>KE370772.1:2310098-2354826 GCA_000418225.1 Zizania latifolia
TGTTAGGACCGGCCTCCATTATGAGAGGCGCAGGCCCAACTAGAGGGCCCAATTAAAGGCTAGATTTATTCCCTTAAATCAGTTATTCTGTTTCTAAAGATAGAGATCAGATTAGATTGTATTAGGATTATAAATACCCCATAAGGGTCATGAAATAAAGCAAGCCTAGCAACAGCCTTGTTGCCCAGGGTTTTCCCTAACAGCCGTCTCCCTCCCTGCGCCCACCTCGCCACCACGGCACCCATACGCCACCGGCAGCCAGCCCTTCACCCCTACAACCTACGTCCCCGGAAGACAAGCTCTACCACTTTCTAACAAGTAAACACATGCATACTTAGAAAATATGACAAGCTAGTAATGATGTAAGCAAACCATCTAACTATGCACACATACAAAATTAGTATTGTCATTGTAACTAGTCAAAATATAGCGTACAAGTGGGTTTATACTCATGGTTGTGCTGTACTGCTGTCCATGTACAGAACATCAGTTCAACTAAAAAATCTAGAATGCGGTCCAAGGAGGACTCTTCTATGGTTTTGTTGATGAAATTCATTGGCATTTATAAGGCCCTTTGATAAATCTTGGAATATACATAGTTCTTGCATGATTATCTCAAAAAATTTCAAGTATCAAGAAAAGGCACAAGAACATAGAATTCATCTAACCATCTTTGGAACTTTAGGTGAAACCGAGCAAAATGCTTTCATCTCTTCTATTGAAGCAAGGGCATCGATGAATAGAACATCTGCTCCAGCATCAGCAAAAGCTTTTACTCTCCATAATGCTTCATCAAGAGAAAGAGCTTGACGAGAATCTGTCCTTGCAATGACAACAATGTCAGAACCACTCTCCTTCCTAGCATCTATGGCAGCTTTTATGTGCATGATTGCTTCCTCCCTTGAGATAACTTTCCTTCCTTCAGTATGTCCACATGCTTTTGGCACGACCTTCACAAAAATTATGTGTGTCATATCCTTAAAATGGAAAGTAAAAAGATAAAGAAATATCAATCATGGAAGTATTCTACACATTGATTGATCATAATTTATCATTCAGATTCCAGAACTGTCAGAATGGATTAAGGAAGCTGTTACAGTAAGTGATTTTTTAATAGTGCAAATCCCATATGTTGTATTATGATAATAGATAATTCAAATGTTACGAAAAAAATCTATACGATATGTGATAGAACAACTAACTTGAATTTAATTACAGTAGGTGAACCATACCTGATCTTCGAGCATAATTCCAGCAAAACCAGCATTAATATACCCTTTAACAGTTCTCTTAATGTTCATAGCATTTCCATAGCCATTATCTCCATCACCAATCACAGGTACTGATACTGCTTCAGTGATCAGACGCCCTTGATCTACCATTTCTCCAAACGAGATGAGACCAACATCTGGCAAACCAAGTCGCGCGGCAGAAACGCAAAATCCTGAAACAACGACAATATTAAGACTTCAATGCATTAATTCTCTTGAGAGTACCAAAACTTTCTTTTGGAGAATCTGGACCGACTCAATAAGCGAGATACAACATTAATAAGTTCACAGAGTGAACTCCATGTTGGTCCTTTTTTCACTGAGTAGGTGTAAATTTGATGTAAATCATTGTCTTCACAGAACAAACAGTACTTCTACTGACTACTGTCTTGACAGTTTTTCACGAACACGCAAAAGCTTTGCTTGTAAATATATTAAGATGAGGAAAAACAAGTATACTCCGTGCATGTTCAGTGGCAGTGCAGGGGAGGAGGGAGGGTTACAAGAAAAAGGGAGAGATTACAATATTACATGACAAGAAAACTCCCCAGCATTTATGTTAAAGGACTAGCTATCTGTGCCTAGCAACTCTTCCAAGTGTCTTGCCCCTGCAGCAAGCCAAAGGCGCATCTCCTCCTTAATGAGACTAGCCACTGTTGAAGGCAGCAGGAGGATGTTGTCAAAGATCCGTGCATTCTGCTCTCGATACAAATGAGAGACAAGAAGCAGTTGGGAATGGAACCTCGTCTTTCCGTTGAAGTGAAGCAGCAACACATCAAGGTCTAACAATCAGGCAACGATCAATCACCTTCCCAAAATGACAGAAGGAAGAATTGTGTGCCAAACTTGCTGTGCAAATACGCAACCAACGTGGATGTGATTGATTGTCTCCAATTCCTGTCAGCAGAATGGGCAGAATGTATGGCTATCGATTCCCTGACGAGATAGCCTGTCCGATTCCCTGACGAGATAGCATGTCCGCCATCCAACAACATCGATGAATCATGAGGCACAAGAAGAATACTCTGTTGTTGGATCAAAGGCAAATGTTTGGAGTCTTGACTGGAGTGTTTTCCATATAGTGGCAGGTTGACTTTACATCTAGCTCTAAAGCTGCAATAGAACTGTAGTTTGCTTATGTTTGTTTAGCAAAGCTAAAGTTTATTGAGTTGAATTTTGAATCAGAGACGTCGAATGTGTTAGCTAATTTGTTAAAAATGTGAATAGATGTAGTACTTGTATGCTGACCAAGGGGAAAGAGCGTATCCATAAAACCTAATCCACCAACCGGATATCCCAACCAAACGAAAACCCCGCGAAGGTTTTGCCACGAACGCACAGGCCGATAGAAACAGGGAGAGAGAGCGTGTGGGAGCAAGTGATGCGCACCGCCCATGAAGCAGATCGGGAACCCAGCGCGCTGGACGAGGCGGGCGCCGAGCGCGTCGAAGCAGCAGGGCGCCTGGTGGGCGCCAGGCGACGCGAGGATCCGGCGGAGCGCCGCGGCTGGCGACTCCCCGGCGGGGACGCCGTCGCTGTCGGGCGCGAAGTAGGGGCTGTGGGCGGCCATCCCGGCGCTGCGGCGACGGCGGAGTAGGAGCCGGCGACGACGAGACGAGACGAGAGAGCGAGAGCGAGGCGGGGAGAGGGGGAAGGACGTGGGTGGTGTGGTGACTGGCGTCGGGTGGTGCTTCGGATCGGGTCAACCTAGTCAGCAAGTGGGACCCAGAATTCGTCGCTTTCTGCGACGTCTTCTGGCCCATCACGGCACGGGCGCTTGGCTCTCTTCTTTCAGAGATAATAATTTAGCCTACTAATACCTAAATATAAGTGACATGTTATGGAGCTAATAATATAGCTAGTTTATATAATGTTTGACTATTAGATTAGTTAAAAGAATAGCTATATTAAATATACAATTACTCAATGCTTTCATATGCATATTATTAATTATGGTTATATCTTTGTGGTCATTTATCAAACAACACAATATGAAACCATATAAATAAGCAATCTAGCCATTACGATATAACGAAACAGATCAAATTTAATTAACATAGTTCATTTCAATAAGCGATGATTTGTTGGATGAATAAATTATTCTCAATTTGATTACTCGTGCTAGTTTTTTTAGTCGTGGAAAGATTATTACGGCTGCTACCACATTATCACTGCTACTCTGAGTCCATTTCTTGACTGAACCGTGAAAGGTTGGGACAAAAAAATTCAAGCATCACAGGTGTGTCCTTATCAGATGCCATCCCAGCTCGCTAATCCACCAAGCACCAAGCAGACGAGGAGGGCACGCCATAGGAGAAAAGAGACCCGCAAGGATTCGCCTCACCACCGCTAGCGGCAACGCCACCATTCCTGAACACGGTGACAACCCCAGAGCATGGCGGGCTCCTCGACAGAGCGAGAGACAAGGGACGTGGGGGGACGCGTCGCAAGGATAGCTACCTTTCCTGGAGGAAGGCGAGGCCGGAGTTGACGTTGAGCCTGGCCTGATGGAGGTAGCTCTCTACATCCTCGATGAAGGACGCCGCTCCGTCACCTCCTGCGGCGTCGACATCGCCGTCACCGCCGTACGCGTGGGGAGTTGATTTGGCAGAAGGCAGAGAGGATTTGCTGCGTGCTTTGGTGGGATGTAGTGGGGATTTGCTGGGTGCATCGGGAGGAGGAAGACGCCATGTAGTCGCCCGCAGCTGGTAGGGAACGGGCGAAGGTTTTTCGGTCACTGTGATTAAGCCAGCGACTCGTTCACCGCCCGCTTCATTCTCTCTCCACTTTTCTCACTCTTCCACCCTAGGATTTTTTTTGACGTGGATACTATTTAGCCTGCTGATTAGGTCTTATTATACTTGCTCTCATATGTCTCGTTTATTACAACGGAGTGATCTCATCTAGTTCATAACTGCATATGAACAGACGATATGCGTCTCTAACCTTTCATCATAAACAATTTATTAATAAAGATGATCCATTCTCTCTTTTGATTGTCACTACTCTTTACACCGTCGTCAGTAATATACTAATATCTATACCTCCAAAATTCCTTTTTTTCAAATAAGTTTTCATCCAAAAATAGAATGAAAATGATAAATGGTGAGATATAAGGCGGAGCTTGTAACACAAGGATTCACGCATAGATTTGACATTGGTTTCAATAAAACATACTCTCCATTATGAGTGAAAACACTTTTCGATATCTTATATCTTTAACAATACAAATATATACTGGGTTTTATCTCATCGTATAAAATGGGACTATGGGCCTTGGTCCATGGTTTTTTTAGAAAACACCCCTAGATAGGGGTGACAACAAGATAGGTCGAGTTAGGTTAGCTATTTCCACACAAAGATGCAATGAGATTGTTCGCAAAGCTATGGAGGCAGTACACACTACACATGTCTCCTTGTCTTGGGAGGCTCACCAACTCGGGCTCCGGCGGTTCAACACTCGTGCTTAGCGGCTAGGTTCCTAGCACTAGCAGCGACATACCTTGGAGCGATTCTGCAAGCGATGATTGGCATCAAGCTAATTAATTTTGTTCCAATACTAGCTAAAATGGCCGGTATGTACTATTTTATAACTCAAACCAATACATGTTAAGTAGTGTATTATTTAGGGATAGCAGTTCTACCCAATTACCCGTTTATCCACAGGTAAAAATCATATTAGGGTCGGATTTATTCCTAATATCATACCCGTGGATATGATATTGGGCTAAACCTTGTACCTGATGGGTAAACGGGTACTGGTACGGGCATTGACTACACATATCTATTTTGCTCGTTTATCCGATAGCAATGAGTATATAAGCCAATCTCAAAAGAATAAACCTAGGCTCACCTCCTCCTCTTCACTCCTAGTCGCCTCCCCTCCACCCCTCCTAGCTGCCTCCCCCTTCTCCCCTCCCAGCCGTCATGCATCGGCCCCTACCTCCCTGTCGTCGTGCACTGACCCATGCCCCCATCTTGTTGGCCAACTTGCCCCTGCGTGGCTGTCCTCACGTCTCCCCACCCCCATTGGCCCCTATCACGACCGGCCGCTGCGCTCCCTTACTAGCCCATGTGCCAACTTCTGCAGGCCCCTACCAGCCACTGCTAACAACCACATGCCCCCACTGACCCTACACTAGCCCCCACACTGGCCCTTGCTAGCGTCAACGCACTGCCTTTCCAGCCTCTACGCGCCTCACAGGTAAATAGGTATCCCGTGGGTATACGGCACTTGCAGGATATGGGTATGGGCATGGGTTTTTAGCCATCACGGATAGCGGGTATATGTATAGGTATAAATATATTTCGTGGGTATAAGTACGGGTATGCACTACCTGTGCCCGTTATACCTGATTGCCACCCTAGTATTGTTCAAGTTTTAATATCGATCAATACCAATCATTGCTGTCAATACCAGTCTTATATCAGACAACACCAGCCAATACCAATTATTCCAGTCAATATCATCCATTATATCAGTCAAAATTGTATTTTAAATCTTATTTGAGATATGTGTTGTATAGTACTTAAACTAAGATATATATTATGTTGTATTTAATTCATACACTATTTTGAGATATTAACCTATTTAAGTATATTATATTTAATCATATGATATATATTTTAAATAAGAATATTATATAAACTAAATTTACAATATTTTATTAAACTTTATAATGGTACAGCGGTATCAATCGGTACCAAAATATTATATTCTAAGAGCCAAACAGAATTAAATTAATAAGCTTTGTCAGCACCCTAGGTCCATTAGCAGCCTAGAGGCAGCCAGGCAGGAGACCTTAGAATGAAATAATTGAATGTTCTTGAATGCCATGTTTTAACAAGGAAAAATGTACATATTACTACCCTCAACTATCAGCGAAGTTTAAATAACCTCCTGTTATACGAATCCATTTGAACAGCCCCCAAAATTTTGAAATCCAATTTACTATTCAACTTTACTTCCTATTTTATTACAAAATTCTGATCTAACAAAAAATTCTAAGTATGGTTAACAAAATTCTGTCAACAGTTCTATTTATTACAAACAGAGGCACATCACCCAGTCTGTGCAAACCATCTTAAATCTACAGAACCATCCCAACAACTAATACAAATGCAACTAACACAACACACATGAAAATCACATATGAACAACACATGTTTCTACCAGACTTCATCTTCAGCATTGCCTGCATGCCACTGATTTCTCTCTCCTTCTTTCTCATCATCTTTCTCAGTTCCTCCAACTCCTGTTCATGCTCCCTACCAGAACTGACCAGATGTTCATTTTTATCCTTCAAATTGTTCACAGTATCCCTCAAATCCCTTAACAGCTCGCTCAAAAATGGACTCAACGGGTCATCATGCCATCTGTAGAACGTGCAACCATTGTGCTGCACATAAAATTTGTAACAACAAAAATGAGCACAACACGAAATCATGTACTGCCATCGAACAAGCTCGAATCAGATCTTACCCGTGCCCTTGCGCATTTGTAGTACCTCTTGCCCGGATTGTCGTTGCTCCAAGACACAAATCGGGCTACCTTCCTCTGGCAATGACAGAAAATGGGGGGCTGGTAATCCAGAGGCCTCTCCCTATAGGGCACCGATGGTGGCCTCGACGTCCAGCCAGCACCTCCACCGCGAGCATCGGACGACCAACTCGGGCTAGCACCATCCTTCGCCATCTCCGAACCCTAGCGCCCAACCCTAGCTGAACGGAGAGGTGGAAGAAGATGGGGGCATTGTGCTCGGGTGCTAGGGGTGCTTCGGACAAAACTATGCTCATGGCCAGCTCACCATGCGCCATGTTGTCCACGTCAGCCAAAAACAGCCGTAACAGTGTCCACGTCAGCAATACCACACTCAAAGTATAACGGTAAACTGGATTTCAAAATTTCAGGGGCTGTTCAAACGGATTCGTATATCAGGGGGTTATTTAAACTTCGCTGATAGTTTAGGGTAGTAATATGTATTTTTTTCCTTTTAACAAATATCAGGGAGGCACCATGTATACTTTGAATGTTTGAATTTTTTTATCTAATTTCTCTGGTTTTTCTACTTTTTCTGATTTTTTTCTGTTTTTAATAATTCTGGCTCCTCGAGAATTTTACCCGGTCCGTTTGTTCCTAACTGATCGTAGAAAATAAATTCTGATGGAAAACTTTTCACTAGGGAGGACATGTCACCTAAAATATTCCCTTGGGGCAATTTTTGTGAGGGTTTTTCTTCCCTTCGTCCCAAACAAGCTCTTTATTTGATGGTTGCTAATAAAAAAGTTATATAGTATTCTTAATCACCTTCTTCTACTGCATCCCCTTGCACCACTTTTGTAAGATGCAAAGCTATCAATGAAAATACTTGTGCATCATGACTTACAGCTAGGCGAAAAAGAAGAGCTCAAGACAGAAATTTCACATTTGACCCAATCACACACAAATTTCATCACAACCAATTAGTCCCATCAAAGCATTTTCTGTTTTGACTAAGCAGGTTCTGACATTTGATCAATGCATTTCATGGGTAAAAATCAGAATTCAGAGAATTAGTTACTAGTAGCAACATGGTTCAATTCTAAACACAAGAAATTTCACCACCAGTCCAAACACACACACACACAAATTTCATCAGTTCCGATTAGCTCATCAAAAGTCAATGAATCCTCGGAGATCTATGAGGATCTATAGCTTAGTTGGAGGAGAGATGGGGAAGAAACCAAAGCCAAGAAAGGAAGAAAGAAGAGCAACATGCTCACCAGAGAGATGTTGTTGCTAGTGAGGGAACCTAGGAGGAAGAAGAGGAAAGTCGCGCCATTTGCTAGCCTCTCATTGTCGAGGGAAACAGGAGTAGACACACCTCCACCCACTAGGAGAGGCATTCGCGTTGTCGTTGGCAGCCATGTAGTCGAGATCGCGAGGGATGGCAACCATGCCGTCACAATGTCAGTCGAGAGGTGGCGGTGGCTGCTCGTGCAAGGAGATGTGGCGGTGGCTAGCGAACGATGCAAGCTAGTGGAAAAAATTTTTGGCCTCCTCGGACAAGGGTCCATTCCTTAATTTTTCAATCACGTAAGCTCCCGAACACATAGGTAACTTAGCCCCATGTATAGTTCTTCCGTGGGACTCTTCCCTGAGAATGGGCTAGGATCTCCTTAGGAAATACCGACGATGGCTAGCAGCTTAGAGCATCCACAATGTTAAAATAAAGAGGTGTCTAAGAGAATTTTTTTTGTCTTGATACTAGTTCCATAATTTAGGAGGGTAGTGCTAAGCAAACAAATATAAGACATGTGTTCTATGTATGGATATTAGTTCTATAAATTAAATAATACTACTTTTTAGTTTGATAGTTACCCATTGGATAGGACATGTATATTTTATACTTTTTTATTTTGATAAGGGTCTCACCTATTGTGCTATACATTATAGCATTTTCTCTAAGAAATAACTTTACCTACATAAACATCAGTACTAATTTAAGAACACTTCACATTGTAGATGTTTTTAGGCGGCCATGAGTTAGGGACATAGGAGGGGAGGGAGTTAGCTAAGTAGGATTTTGTTTTACTATATTTAATCTTTTGTGTTGTTATTGGGCTAGCTAGTAATTTATTTTTAAAAAAAATAAAAAGCTCTACGGATTAACTATTGAAATCATACCCACATCCACAACATACACATGGGTCATACAAATTGAAAAAAAGATTCAGCCCTGCTGGGAAACTGTCACCCCTACCCATGCAACAAGAATTTCACGTGTAAAACCTAAGAAAAAGATTATAGATACGATCCTAAAAAAATTGATTGACTATACTGAGCAAAACTTTTAGATTCATCACTGAACTTGCAGTCTCACATGATATCTATTGCTAGTAGTGTGTCCGTGCTAACGCTACGATAAAAATCTAAAGATAGTAAATGTCTTGAACTTAAAGCGAATAATGATCTTTAAAGATGTTTGCACCAGAGAGAAAGTTGATTGTTGTAACGTCCAACCAAGATGATTGAGATGGTTGGTGCAACGAAAGTATATGAGCCGCCCATCACAACGAGAAGACGAGAGAAGCAATGCGGTGTCGTCCTCGACGACGGCATGGTACACGCCGTTGTCGTTGCCGTCTTCGCGCACTCACGCACTGGCACAGTCTTGGTGCGATCCATGCTCCCGGTGGTCTCTTCACTTGAACTCTGCAAACTCAAACCACAAAATTACTCCTTTGCATAATGAACGAATACAAAGTTGCAAACTTGACAAAGGGAGAAAAGAATGCTTACAGCTTACAATTAACCAAGACCAGGACTACGCGTGCACTGGATTCTATGACGGATCCCATAATACAAGGATACCCACATCACACAGTGCGTACTCCAAGGCCTTTTATAAATTTAAGAAATAACATGGTTTTGATAAGGTTTTGTCCTTTGTAGTGCTCATCTCATCCAATTAAATACGTTCAAACCCATCAAATCATAGGATTATATGCACCGTATTCTTTAGTACCAAATTTGTGCCAATGAAAGGAGTGAGTGTAAAATTGCATCATAACCACCATTTAACCATTACAGAACAGATCATAAGTATTGTGAATGGCTCTGAATTCTGCAGATGTATACCTCATTGAATCCAGTAGAAGTTGGTGGCATGCCCATAAAACTGTTAGTCTCAAAGCCTGAATTTGCTTATGGCTCAACATGTGAGGTGGCAGTTGAACATATCAAGAGATAAATTATTATGCCGATGCTTTCCATTAATTTAGAATTTTGGTTCACATGTGTTGTAAATATGCAGTTTTTTGAAATAAAAGGTAAAAAACTATACCTGGTACTGATCCATGAGGATCAAACTCATCAAATCCATTAGATTCAGCATGAGCAGGTGGTGGTGCAGGTATATCTTTCACATTATTATCATGGACACCATTCACCTGTTCTAGGGGTACACTTATTGCAGGAGCAGGAGCAGAAGGTGAAGACACCTTTGGCGCAGCAACTGGCACATGCACAGTTCCTCCATTTCTGATATTGAACAGTGGTTCAGAAATCAGAGATTGTTGTGCTGTCTACAGGTTAAACATTACAACTTAAAATACATACCGTTCGTTAAGAACATTGTCCTGAGCATCTTTTGTGACATCTTCATAGCTTGGCGGTGAAGCAATCAGCTGGTTAGAAGGCTTCCGCTCTATGGGCCTATCAAAGCAGGTATCGGAACATAGTAAGATAACCTGTTCGAACTAAACAAGTTAAAAATGCTATGAACTTGACATTTATCCATCATTTACCTCTCATCCTAAGTAGGCCCATCAGCATTGCTTCCTCGGACACTGCTATGGAAAAGAAGGTATGTTACTTAGGGTCTGTAAAGAAACATAAAAAACTAAATATGACTATCTTAGTGAATTAAAGGAATAACAATCTTATAGGCTATTTATCGACTCCACTATGAACACCATGTAAGAATTTAAATTAGGAGAAGGCACCAAAACATACCAGGATGAATAAGCTTGATCATCTCCATATGAATCCCTCTCTCGTCCATAGCTCCTGTGACCTGATCCTTCCACATATTCATGGTTGCTATGACTTCCTTTGTACTCGTCTTCTCTGTCTCTGCCGTAACGCTCATTAGAATCCCTAGAATAACGATCTCCTTCCCGATTGGGAGTATTTCCAGCACCACTCCAACTCATCCCATACAGTCGTGCGCCCGTCGTAGTGGAACAGAACCATGTCGAACTTGTCGGTGAACTATACGTTATTAACTGGGATTAGTATTCACAGGTTTACACCTGACAACACCACAAAGTTGAGAAATCAACCAACCAACAGCCACATGTTCAGTTCAGAGATGCAGTGCTACCAGAAGCAAGAAATATTCAGAGATTCATTCACACCGCCTCTTCTTTAATTGAATCTTAGTTCCTTTACCTTGTGAACAGTTGCATTGGCATTGGTTTTCTCAGAATATCCCGCCGCGAACACCAAAGGTACTTGCCAGTCGACGCATCCTGCTCAGTCACAAACATACCAAGCTCTATATAAACCGTCGGGATTTAACACATCAGGATCAAAGTTTAGAGAGCCAGTTGCCTACCTCTCTTGGTGATCCCCACAGCCAGCGCATGTGAAGATTAGACTCTCTAACTACTAAGCCTGGTGGTAGCCTATCTGCACCTTTCGGTTTTGGGGGCGCATGATTCTAAAAGCCATAAAAAAGAAGAAACTATAGAGTAATCCGTGCACCAATTCAGTCAGGAGATAGTGAGTTAATAAAAAAGCATTTCGGGTGGGCAATCTACATGTTCAGAACTCTGTACCTCTGAAGTGCCATTAGACTGGATGGTGGTGTTCCTGAATGGTGCCCAGAATATGCCACCGAAGCCGTTGTTTGCACCAGCACCATTACTGCAAGGGAATATGCTACACTGAAGCTACATGCATGGTACAAAAAAGACATGCATTTGTACAGATAAATGTTATCTCAAATTTTATGGGCAAAGCAGACATATATGTACCTATCCATTACCTTGGGTGTGATTTCAACCGGAAACGAAATGCCAATGAAGAATCCAAATGCTGCCATGGATAATGTGATCAGGATCGAACTCGCTTTCATTCTCACTGCTTACTAACAAGATCACCCAAAAGGTTATCACCATCAGTCCAAATGAAAAGGAGAAACATAAGCAAGAGAGAGTTGTGAGAGTTGTTGGGTTAGTGCCTAAGCTCAGAGCTAAGAAAACAAGCTTGTTCAATGAAAAAATCTTAAATTTAGACAGGAACACAACTGGACAACCACAATCTTTAACCACAAAAAACTATGCTTCACATCTTTAGTACCGGCAAAACCATGAAATAATATAGTAGTAACACAAAGAAAATAAGAATTAGACATGTTTGACCTCTCCAAGCCTATAATATCATTGTTAACTTTGGAAACTAACAGATAGAAATGGCGTGCCATCTGTGCATAAGCATATTGAAACATAGAAGCAATACATACGGCATACTCTTTTCAAAGTTCAAACATTTGTAGAAACAAGGAAACAACCCAACCACTCGAGCCGAAGCAGCCTCACCTCGGAAAACATCGTTGCCGATGGACGAGTGGATAGATAGATAATAATCCAATCCGCTTATCTCCTCGTCTTCTCGAACAGTGGGGTGATTACAACTCCATCCAACGAAGCAAGATGAAACAAACATGATGTGTTTGATGAATTTTTCACAATTACTCAAGAGTGTTCCCGCATGAAGGCAACTCAAAGCAATATAGAACTCACCTAGCATGTGGACTATGCGGTGGCAAGAGGTGGATGCCTTCACCGTGGGTGCGCCCACCGAGCAGCCACCCATTCATCCTTCCAAAGCCATGCTCCATCGTCGTGGCAACATCTGCCACCGGTGCGTCGTATCACATGAATTTTGCATTGCTGCCTCCGACACCGCGAGCAGCGGCAAGGAGTTGTTCCTGCAGCTGGAAAGCTCTTGTCCGCTGCCTTGGGGCTCTAAAAGTTGCCTAGAGGGGGTGAATAGGCAATCTGAAAATTTTTTGCGGAAAATGATCAGTTCAAAAAATTCCAGGACTAGAAGTGCCTGGTGTAACCGGAAGTTCTGGGTCACCGGAGGTTTGCGGAACTTCTGGGGACCGAAACTTCTGACTGTAAACGAAAGTTCTGGGGCACCGGAAGTTACCGGATGTTCTGGTGTCTGGAAGTTCCGACTGTAACCGGAAGTTCCGGGCAGACCAGAAATCGAACAAATATTAAATTTAATCTAGCTAACAAAGTAAATGAATACGAGTATGAGCAATGTTGTTAGCTATAACTTTTACACAGGAATATTTTCTACAACTTAACTAGCAAGTAGATCGAGCAATATGAAGATATGAGCTAACAAGAACACGAAGAACACAATGAACACGAGTGAATATTTCCCGGAGTTCGGATCCACCGATCCTACGTCTCCGTTGAGGGGCCCCAAAAGGCCGGGTCTCTTTCAACCATTTTCCTCACCAAGCCTTAACCGAAGTTAAGCTTGGATTTCCACTAGTTACCTTGTTGAAGCCAAGGTAGAGTTTGTACAAACTTCTCCGGGCACACCACAATCTTCTTGGGTGCTCATGGATTTGACGCCTAGCCGTCTAGGAGGTAGCACCTCCAAGAGAAACAAATCCGTTGAAAGGCTTGTAGGCTCAAATCTTTGTGCTCAAGATTTATCAAGAAAATCAATGAACTCAACCACCCAAAATCTTCTCAAAAGATGGAGCAAGGAGTTTGCTAGAAGATTTGTTTTGCACTCTCAAACCAAATCTCAAAGATTTGCTCTAGATTTAGCTTTGAAAGAGAGAGAGTTTAGGGTTTTAGCTCTAGGGTTCTTGGAGTTCTTCAGGTGAGAGAGAGCTGTTTGAAATGAGGTGAGGGGGTATTTATACCCCTTACACAGAAAATAGCCGTTTGAAGACATTTTACGACTGTTCATCTAGAAGTTCCGGTACTAGCCGGAAATTCTGGGATGAAAAACAAATTCAAATAGAACACCAATTTCAGAAGTTCCGGGCTTCAATTGGAAGTTCCGGGCCAAATAAAAACTCAATACAGAAGGTTTATTTTGAAAGTTCCGGGGTTAACCGGAAGTTCCGGGCCAAATAAAAATCCGATACAGAAGGTTCATTTTGGAAGTTTCGGGCTTAACCGGAAGTTCCGGGCCAAATAAAAATCCGATATAGAAGGTTCATCTCGGAAGTTCTGGGCTTAACCGGAAGTTCCGGGCCAACTGGAAAATTCAGAAATTAGTTTGAACCAATTCAAAAAGCTTTCAAAAAGATTTTTCTTTGAGCACAAAGCTTCAGAACAACTTTCAACGTATCCCTCTTTATAGAACGACGGTCCTAGACTCTATTTCAAAAGTAATACAACATTTTGCACCTTTGAGCCTATTTTGGACTAACCGGACCTTTTCTCCAAATTTGTTTCAATTGTAATGCGGTTTTTCGTGACTTCTCTGCATACAACTTATCAATGCGATTAGTAGCTTTTGATCATCATTGTCATTAATACACCAAAATTAATTAGAGGCCTAGATGCACCAAGATACACTTTCAACCTCTCCCTTTTTGGTGATTGATGACAACATGATCAAAGAAGGAATTCAAATTGCATAAGAGATAAAATTTCGACAGTTTAGCTCCCCCTAAATGTATGCAACAGTTCAATAATGAAAAGTATAACATTTTATATTATTTAGGGCATCTCATAATGTAAATCACAGAATTTCATAACATATCACCATATGCAACCATGTCATACATCATAAGTGCAAAATGAACATAATTATACATTAATCATTAAGGCATCCACATTGTTCGATACATCCATGTCATACAAGAAATAAATCGTTTAAAACACCATTACAAGCCACAAAGTTTATGGCACGGATTACAATTGAAAGTCAAAGGATATATAGTTAGACTACAACTGGACGACTTCTTTGACAGATCTTCTCCCCCTTTGACATCAAAGACACCAAAAGGAGAGAAAGAATAGCATGACTCACTCGGAGTTGTCCTCACTCTCCTCCTGATCCCGTCATCATCCTCGTCATCCTCCGAAGAAGAAGACTGCTGAGGCTGCTGGTGGGATGCCGAGTCCGTTGCTCCGAAGAAGTAGGAGTAGGGATCGTCGGTGCACTCGGCCCCTATGGTGGGGTCGAAAGGTACTGCAGGAACAGGCAAGGGATCCATAGGAGGATGCTCTGACTGCTGGAGAAGCCTATTGATGGCCTCACACTGCTGCCTACTGTCCTCCCTACGCTCTTGCTCGGCCACGGTGATGTTGCGACACATCTTGAAGATCACCGACAACATCTTCTTCAAGAGAGAAGTAGATGAAGACGATGAGCTGGACGGACGGTCACCTCCGCTAGACCGAGGAGTACGCCGGGGGTCGGTAGGGACTAGAGCGCGAGGAGGAACTACTGTTGGAGCCGGTGCAGGAGCTGGAGCTGGTGCTGGCGTCTTGGGCACTCGGGGGGTGAAGTCTCGATGCTCCACCTCGTGAACCATCCGAAGTCGGGAGACCCGGTCGATCACAAGCTGTATGTATGGAGCATACACACAGCTTCTCCCCAGCGAGACCGAGCAAAGGTAGATCTCGCTCCAAAGGAAGTGCGCCACGCTGAACGGTGGACGATCCTCCATCATAGCAGTCAGCAAATTTCTTGAGTTTGACAACAATGAGGTGGCATCCCCGATCTTGGGCAACAAGGTTTTTCTGAACATGTTGTTCAGAACCTCAAAGAATGGTAAGAGGCCCTTGGTGGACCCCGCATGCTAGTTGCCCTGCTGGTAGAGATATGGAGTGCGGTCGGCTCCCAAGGTTAACTCCTGATCCAGGCGATGATGTTGAAGATCATCACCCACAAGACCAAGAATGATAGCAAAATCTATGATCGTCATCTCAAACTAATTACCCTCGATCATCCAGTGAAAAGTTGGCTCATCATCCTCAACAGTCTGGAAGAGAGTGGAGTAAAATTAGCAAATAGCCTCCTCGCACCAATTTTGCTTCAGCTCCAAAACAACAGTCTGGAAGAGAGTGGAGTAAAATTGGCAAATAGCCTCCTCGCACCAATTTTGCTTCAGCTCCAAAAGAGAGAAGAGATTCTTGGCTCGGCATGCACGAATAACTTGATTGAAAACTAGAGAGTTATTCTTCTTCATGTTCTCCCAGTTGATCAATTTCATGTCGCATACCGGCGACCTCTTGGGAAGCATCACGGAAAGATAGTAATCTTACTGAAAACCACTATGAAAGCGGTAATCAGATGCATCCCTCTTAAAGATTCTAGGATCTTGAATCCTTTCTGAGCCAGCCCGAGCGGTGTGGCGAAGATAATTCCATTGAGTCCTTGAAGCAGACAAATGATCTGTTCTAGCTTGCGCCACTGGCTTCCTCTTCAAGACCAGGATGTTGCCACTAGAGGGTCCAATTGCAACAGCCTTTCCTTTCCTGTGACCAGCCGGCTCACATTTTGGTGAGCAGAGGGCTGAGGCCTGCTAGGAGGTAGCTGGACCCCAGGGCGAGGACCTCTTGTGGTGGTTCGCTTCACACGCCTCCTTGCCGAAGGAGGCGACGTACTCGCCTCTTGTGGTTGAGGTGTGTAGTCGCTCCCATTATCGGAGTCGCTAGCATTCCTTTGAGTGTCGTGACGAGCCTTCTTATGACGGTCACCATACATGATGAAAGCTGCAGCGAGGAAGGGAAAGAAATGAATTGAATTGAATTGGGAACTAAAATTCAGAGTGCAGTCTAATCCGGAACTTCCGGTTGGAGCCGGAACTTCTAGGGCCCGGAACTTCCGATTATACTCGAAACTTCTGGGCTCCACAAAATCAAAATCTTTTGATCTCAAAACTATAGCTAGGGCACACCTAAACAAGTTCACTAGGAGCATCTCTAGCTAGTTAAAAATGAATTTTAACCGCTAACTAGAGAGGAAACCCAAATCTAGGGTTTTGAAGAATATACCTCAAAAGAGGAGAAATTGATGAAGAAAAGTATGGATCGGCGCTCCCGGAGATGTCTTTGGCTCCCCCTCAAGAGGACACGCGATTCCCATGGATGGATTTGGAGAATGGCCGGAGGAATCAAGTGTTGGAAGTGGGGAAAACCGAGTAGAAATGGGAGAAGAGAGGAGAGAGGGTTCGGCCTGGGCTATTTATATAAGTCCAGCCCGGAACTTCCGGACATTCTGGGCGAACCAAAACTTCCGGTTGTAACCGGAACTTCCGATTGCACCAGAAACTTTTAAAACAGATCCTAGGTCCGGAACTTCCGGTTGTAGCCGGAACTTCTGGTCCCTCCAGAACTCAAATCTAACTTGGAATTCAAGGACGACATATGCCATGAACCTTTTGACTTAGCAATAATATTTTATCACAAGCATGTTAAGGCATGTATGACCATAAATACAATATGGCAAGACATGTATAATCATAAATTCATCATGACATAGCTCAAATGTATAAATTCATCATGGCATAGCTTTTTAATTACAAGTATCACATGACATGCTTTATGACCATAGAAGTGAAGTTTTTTTATTTAAAATATGGCCCAATACATAAGAAGGAAGGCAATTGGTTTACCTTCCCATTTTCAACATGGGCACTTTTATATGCAAGTTCATCAAACTATGTTTCGAGAATCAAGGATATTTAGTTTATTTCTTAACTTACAAAACCGTTGCGCATCTAGAGGCTTGGTAAATATATCGGCGAGTTATTTTTCGGTTCTCACATGGCTTAGGCTAATATCTCCCTTGATCTCGTGATCTCTCAAGAAATGATGGCGAATGTTAATGTGTTTAGTTCTTGAGTGTTGGACGGGGTTGTTGGCTATTTTGATTGCACTCTCATTGTCACACAATAATAGGATTTTAGTTATGTTGTGCCCAAATTCTTTCAAGGTTTGTTTCATCCAAAGAAGTTGAGCCCAACAACTACCGGCTACTACATATTCGGCTTCGGTGGTGGATAAATCAACTGAGTTTTGTTTCTTGGAAGACCATGAAACAAGAGATCTTCTAAGATATTGGTAAGTCTCGGTAGTGCTTTTCCTATCCACTTTGTAACCGGCATAATCGGAGTCCGAATAGCCAATTAAATCAAAGGTTGAGCCTTTTGGATACCAAAGTCCTAGGTTTGGAGTGTGAACCAAATATCTCAAGATTCTCTTAACGGCAACCAAATGAATGTCTTTTGGTGCAGCTTGAAATCTTGCGCGCATGCAAACACTAAGTATTATATCCGGCCTAGATACACATAAATACAATAAGGAACCTATCATGGAGCGGTATATCTTTTGGTCAACATCGGTTCCTTCTTGATTTAGGTCAAGATGGCCATTGGTTTGCATGGGGGTCTTGATGGGCTTGGTACTTTTCATGTCAAACTTCTTTAGCATATCCTTGATGTACTTCGTTTGACAAATGAAGGAGCTTTCCTTGAGTTGCTTGATTTAGAATCCCAAAAAGAACTTCAACTCACCCATCATCGATATCTCAAACCTCTTAGTCATAATCCTACTAAACTCTTCACAAAAGTCTTTATTAGTAGAACCAAATATAATGTCATCGACATATATTTGGTAAACAAAGAAATCACTATTAAAGCGCTTAATGAAGAGAGTAGGATCGGCTTTGCCTATTTTAAAGCCTTTCTTTAAAAGAAAATCTCTAAGGCATTCATACCATGCTCTAGGTGCTTGCTTAAGCCCATAGAGCGCCTTTTGGAGTTGGAACACATGATTGGAGAACTTGGGATCTTTGAAGCCGGGTGGTTGCTCCACATACACCAATTCAGAAATTGGTGTATTTAAGAATGCGCTTTTCATGTCCATTTGATATAGTTTGAAATCATGGTGAGTTGCATAGGCTAATAAAATTCTAATTGATTCTAACCTAGCAACGGGAGCATAAGTCTCACCAAAGTCTAAACCTTCAATTTACGTGAAACCTTGAGCAACCAACCTCACTTTGTTCCTTGTGACCATGCCGTGCTCATCTTGCTTGTTTCGGAAGACCCATTTGGTGCCGATCATGTTTTGCTTCGGTCTTTCCACCAACTTCCACACTTCATTTCTCTTGAAGTTGTTGAGCTCTTCTTGCATGGCCATCACCCAATCCGTATCTTCAAGAGCTTCTTCTATCCTTAGAGGTTATAAAGAAGACACAAAAGAGTAACACTCACAAAAATTAGCAATACGTGAGCGAGTTGTTATCCCTCTTTGTATGTCTCCAAGGATTTTGTCCACTAGATGATCTCTTTGAATGCTTTGGTGGACTCTTGGGTGTTGTGCGAGTTGTTGAACAATCTCTTCATGAATTTCTTGATCTTTATCCAACACCCCTTACTCTTGAGTCTCTTGGGTTTAGCTTTCATTTACTTGAGGTTCTTTCTGATCCATAGGTGCTTGTTCTCTTGGCCTTATGTCTCCAATTTGCATATTCTTGATTGCTTCACATGGAGGTTCTTCTTCACCTACAATACTTGGATCAACTTGCTCTACTTGAGAGCCATTAGTTTTATCAAATGTCACATCCCTAGTGACTTCAACAATACTCGAGGTTTTGTTGAATACACGATAAGCATGCGCATTTGACTCGTAACCGACCAAGAACCCTTCATCTACCTTAGAGGAAAACTTGGAACTTCTTGGCCGCTTACACAAGATAAAACACTTACTCCCAAAAACTCTAAAGTATGAAACGTTAGGTTTGTTACCGGTTAGGAGTTCGTATGCCGTCTTCTTGAGGATCTTGTGGAGGTAGAGACGGTTTATGGCATGGCATGCGGTGTTGATTGCTTTGGCCCAAAAGATGTCCGAAGTCTTGTATTCATCAAGCATTGTTCTTGCCGTCTCCACCAAGGTCCGATTCTTCCGTTCTACCACTCTATTTTGAGGTGGATCATATGGAGTGGAGAACTCGTGCTTGATGCCTTCTCCATCAAGAAAGTCTTCAATTTGAGTATTTTTAAATTTACTTCCATTGTCACTTCTTACTTTCTTGATCTTGACTTCATATTCATTTTGGGCTATTCTTGCAAAACTTTTGAATATTCCTTGTGTTTCATTTTTGTCATGCAAAAAGAATACCCAAGTGAAACGAGAATAATCATCGACAATTACAAAACCGTATTTGTTACCGCCGATACTTAAGTAGGCCACGGGTCCAAATAAATCCATGTGTAGGAGCTCAAGTGGCCTTCTCATTGTCATGTTCTTTGCGGTGTGCGGCGCTCCAACTTGCTTTCTGGCTTGACATGCGGTACACAACCTATCTTTCTCAAATAAAACATTTGTTAGTCCTAGGATGTGATCCCCTTTGAGAAGTTTCGACAAGTTCCTCATACCAACATGAGCTAGTCGGCGATGCCATAACCAACCCATGCTAGACTTGGCCATAAGGCAAGTTTCAGGTTCAACCTTATCTAGTTTAAAATCGACTAGATAGAGTTTTTCCTTTAACCTACCCATGAAAGCTATGGAATTGTCACTTCTTCTCAAAACGGTTACACCCTCATTAGAAAATACACAATTATACTCCATCTCACACAATTGCGAAATGGAAAGCAAATTGTAACTTAAAGACTTAACTAAAAGAACATTTGAAATTGAGAAATTGTTTGTGATAGCAATTTTACCTATACCCATTACCTCTCCTTTTCCATTGTCACCAAACAAAATTGACTCATGTTGATTTTGGTTTGGCTCAAAGGATATGAACATTCTTTTCTCTCCGGTCATATGATGGGTGCATCCACTATCCATTACCCAACTTGATCCACCGGAGGAATATTTCTATAAGAGAATTAGTTCTTTGTTTTAGGTACCTAAATCTTTTTGGGTCCTTCAATGTTAGTCACAAGAACTTTAGGAATCCATACACATCTTAATGGTTTTTTATTTTTATTGCCTACAAATTGAGCAGCCACTATACCACGGTGGTTTCTCCTAATCAAGTATGAGGCATAGAAAGTGGTTTGTGAGGCATAAGGCTTGTTCTTCATCTTCTTTGGAGCTTAGCCTTCCCTCACAAACTCAATTACCTCTTTACCCTTATTCGTTCTTCTAGGAGTAAGCTTGGTCTCATTTGGGTGATAGCCAAGCTCACGCTTCTCGATATTGTTTTGGGTATTGAGGGTCTTATATATAGCGTCCTTTGACTTATAGGCTTTCATGTATCTAAAACTTACCAAGGTGCCAAGCCTCTCATTTTATTTTCTAAGGATCTCTATTTCCTTTATGTTAGTCTCATAAGCAATGATATCAATGTTATAGCATTTTGAACAACCATTACTTGTGGAAGCAATAGAATGAGTAGAGTGGGTTGGGACATTAGAGACTCAATTCTCTCTTCAAGACTCTTATTGAATTTATCTAGAATCATAAGTTCGCTATTGAGAGTTTTGGGGGTTTCCTCTAAGTCTAGATTAGCTTCCTTGACTAAACTATTAAGATTAATCAATTTTTCTACCCTTTTCTTTTTCTTAGCAAGAAGCCGCTTAAGATCAATATTCTTTTCTTTTTCAAGAACAAGCAAAGTTTCTTGTTTTTTAAGAGTTGCTTCTTGCGACTCTATTGTTTCCATAAGTTGTTTAAATTTGATTCTAGCTTGTTTACTCATGGTTTTAAGCATTACTTCATTAGCTCTAGATTCATCATCACTAGCATCACTAGCATCATCTTTAACTAGAGCTTTAGGTAGTACCTTCTTGTTCTTAGCCATGAGACACTTAGGGGAGACAATGTCGTCGTCGTCGCTTAACTCTCCAAAAAGTGAAGGTCTTGGAGGTGTTTGGTTGGCGATGGCTACGGTGGCAACTCCTTTCTTGCAAGAATCGGACTCCGATTCTGACTCGGACTCAAAATTGGAATCCTATTCTTCACCAATGCGAGCATGGCCACTCCTCTTCCCCTTCTTGTACTTGTTTCTTTCTTTGCTATCTTCATCTTTCTTCTTCTTGGGGCAATTGGCTATGAAGTGACCAAGATCGCCACACTCATAGCAACCCTTCTTGGATTGTCTCTTCTTGGAATTGTCATATATTTTCTTGTACTTGTCAAATTCACCATTTCTCATGAATTTCTTGAACTTCTTGACGAATAGGACAAGTTCTTCATCATTGCTCTCGTCGCTTGATTCTTCCTTCTTTTTAGCCTTTAGTGCCACATCCTTGCCCTTGTTACTATAGAGTTTGGCAAGGTCTTTGACTTCTTTAGCTTCCTCCTCCATAAGCTCATGTGTTATGATTCTTCCTAGCACATCACTTGGAGTGATCTTCTTGAAGTCATTGCGCTCCCGAATCAAGGTGACCAAGGTGGGGTTCCTTGGCGCTATTGCACGGAGCAATCGTTTGACCATCACATGATCGGTCATCTCTTCACTTCTAAGTCCTTTTATCTTGTTGACCAAGACTATGAGGCGATCATACATTTCTTGGGGAGTCTCATCATCTTCCATGACAAATCTTTCAAGCTTCTCTTCGAGAAGCTCTATCTTGGACTCCCTCATAGTTGATGTACCTTCATAGGTAACTTGTAAAATTTTCTATATTTCTTTGGCTTCTTCAATCCCATCAACTTTGTTGAACTCTTCGGGGCTCAATGCGGCAAGTATGACACTAGCCGCATGAGCATTGCGATGGATGGCTTGCTCTTCTTTGGTAGTCAAGTTCTTGGCTTCCGAACGGGTATCTTCGATATCTAAACCTGTGCATACAATTTTCCTTATATTTGGATGCATGAAAATAAGATGCAATTTTCCATTTATGAAGATATGAGCTAGCAAGAACACGAAGAACACAATGAACACGAGTGAATATTTCCCGGAGTTCGGATCCACCGATCCTACGTCTCCGTTGAGGGGCCCCAAAAGGCCGGGTCTTTTTCAACCCTTTTCCTCACCAAGCCTTAACCGAAGTTAAGCTTGGATTTCCACTAGTTACCTTGTCAAAGCCAAGGTAGAGCTTGTACAAACTTCTTCGGGCACACCACAATCTTCTTAGATACTCACGGATTTGACGCCTAGCCCTTTAGGAGGTAGCACCTCCAAGAGTAACAAATCCGTTGAAAGGCTTGTAAGCTCAAATCTTTGTGCTCAAGATTTATCAAGAAAACCAACGAACTCAACCACCCAAAACCTTCTCAAAAGATGGAGCAAGGAGTTTGCTAGAAGATTTGTTTTGCACTCTCAAACCAAATCTCAAAGATTTACTCTAGATCAAGCTTTGAAAGAGAGAGAGAGTTTAGAGTTTTAGCTCTAGGGTTCTTGGAGTTCTTCAGCTGAGAGAGAGCAGTTTGAAATGGGGTGGGAGGGTATTTATACCCCGCACACAGAAAATGGTCGTTTGAAGGCATTTTGCGACTGTTCATCTGGAAGTTTCGGTACTAGCTGGAAGTTCCGGGATGAAAAACAAATTCAAACAGAACAGCAATTTCGAAAGTTCCGGGTTTCAACTAGAAGTTCCGGGCCAAATAAAAACTCAATACAGAAGGTTCATTTCAGAAGTTCCGGGGTTAACCGAAAGTTTCGGGCCAAATAAAAATCCGATACAGAAGGTTCATTTTAGAAGTTCCTGGCTTAACCAGAAGTTCCGGGACAAATAAAAATCCGATACAGAAGGTTCATTTCGGAAGTTCCGGACCAAATAAAAATCCGATACAGAAGGTTCATCTCGGATGTTCCGGGCTTAACCGGAAGTTCTAGGCCAATTGGAAAATTTAGAAATTAGTTTGAACCAATTCAAAAAGCTTTCAAAAAGATTTTTTTTTAGTACAAAGCTTTGAAACAACTTTCAATGTATCCATTTTTATAGAACGGCGGTCCTAGACTCAATTTCAAAAGTAATACAACATTTTGCACCTTTGAGCCTATTTTGGACTAACCGGAGCTTTTCTCCAAATTTGTTTCAATTATAGTACCGTTTTTCGTGACTTCTCTGCATACAATTCATCAATGCGATTAGTAGCTTTTGATCATCATTGTCATTAATACACTAAAATTAATTAGGGGCCTAGATGCACCAAGATGCACTTTCAGGCTCTCGTTGGACCTCTCCTCCACACCGGACGATGCCTCGTTCCCATCCTCCGCCCGTCTCTGCTCCCCCTTCACCTCTCTGAATCCGCCTCATCCCTCTTCCTCTTCCTCTTCCTCTTCCTCCCGCTCTCCATTCATCCACCCATCTGTCTCCTCTTCACCGTAGGTTTAGCGAGAAAATAATTGAAATACAAATTATAAAATTCCCTTCTGGCTGAGCCTCACCTGCGATTTGGCGAAGCTAGGAGATGTACGACGCCGTCGCAGACTCCATTTCCTATGGATGGCAGCAACACAAAAAAAATCAAACATCAAAACAAAAATCTACAAATTCTACCTAGCAACTGGTCATCGTGACCGAGAAATCGTGAGCAAAACCCCTCCAAAGCAAACAAGGAAACAACCCAAACACTCGAGCCGAAGCAGCCTCACCTCGAAAAACATCGTTGCCGATGGACGAGTGGATAGATAGATAATAATCCAATCCGCTTATCTCCTCGTCTTCTCGAACAACGGGGTGATCACAACTCCATCCAACGAATCCTAACCCGATGGAAAGGACTGCATCTCATCGCCACCGCCGCCGTCCCTCGCACCCGCCTTCCTCTCCTCGCCACCGCCGCTGTCCCCCGTGCTCGCCTTTCTCTCCTCGCCGTCGCTGCTGTCTCTCGCGCCCGCCTTTATTTCCTCGCCGGACGTGGGGAGGACCAAGGGGCGGCAGACCGAGGGGGGGGGGCGTCGCGCTCAGGGACGGCTGGGTGTGGACATCGCACGTGGGGAGCCGGGGGCCGGCGGACGCGGGGAGGACGGCAGTCGACGGCTGTGCAGAGAGGGCGGGGACCGTGCCCGGGCTGCACGGCGCCATGCGCAGGGTGGGGGGTGGTGCCATAAGTTGAGCGGGGCAGCGCGGTGCCGTGCTGAGCGGGGCCAGGCGCAAGGCGGGGGAGGGGGCGGCGCGGTGCCGTACGCAGGGTGGGATGCGCAGCGCGGCGCGACGTGGAACAGAAAGCGAGGTAGTCCACAAAATTATAGGAGAAGATTAGATTAGCGAGGTTGAATCCTAGCCCGATGGAAAGGACTTCATCTCGTCGCCGCCGCCGTCCCCCGCGCCCGCCTTCCTCTCCTCGCCACCGCCACCGTCCCCCGCGCTCGCCTTTCTCCCCTCGCCACCGCTGCCGTCTCCCGTGCCCGCCTTCCTTTCCTCGCCGGATGTGGGGAGGACCAGGGGGCGGCAGACTAGGTGGGCGTTGCGCGCGGGGAGGGCTGGGTGTGGGCATCGTGCGCGGGGAGCCGGGGGCCAGCAGATGCGGGGAGGACGGCAGTCGGCGGCTGTGTAGAGAGGGCGGGGACCGTGCATGGGTGGCACGGTGCCATGCGTAGGGTGGGGGTGGATTCAAGGGCTGAGATTAACCAGATGAGTGAGTAAGTGGACACTCAACTTCATCAATTATATAGTAGGGTAGATGTGCAGAATATGCATTCGACCTAAACGCTCCAATTACCAGGTATTTCTTGTTCTGTGAGGACAGGGCAGCCAGAGTGCGCGGTGCGCCCTACAACCAACATTCGATTCTTTTTTATCTGCATCTACATGGCATTTTCAAAAAAAAAAATACTTTTATCATCAAACTTGGCTTTCCCAAAACTATATACATTTCAAACGTAGAGTTTTGTATTACAAATACTAACTTCAAAACACATGTTCTCTGCAGTTTAATAAACCATTTCAGTGTAGGCTATTTGAGCAAAAGTTAATCTAGCATCTGAACGAGTGTTTTCCATTTATATGATAGTCATACGTAATATATCAAAAAAGAACAAAATTTATGTGTAGTATAATACCAAATTCTTTTTTATTGCCGAGTACTTTTTATTACTAATATACTCTGATCGTTAATTTATCTAAAAAAGTCATCTCACAACAATGCTGTTTTATCAACTTATTTTAAAATACAAGTAGCTAATAAGCAGCATCTAAAACTTGATCAGCGTCTAAAAAAAACTGCCCTCGCGTCGCTTCAGAATCCGATAACAGCTACCCACGCTAATGGGCTTTATTTTGAGACGGCCCATGAATGTTTGGTCTCGAGCGCACGAATCGCGATGTGAGATCGGACGGCTGTGCTGGCTCAAGATGGCTCGCCCGGGCTTGTTGACTTGCCTGAAATTTTTTCCCCACCCATCCGGTGCACGCCGGTCGGGTGGCCGACTTTGAGGTCGCCGCCGATGAGCCCGACCGCGCCGTCGCGTACGGCTCCGGCTTTCGTCCCACTACTGCTGCAGCAGCAGCTGCTCTTCATCGCGCCATTTGCGTCGGCTGGTACGACCAATCGCCTGTCCACGACGAGTCCTTTCGATCTCATGTGGTTCTTGTAGCTTTTGTGGGTTGGTAGCTGTCTGTGCTTGTTACTGGACTGTTCTTGGTGCCTTTCGGTGGATCCTTGAAGCGTTCAGTACTTCTGTGTTTGGTTTTGTTGGAATTGTGAGTTTGTTCTAACAAGGCTGTAGTGGCGGTTTGTCTGGATTCGTTGATTAAGCTGGGCGGATGAAGGTTGGTAAATGCCCATAACCTGTTTGCTATTTCAGGATTTACTTCAGAATTCTATTTGCGTAGTCTGAAATTATCAGACAGTACCAGTATTTGTTTCATAATTTCAATGTCGAATTGGATCCAGCCATGAATAGGATGAGCAATGGTACCCGGCAAGGCACATGGTTAACAAAACCATTTTGGGATCGGATACTGCTCGGACTCGAGATAGCTGTTACCGCGGTAACCGAACGGTTACTGAAAAAATTCGATCAAATTTTGTATTTCAAAATCTGAATTCATATCAGTTCAAGAAACGGTTTTAAATTCGGTTACCAGCACTTCGGTTATCACAGTACGCACTTCGATTACTGCTGGTTCGGTACCAGCTCGGTAACAACGGTACCGGGCTCAGTAACCACGGTACCGGTCAGATAATTTTTTAGGAAAAAATAAAATTGCAGAAAATTATTTTTCGAGATAAATAGAAAACTTACAGTACCACAAATTTTATAAGCTTACAATAAAATATAAATTATAAAACAACATGATTAATTGACAATTCGAGTATTTCTAACTTATCATTGTTAGCTTCATTGGTTATAAGCGGCGTTGTATTCATCTGTAGACATTAGTGTAAGCCACATGAAATAAGAATGTTTGCTTTGCACTCATCAAGTATGATATTTTATTTGATCAAACATATGACATTAATCTAAGATGTCTGTATGCAAAGAATCAAACAATAATGAGTGAAGAAGATTGAAAAATAAATTATTTTTGTATTTTGTATTTTTGTTCATCTTGCTCGGTTCATAACTTTGTGATAGTTCAATATTTTTGAAAACTAATTTCACCATAAATCATATTAATTTACCTACTATTTTTAGGAATTTTTTTAAATTTCTTCATTTTTTTCAATTTCAAATTTAAATTCAAATGAAACTCGGCTCGTCTTATTACTTTAATGAGCTAGCTCGAACTAAAGCTTTAACTCATTATGTTAACGAGACAACTCGAACTAGATCATGAGCAACTCGCGAGTCAAACTAGCTGAAATATTGTTAATCCTAGACACTACACGTCTAAGTATTGCTATATAAGGGGCTCTCACAATGAGTGATTTTCACTTAACTTATTGATATATACTATGAAATCATTATGTTAGAATATTGTATGTATATCAACTTCTATTTTATTTTAATATTATTTTATGGATTAATTTTAGGAGGAAGATGGTTATGCTCAAATAGAGTTTGTGGAGTTTCTTAAATGTGTGGTGGTAAGTATCTCATCGTTATAGTAAACTTGTAGTTTTGATATTTTTGACTTTCTTTATGGAGGTGAACTAGAGTCTAGAAAGAACATGAAGGTGAACTTGTTGCTTGCTCGAGCATGAAGCATCTATGATATATTGTGTAAACCATAGTTTAGATCCTCTTTTAGAAGATTATTGGCTAGCAGGTTGTATCTGTAATTTATAATTAAAGGTGCAATGTGGTGGACCTACCGATGCATTTTGATTGTACGAACCAAGTATGATTGTATAAACCCGCCTCCAATCTAGCTACGAGGTGGACTAACATGGTGTCGGGTGTATGACGCCGGAGTACTTCCCGAGAGCATTTATGATGATCGGACAGAATATAGGGTCGGGAAGACGAATCATTAAAGACTACTTGGAAGGGGTAGGACCAGCGTGTACCCTAGAAGAGGTTAGCCAAAGGGAGGAGTCCCGAGTCCGGCACTTAGGAGGACACCCTGACTATTAGGACTCGGGAGACAAGTTCAACGGTCGGTCTGCACCATCAATGACTATAAACTTTAGGACGTAACAGTCAAATTAATATAGCGAATAATGCTGTACTTATTAGCCCACGATCCCTAGTGATTTAAACCGCTGTAAAGGGGATTAATGGGGATATTAAGAACTAAACGGTAACCCCCCGATCCCTACAGTATATAAAGTGGTCGGGGTACCTCTTATAGGGGATGTTTTCACACAGACGCACACATATGCTTAAGACCTTTTCAGGTTCTTTTGCTCATACTCAAAAAATATAGGACTAGTGTTATTATCCTTCGGGAGGTCTGAACCTGTCTACAACTTTATGTCTCGTATTCTTAGAGGCAACCATAGAATTCCGAACACAGAGATCCCTTTACACCTAACCAAAACACCTCTGTGGGTAACCCCATCGAGGACTATCGTACTTATGCAGCGATAATTGGCGCGTCAGGTAGGGGACTTTTTATTAATTTTCATTCGGATTTCATGGCCGTTGTTTGTAAGATCAACACCAAGGTTCCCGCTAGCTCTGTCATCACCTTCGGGAGCCTCACTTTTGTTGGCGACTCTATGCGTCAACTCGTCCTCTCCAACGCCTTTGTTCGCTAGGCGAGGATGTCGCGCACGCCTACCGTGCGGCCAGCCACTCAGAGCGCGGCTCGCCACTACAACAAGGCGGCCCCAGCACCCAAGCGTCCAGCTCCACCGACCCCTCGCCGACCCATCTCCATCGACTCTCCCGTCGACTTCGTCATCTTCTCCACCTCGAGTGGGCGTACGGTTTAGCGACGTCAATTCACCGAGGTCATCTCGGCACGATCCAAGAAGAGGAGCGCGTCGATCAAGCTAGTAGCTCCACCACCGAACGCTATCATAGTGATGACGGCGCCCGTCTCCGATGACGAACCCTCCAACGCCGCCGAGTCAAGCACCCTTCGGTGGGAACGCCGGCAGCGGAACACAAACCGCTCCACTCGTCGCCAGGGCAGGGCTTCCAGGGCTGGAGGCTTCCGCCTCAATAACTAGGAGGACTTCACGGTGGACTTTGAAGGTCACGCCGTGTATCGCACGCCAACGACGAATCTTGTCGCCATTGAGAGAGCACTCTCTACCCTCTCCGAGACGCCTGAGCTCCAGAGAGCCTGGGCGATGACTCAGGCCGCCGCCGCCCAAATCGTCGATTTGGCGCCACCTAGACGGTCACCCTCCTCCGACCACGACACTACCCGACCATCCAGTCGGTCACGACGTTCCTGACCGAGTGAGCGCTATGGAAGCTCTTACTCAGGAGATGCCCGGGAGATCCTCAATCAAGTGCGCGACTCGCGCAACGTCATTTCTCGCCGTCATGGAGAATGCGAGCGTGGCGAGATTCGCCACCGGGAATGGTTTGATCGGAGCCACGGCACTCCAAGAACCGACCGGCAAGACAACATTGATGCTCACCACAATGGGTTTCCAGTCTTCACCGAGCAACTTCGTCGTGTGGTCTGGCCCAGAGGTTTTCGCCCGTCGGGCATTGAGCCCTGTGATGGCAAGACCGACCCCTCCCAGTGGCTACGGCTGTATTACACGACTATCTGAGCAGCAAATGGGGATCATAACGAGATGGCGAATTATCTTTCCATCATGCTCGCACTGGCTGCCATCAGTTGGTTAGCCGGACTCCCGAAGAACACCATCAACTCTTGGGATTAGCTGTGCGATGTCTTCATCACCAATTATCAAGGAACATGGCAAAGGCTGGCCTCTCGGCACGACATGCGCCAAATACGCCAGAAGAGCGATGAGTCTCTCCAGGACTATATTCGTCGATTCTCTGAGCGCCGAAACACCGTCGCCAATATCTTTAACGTCGACGTCATCTCCATCTTCCAGGATGGATTGTGGAAGCCGTCGGAGTTATTCCACCATCTGGTGATGAACGAACCGGCGACGCCAGGCGAAATGATCACCATCGCCGAGCAGTACTCCAACGCTGAGGACGCCGAGCGCGAGCAGATGCACCCGACCACTCGGGAGTCTCGCAAAGATAGGAGGCACTCGGACGAAGATTGCCGATCACCTCGGCGCGTCGACCGCGACAAGCCCGAGTCCTCCCGATCCAGAAGCCAGAAAAGGAAATCCGAGCACGTCTTGGTTACGGAGGAGAAGTCCAAGTCTAAAGGTCGAGGGCACTCGATGATACAGGAGATGCTGGACAAGCCCTGCATCTTCCATCCGAACAGCAGCCACACCACCCACAGGTGTTATCAGCTGCAAAATCAGATGCTCAAAGAAGCAGAAGAAAACCCCCGGCAAGATAATCAACGCTGGAATGATAAAAAGAAGAAGTCTCGCTGAGAAGACAAAGAGGCCGACCGCCCGGCCAAAAATGATTTCCAAGAGCCCACTCGGACGGTCTCCATAATCTTCGGCGGAGCGATCGCCACGGAGTCCAAGCGCCAGCCGAAGCTCCTCGCCCGTCACGTCAACGCCATCGGTGGGAAGGAGCCCGAGCGCCTTCGCTGGTCGGAAGTCCTGATCACTTTTAGTCGAGATGATTAGTGGACGGACGTCCCTAAGCCAGGCCGGTTTCCTCAGGTGGTGGACTCGGTGATCCTCAAGGTACGCCTGAAGCTCATCGATGGGGGAAGCGGCCTCGACGTGCTGTTCAAAGGGACCCTCTTGATGCTCGGCATCGACATCAAGGCGCCGGAGAAGACGGACGCTCCCTTCTACGGGATTGTCTCGGGGAATGCCTCCATCCCACTCAACACGCTCACCCTCCCGGTGACGTTTGGCACTCGGGACAATTACAGGACCGAGCATGTCAAGTTCTACATCGCTGACTTCGAGACCGCCTACCACGCCATGCTCGATCGACCATCCCTCGCCAAGTTCATGGCCGTCCCCCACTACACGTATCTGGTCCTTAAAATTCTGGGACCAAAGGACGTCTTTTCAGTCAAGGGGGATGTTGCCACCTCTCACATCTGCGAGCGCGATAGTCTCGCCCTAGAAGAGGCAGTGGACATATCCGTTCGGATGGAGGAGACCGTCCAAGCGGCCAAAGCTACACCGACCACTGACGCCAAAATCCCGACCGCCACGCCATCAACATCAGGCATATCACCCTCGCCGGTTGAGTACAAAGCTATTCAGCTATCGAGCGTCGACCCCTCCAAGACAACGCTGATCGGGACAGCGCTGGATCCTAAATAGGAAAACGCGCTCTTCAGCTTCCTCCACGTTAACATCGACATCTTCGTCTGGCATCCCTCCGACATGCCGGGTGTACCAAGGGAGCTAATCGAGCATGAACTCCATGTATATCCGACCGCTAAGCCGATCAAGCAAAAGATACGCCGATTCGCCCAAGAGCGTAAAGAGGCTATCAAAGAAGAAGTCACCCTCCTGCTAGCAGCCGGGTTTATTAAAGAAATGTATCATCCTGACTGGGTAGCAAACCCAATCCTTGTAAAAAAGAATAATAGAAAATGAAGAATGTGCATTGACTACACCGATCTCAATAAGCGATGCTCGAAAGATCCTTTCCTACTACTACGCATTGACCAGGTGGTTGACTCCACTACCGGCAGTTTTCTCCTCTGTTTTCTAGATTGCTATTCGGGATATCATCAAATCAGCCTGAAAGAGAAAGATCAAGAGAAGACGTTATTTATCATTCTATTCGGCGCCTATTATTATACATCAATGTCCTTTGGGCTCAAGAATGCAAGGGCTACATACCAACGCGCCATACAACGTTATCTCACCGATTAGATTGGACGCAACGTGGAGGCTTATGTGGATGATGTTGTCATCAAATCTAGACATCTGGAAGATTTAATTCCCGACATCCAGTAGACTATTGACAACCTCTAAAAATTCAGATGGAGGCTCGACCTAGAGAAATGTGTATTCAAGATGACGACCGGGAAGCTACTAGGTTTCGTTGTCAGCAGCCAAGGAATCGAAGCAAATCCCGATAAGATATCGGCGATCACACACATGGCCAAGCCGACCAGCGTCAAGAATATCTAACGCCTTACGGGTTGCATGACTGCACTCGGACGTTTTATCTCCCGACTCGGTGAACGGGGGATGCCATTCTTTAAGTTGCTAAAAAAGGAAGGCAATTTCTGTTGGACTCCGAAAGCAGATCAGGCATTCGCCGACCTCAAAAAATTTCTCACCACACCGCCTGTTTTGGTTGTGCCGACCCCCGGAGAAACTTTGCTCCTCTACATCTCCGCCACGACCCACGTGGTCAGTACCGTCATGATCGCCGAGCGCCCAGAGGAGGGACACACCTACCCGGTGCAACGACCGGTGTATTTTATATCTGAGGTACTCAGACCATCAAAAGTCTGATACCTTCATATTCAGAAGCTCCTTTATGACATGTTCATCACTGCTCGGAAGCTCAAACACTACTTCCAAGCGCACTCGGATGACATCATCACCGAATATCCACTTGGCGACATTCTTCGTAATCGGGACGCCACTAGTCAGATTGTCAAATAGGCTATCGAATTAGGAAAATATACCCTCGACTTCAAACCCCGAACGGCCATCAAGTCTCAAGCTCTCACCGATTTCATCGCCGAATGGACGGAGATTCAACTCCCACCGATAGCCGAGAACCCGGAGCACTGGGTTATGTATTTTGATGGCTCCCTTAGCATTGATGGAGCAGGTGCTGGAGTTCTTCTGATCTCTCCCAAGGTGAACGCCTGAAATACGCCCTTCAACTTTTGTTTACGGCGTCGAATAATGCAGCCAAGTATGAAGCACTCATCAACGGCTTGCGAATTGCCATTTTCCTTGGCGTCAAGTGTTTGATGGTTTATGGAGATTCAAAGTTGATCATCAGCCAAGTAAACAAAGACTGGTCATGTGCTAGCGATAAAATAGATGCATATTACAAAGAGATCCGAAAGTTAGAAGGAAAATTCTATGGCCTTGAGTTCCACCACGTCCCAAGGGACGAGAACTCGGCTGTCGACCTCCTCGCCAAGCTGGGATCTTCTCGAGCTCCAGTACCGAATGGTGTATTTCTCGAACTCCTTTTTTTCTGGTATACGAGTCGGAGGCCATTCTACCGGTAGATATTTTTCATGAATCCCCAACAATTCACCATTATGACGAGGGGCTGCCGAACAAACAAGAGAAGAGGACATTGATAGTCTCGAAGAAGTTTGATTGGCCGCAGCAATTCAATACAAACGCTACCAGCAAGTACTTCGCCGATATCATGATCGCAATGTTCGTGGTCGATCATTTCAAGTCAGGGATTTGGTCCTTCACCGAGTACAATCTACGGTCGGCGCCCACAAGCTATCGGCTCTATGGGAAGGATCATTCATCATCGCAGAAGTTACCCGACCAGAATCCTATCGGCTAACTCGCGAAGACGGTCAACGCGTTCCTAACTCTTGGAACATTGAGCACCTTTGCTGATTTTACCCATGATGTTACAAGCTACGTACTTTTATCTTGGGTTAATAACAATGCTTTTCTTCAATTTTTTCTCCAATATTTCGTCACTCCTGACCCCGACTGCTTGCCCTTTCTACCACTTTATCCTAGAGTCTATGACCCGCTCTAGCTTTGAAGATTGGTCGGACGATGCTCCGACCAGTCACCCCGAGTTGGTATTTGTTCCACTCTACGGGGAGGTATCGTTGATACGTTTGTTACACACTCGGAGGCTCGCCAAACTCGCCTGATATTTTCCTCATGCTTATTGCCCGACCCTTTTTATTATCTTTTCCAACTACTTGTAAAGTCGATAGTTCAATACGCGTGTATGTGGCTAAGTTTTCCTATGCTACAAACTAAGGCTATACCAATCACTCAGAAAATAAATGAAGACGGTCAGACAGAGAACAATTAAACTCCAAATAATATTGCATTAAAAATTGAAAGTATCATCTTTACATTACTTTATTTTTATACATATCTATACTACTCGGTAGGATTTTCAGGAAATACGTCCAAGTCTTGGACGAGCACATCGGCTGTCTCCTCCACTTCCGAGTAGTATCTCTCCACGTCGGACTCTTCAACAGTCGCCGGCCACCCCTCTCGGATGCGTTCTAACCGAGTATACAGGTATAGTGCTCGGACAACCCCAAGCGCATGTGTCGCCGCCGACTGCATCCACTCCAGAACCGGGCTTCGGAGGCATGTGGGTTCACCACGAAGCCGCTCAAAAAATTCTCCCTTCGACCAGTCGACGCTGGATGGCTCGTTGTCAATCATCTTCATAAGCGCCTCTGCACCGTCCCGACAATTGTTGAAGTCCGCCTGAACACTGCTCAAGTGAGCCTCCAAATCTGCAAACTGGGCGTTTACACGCCGGTGCAGTTTTGCAAACACAACATGGGTTTAAAAATACAAACTTCAACATGAAGACTAAAGCAAGCACCAGTCGATCGTACTTTTGTACTCACCGACTACTTCGTCGGTCTTCTTTCTGGTGAAGATGACCTCGGCTTCAGCCTTTGCCATGCTCTCCTTGGCCTCGCTTGCCTCGGCGAGCGCCAACTCCGCTGACTTCACAGCCTGCTCCGCCATAGCAGTCGTCGTCTCCAGCTACGCCTCCATGGTTTGGCGATCTGTTCACTAAGATAATTAGACAGATCACAGCAAAATTCTGCTAAAAGCACAAAGAGGTTGCATGATAATTACCAAACGCTTGGATATCCAGCTGGGTGCGAAGGATCTCAGCCTCCTTCTCCGCCGCCCTCCGAGAGGTCTTGGACTCGGTCAGCTGAGCCATCAATTGTCGGACTCGGGCATTGAGAGCCTCCAAGTCCATGCTATCGGCAGGACACGATATGTCCGTGCGCCCGACCAGGTGATTCAGCACGCACTGCAACAAAAACAAGGTCAGTGGCAAGAACTGAAGAACACCAAGAAGAAGCACGGGTTTGGACAACTTACACAGGTAGCATGGCCGAGTCGGCTCAGTGCATCACGGCACTCCTCCACCTCCCGCTAGACATCATCCACAATGGGAGGAACCCCCACATCTCTCGCCTCCTCCACTGCGGGCTCAACAGTCGGCTGAGCACCCGCTAGAGGAACAGTTACCGACGCAGGTGCAGTCGGTGAACTAGGTGGTCCCGATGCGGCCACACCAGTTGTTGAGGCAGCCACATTAGCGATCGGTCCGCGTACGTCGGTGTAGATCACCATGTTCGTGGATGGCAGCACCACCTCTGCCGTCGTGTCGACCAGAATCGGCGCCGGAGGAACAGCTGTATCCATATCAATGGATCTGGTCACCTCCACGCCGATGCCGCTAGCCATGCCAGAATCACCGATCGCCGCTGCGCCGACGTCACCGACCACAGCTCTGCTGGTGTCACCGACCGTCGCCCCCACGCCAGAGCCACCGATCGCCGACTGGCTGATGTCGCCGACTGCTCCCGTAGGCACGGTGTCATCTCCATCGGGCACCAGTGCCAGCGTCCTAACAAAATACACCAATTAAAACAACAGTTGGACAATTTTTTGTTGGGTTATGGGGAGGCTACGCTAGCGCTTAATTTCAAAAATTTACCCCGTTAGCCCAGGAACCATGCGTGTAATGGCATCATGGATCGTTACCTTGAGCCTCGAGATACGCTCGGGCAGCAGAAGTAGAGTCGGTGAAGCACGTCCTCGAGCTACTCCTCCTGACTCTGTTCGTTTCGTCAGTGATCCGGTGATGAAGACAACACAACCCTACGATCCGACGAACTTCACGGAAGGAAGGCAAGCACCACTATTGGAGTAGTGCCTCCACGGTATCCACACGTCCGGGGACAGGATCACCTCGCGCCGGCATGCAAGCACCACTCGCAGGATCCGAGAGATCGATCACAATTCTTGTAACCGAGGAGAGAAGAGAGGTGGAGGCTAGGGTTTGGTCAAACCAACATCAAGCAGCAGCCCTTTCGTGCCAGCCCCTCCTCTCTTTATATAGTGCCCTGTCACGGGCCTTTAATCTGTATTAAAGCCCAACAGATCTAATCTGTTCACCTGGACCAGAACTTCTGGTTCTAACCTGAACTTCCAAAAAAAACCTTCTATATCGAATTTATTTTGACCCGGAACTTCTAGTCTAACCGGAACTTCTAGTTCGTCCAGGTAGGCCTGGAACTTCTGGTCCAACCGGAACTTTCGGCTCCTCCAGAAACTGAAACTAGGGCTAGTCCGGAACATCCGGTTATAACCGAAACTTCTAGATGCTCCAGAACCCGGAACTTCCGGCCCTAGGCCAGAACTTCCGGTTCCCCCAGAATTCTCGTGGGCACAATTCCATCAATCTCCCACTTGCACAAGAGCCAATTCTTGCAAGCTTTAAAATTCAATCCCCTTAAGCGTGTGACCCGATAGGTTCAGATGCAAACGGCCGGTACCCAAAAACCTTTCCCGAATCGCCGATCAATAGCGGTACCTAGCAGCACATATTGGCCCCTGAAAGAATACAAAGTCAAAATCATACTTTCTGAACCTTGATATACTCACGCACCAATCCCTTTACCACACGACATCAGTCAAGCTCAAGGCGAGATTCGTGCCACCCTTGTTGATAGCTCGACACTTTACTCGATCAAGTAGTGGATTCAATCATGATCAATTCTTTGATCATAGTGGCATGGCCATGCACTTTCCAATCTGATTGCCTCGAGGGGCCCAGAGACGTCTCTCCCGTTATGTAGGAGGGGTAAATTCTATCTTGACCACTCACATCCCACGACATGTTTCGTGACATACTCGAAAGCAACCTTTATAACTACCCTATTGTGGACTAGCGTTTGAAAGCCCCTAAGTGTGCTACTACACATTCTGGAATCAATGATGATCTCAGGTCTAAGGATTCTGTAGGTACACTATTTGAGATGACAACTGATGGCATATATAAAATAACAATCTCAGCAGTATCTCAAAGTGGGTCTATGATCTATGAAACATGATCATCAATCAGACAAATGTGCTAATCTATAAATCATCACTGTCCCACATGACGATATGAGATTAGGGATCGTTTAGAATAACATCGTAACACAGAGAGTTTTACAAACAAGTCACGCACATGTTGATCAATGTAAAAGATATTTATTCGAGGAACAAGATAACCAATTATCCAAATATATACTAGCATAGACAAGACACTTTCTATCACATACACTGGACTTACTCACGCAAGTATCTAATACCCATAGAGCTCAAGTGCACCTCATACTTGGGCTGTGAGAGGGGCTTCGTCAATAGATCGGCTATGTTCAAATCTGTGTGCACCTTGCATATTATCATATCACCTCTATCTATAATCTCACGGATGAGGTGATAGCACCGTAGTATGTGCTTGGACTTTTGGTGCGACCTAGGCTCCTTGGCTTGCGCAATGGCACCACTATTATCATAATAGAGGTCCACTGGACTGGACGCACTAGGGACAACACTCAGCTAAGAAACAAACTTTCTGATCCAAACTACCTCCTTCGCAGCTTCCAAAGCTGCAATATACTCGGCCTCTATTGTTGAGTCTGCAGCCGTTTCTTGCTTGGAACTCTTCCAACTCACTGCTCCTCCATTGAGGCAGAACATAAATCCAGACTGCGATCGCGAATCGTCTTTGTCGGTTTGGAAGCTGGCATCGGTGTAACCATTTACAACAAGCTCCTCCTCACCTCCATAGACCAAGAACATATCCTTATTTCTTCTCAAGTACTTAAGGATACTCTTTACTACCGTCCAGTGACTTTCACCCGGGTTTGACTGATATCTACTCGTAACACTTAGAGCATAAGAAACATCTAGGTGTGTACAAAGCATGGCATACATGATGGATCTGATTGCGGAGGCATACGGGATCGCACTTATCTTCTCTAGCTATCAGGTGTCGAAGGACACTGGCTCTTGCTAAGAGAAATACCACGTGACATTGGTAGAAAACCTTTATTGGAATTCTGCATATTGAACCATTTCAATACCTTGTCAATGTACATATTTTGGCTTAATCCAATTAGCCTCCTTAATCTATCTTATAGATCTTTATGCCCAAAATGTATGCTGCCTCTCCAAGATCTTTCATTGAGAAACTTTTTTCTCAACGAAGACTTGATAGCATCTAGCATAGGAATATCATTTATGATCAACAATATGTCATCTACATATAAGACCAGAAACACAAGTGAGCTCCCACTAGCCTTTTTGTAAATACAAGGCTCTTCTTTGTTTTTGATGAAGCCAAACCCTTTGACTACCTCATCAAAACGAAGGTTTCAACTCCGAGAAGCCTGCTTCAGCCCATAAATAGACCTTTGCAGCTTGCAAACTTTCCCAGCACTCTCTGAAACATCAAGACCTTCAGGCTGTGTCATGTACACATCCTCACTTAGGTTTCCATTAAGGAAAGCCGTCTTGACATCTATTTGCCATATCTTATAGTCATAAAATGTAGCAATTTTAGGATGATCCGGATAGACTTTAGCATAGCGATGTGCAAAAACGTTTCATTATAATCAACACCTTGAATCTGTCTGAAATCTTTCACCACCAATCGTGCTTTATAGATGTGAACATTTTCATTAACGTCTATTTTTTTCTTAAAAATCCATTTACACTCGATAGTTTTTACTCCATCAGGTGGATCGACCAAGTTCCAAACTTGAATCTCTCACATGGATTCTAACTCGGATCATATGGCTCCAAGCCATTTCTCAGAGTCTGGTCCCATCACCGCTTCCGAATAGGTCTTAGGTTCATCATTGTCCAACAATAATATGTCGCGCTGCCCAGTGGTTAAAAACGCAAACCGCTCGGGCGCACGACTCAACCTCTCCGATCGACGTGGGGCTGGTGTCTCGACAATAGGCTCTGCAACATCTTGCATGTCTAGTTGCGGTTCAGTAGGAGCTGAAACACTTTCTAGTGGTTCTCGAACCTCTTTGAGTCGCACCGTGCTCCCACTAACTATTTTCGAGAGAAACTCTTTCTTAAGAAAAATACCATTTCGGGCGATAAACACTTTGTCCTCTTCCCGGTTATAGAAGTAATATCCTTTGGTTTTCCTAGGATATCCCACAAAGAAGCATTTATCAGATTTGGGACTGAGCTTATCAGACGTCAAACGCTTTACATAGGCTTCACAACCCCATATCTTTAGAAAAGACAACCCGGGACGTTTCCTAGTCCATATCTCATATGGTGTCCTCTCTATAGATTTGGATGGAACTCTGTTTAGTGTGAAAGCAGCAGTTTCTAAAGCGAATCCCTACAAAGACAATAGAAGATCAGTTTGACTCATCATCGACCGGTCCATGTCTAACAAGGTTCGGTTTCTCCGCTCGGACACCCAATTCCACTGAGGTGTTCCAGGTGGAGTCAGCTGTGGAACAATTCCACACTGCTTTAGATGATCATTAAACTCATGGCTCAAATATTCACCTCCACGATCCAATCATAGAAATTTATTTGTCTTGCCAGTATGATTTTGAACCTCATTCTGGAATTTCTTGAACTTTTCAAAGGACTCTGACTTATGCCTCATTAAGTAGACGTAACCATATCTATTAAAGTCATCGGTAAAAGTTATGAAGTACTGAAAACTACCTCTGCCTGTAGAACTCATTGGTCCACATACATCAGTATGTACAATGGCCAACAATTCATTTGCCTTCTCACTTTGACCAGTGAAAGGCGCCTTAATCATCTTGCCAAGTAAATAAGACTCACATGTGTCAAACGATTCAAAATGCAATGACTCCAAAAGCCCATCTCTATGGAGCTTCTGCATGCCCCTCTCATTTATATGACCCAAACGACAACGACATACATAGGTGGGATTTAAATCACTGAGTCGAGGTTTCTTCGTATTAATGTTATAAACATTTGTATCCTCAAGATTTAGAACATATAAGCCTTTCAACAATAGACAAACACCATAGAGCATACCATTCGAAAATATCAAACAACACTTGTTCTTTATTATGAATTCGAAAATAGCCCATCTCCAGGGGATTCGCACGCCCCTCAACTCCAACGGACGCCTACTCGACTCCGACTGACGCCCCTCGACTCCAACAGACGCCTACTCGCCAAAACACCCGAGGGCTAAGACGCCCCTTGACTCCAACGGACGCCTACTCGCCAAAACACTCGGGACTTGGACGTCTCTCGACTCTAACAGACGCCTATTCATCAGAACACCCGAGGGCTCAGATGCCCCTCAATTCTAAGAGACGCCTAATTGCCAAAACGCCTGGGGCTCCGATGCTCCTCGCCCCGACAAACGTCACGCAAGACTTTGGACCTTGGAACCTATTCTTCTAACAAACTCCAAGCTCGGGAGCTACACCCGGCAGATGCACCTAATCGGTACCCCTACCAGGTAAATAAAAAGAGATTCATCGAGAAGATGGCGCTCCTTACGGCTTCTCGACTCCATTCGGATGAACATCGCTTCTCTGCCATAAAGAGCTTGGGGGCTCCTGTCGGGTGTATGACCCTGGGGTACTTCTCGAGAGTATTTATGATGATCGGACGGAACATGGGGTCGGGAAGACGAAGCATTAAAGATGACTTGGAAGGGGTCGGACCAAAGTGCACCCCAGAAACGGTAAGCCAAAGGGAGGAGTCCCGAGTCCAGCACTCGGGAGGACACCCCGACTGTTAGGACTCAGGAGGCCAGTTCAACGGTCGGTCTGCACCATCAATGACTATAAACTTCAGGACGTAACAGTTAAATTAATATAGCGAATAATGCTGTACTTATAAGCCCACGATCCCTAGTGATTTAAACCGTTGTGAAGGGGATTAATGGGGATGTTAAGGCCTAAACGATAACCCTCGATCCCTGCAGTAATAAAGTGGTCGGGGGCCTCTTACAGGGGACGTTTTCACACAGACGCACACATATGCTTAAGACCTTTTTAGGTTCTTTTGCTCATACTCAAAAAACACAGGACTATGGTTATTATTCTTCGGGAGGCCCGAACCTGTCTAAAACTTTTTGTCTCGTATTCTTAGAGGCAACCATAGAATTCCGAACACAGAGATCCCCTTACACCTAACCAAAACACCTCTGTGGGTAACCCCATCGAGGACTGTCGTACTTACGCAGCGACACATGGCATGCAAAACCACTCTTATAGTCTTATGTCTTTGGATTTAGGAGTTTGAACATTTATAAATTATTACTTAGTTGTGATCTTTCCAATCTATAGTGGTGTTGAATAGTGATATATGCATAGGTATTGCTTCAAAGATTAGTCACTCAGTCAATCACACATTGACGCAAAGTATTTTTTGATTTAGCTCACGAGTTAAACGAGACAGCTCGAGCTGGCAAACGAGTCGAGCCGAGCCAACCCTGTGATTCGTTATCTTAACAAGTTGAGCTGAGCTGGCTCTTAGCTTAACGATCTAGCTCAATCTGGATCAAGCCAAACTGAGCTGGCTCGATATCCAGCCCTACTCGTTTTCCCACCCACACGCCTATATGTGGCGCCTCCCTCGTTTTCCTGCTCGCAAGCCCGTGCGTGGCGTACCCCCTTATTTTCTCGCTTAGGTGCCCACATGCCCTCGTTTTCTCGGCTGTAGCGCCCACACATGGCCAGGCCGCTTGTCGTGTGGTGCTCGTGCCTGGCCGTTGGCCTAGCTGCCTGTTGTGGTGCTACCATCCGCACGATTGCGCGCTTGGTTGCCCTATTTTCTATTTTATTTTAGGTTGCTAGGCCAGCGATAGATCTAATGGGCCGCTAGTGGGCCGTGTTGACTCAACACGGCACAAGAGACCACCGAACCATATCTAGACCAGAGCCAGGCTGACACGGCACGACTCGCTAGCCTAGTTATCCTAACGGGTCATGCCTAGCCGTCGCCGAGCCGGCACCCAGTTAGCCTTGTATAACAGTGACAATGTGATCAAAATAAAAAAGGACTATTTGGGCAAAAGTTAATCTCGCATTTGAACTGAGTCAGCCGACTTTTTTTTAAATGTTCTCTTCTACCTCATAACTGAAGAGTATTTTATTTTTTATTACATTCCGTTTATATAACAACCTGATACTGTAAGATAATCATAAAGAAAAACAATAATAATTCAACTCATTGTATTTTTGTTTACGATGCTGTATTTTTTCTTTGTTGCAAATTTTACTCAGAGCGGTCCAGATATTACAACTTAGCAAACCTATGGTGTGAACTACCAGTCACTTAACAATATGTTTGATATTTCTCAAAATAGAGCAGTATGTTTGATATTTCTCAAAATAGAGCAGAGACCACCACATATGATGTGAGAGTTTAGATGATTGAAATATACCACGAGCAATTGAAGGATCTTTGATGGTGCAAACAAGCGATATCCATTTATATCACAAAAGATATTTTCTCAAGTTGTCGATCAAAAAATATTATCTGGAAGATAAATATTCCCTGGTACTTTTCAAAAAAGCAGCAGATCAGTTTATATAACAGAGCTGTTGCTTCCTGCAAGGTCCAATTTTGTCCTCCACAAATCGATGGCCGACGGGTTTTTACGCCGTGTAAATCGGTCCGTTCATAGTAATTACATAGTGTTCATAAATTTTATGTGTAACATAATAACAAATTCTTTTTTATGGCCGAGTACATGATTTTCCCTCAATTCTGGTACAACCATGCAGACGCCAACGTGGACGGTGACACAGTGTTCCATGGCATTAGAAAACAACGCGCCACGCAGCCAGCACACGTGGCAACCCTGCTGCACACGTGCCCAACCGCATGCGCGACACGTCCTCAACCAGAGTGCCGAGAAGCCAAACTCTCTCCGTCGTCTACTCGTCTCCTCCCTCCTCTGCCGCGCCAGCCATATCCTACAAATATAGCTCTCAGCCATTGCTGGCTGCTTCCTCCTCCTCCGCTCTCCCAAGCTCTTGCTCCTGCGTGTCTGGCGTACCCCCGAATCAACCGCGTACTCATCTATGCTCTTCGCCTTCCACGCGCGGCGATCGGACGGATCGGGCCGGGTTGGTGTTTACGCGCGTGGCGTGCGTAGGTGGCGGTGCTGATATAGTGTAACAAGGGCGCGTCGGACATGTCGGGGATCTCGCTGGCGGTGGCGCCGAGGTCGGACCAGGACCACGCAGCGGAGAGGCAGCCGTCGGCGATGCTGGGCGGAGTGATGGGCTCGCTCCGCGTCATCGAGCTCCAGCTCGTGGCCTTCATCATGGTCTTCTCCGCCTCCGGCCTCGTCCCGCTCATCGACCTTGCCTTCCCCGTCGCCACCACCATCTACCTCCTCCTCCTCTCCCGCCTCGCCTTCCCGTCGCTCCACGCCAAGCTCTCGCCCTCCTCCACCGCCGCCTCCCACGAGATCTTCCGCGGCAGCATGTACGTCACCTGACTTTCTCAATGCTCATCCAGCAACATCAATGGAGCTCTCCGGCTAATTGCGTTCTGATTCGCAGGCTGTTCCAGGCGTACGTGGTGCTGGGCACGATGGTGGGGTTGTTCCTGCCGCTGGCGCACGTGTTGGGCGGGTTCGCGCGCGGGGACGACGGCGCGGTGAGGTCGGCGACGCCGCACCTGTTCCTGCTCTCGTGCCAGATCCTCACCGAGAACGTGGTCGGCGCGGTGGGGGCCTTCTCGCCGCCGGTGAGGGCACTAGTGCCACTGCTCTACACGGTGCGCCGCGTCTTCGTCATCGTGGACTGGGTCTACGACGTGTGGGCCAACAGGGGCATCAGCCGGAGCGCCACCGTGCAGGAGGCCACCTGGGTGTGGTTCGGCAGGTACCTCGCCGTCGCCAACCTGCTCTACTTCTCCACCAACCTCTTCGTCTTCCTCATCCCCAAGTTCCTTCCCCGCGCCTTCGACAAGTACTTCCGCATGCGCGACGAGGCCTACGCCAAGACGGCCGAGGACCGCCCCGCCAAGGAGCAACCGGCGGTAACTGGACATGTCACCGTGGACGAGGACGCCGCCGGCACCGCCGCCGCGGCGGCGAGGTCGGAGGAGTCAAAGAAGGCCGACTGAATGACTGATTAGTGATCAAGAACATGTTGAGTTGAAGGCTTGAAGCTATTTGATCGGTGTAAAACTCCTAGAGTGTAACTGCTGCTGTGCGCTGTAAATTGGCGGGTTGCTTCTTCGTCTGTCGCACATTTTGGTTGTGAATTTCACGGCGAGGATAAAATGATGTCACCAAAATTATTGGCCGTTTAGGTAAATGGTTATGCTAATGACGTAACTATTGATTGAAATCGGCGACGAGTGGGAAAGCGGAAGACTAATTGGTAATTTCGAGCGGCACGTTGGGCATTTCGAAATTCGAACCTACGGCCAGGCGGCTGCGGCGGCGCACGGACGTGGAGGCGGCATGCACGGGATGACTCCAGGGGAACAGCGGTTGCCTCCAACTTCCCATCTCCGCAACCGTCCTCCGCCGCCGTCACTGTCGGATCCGCGGACGCGTCGGGTGATCTCCTTCTTGGGCTGCGGCTCCGATCCGCGGCTCGCCGAGGCAGCTCGTGTCCTCCCCTCATGCGGATCGGCAGCCG
>KE370772.1:2355821-2378503 GCA_000418225.1 Zizania latifolia
GCTACTGCTACTCGTCCACCTCTTGGTCCGACGCGGCGTCTTTGTTCTCACTGGACGAGCAAGCCGTTGTTGACAGGTTACGAAGACGGCGGAAGCGAGGTGGCCGACGGGAGCCTTGGACGGCTCGTCGCCATTGCCGTGGTTGGGGCGATGGTCGTGGCGGTAATGGCCACGGCCATCTTGGAGTTCGCCATGGACGACGGCCTTGCTGAATTCTTAGTGCCCACATGGCCACATGATCACAAATTCACAATATTCTCTCTACTCGTAGTTAATCCAACGATTTTTGCTTCCTGCTCATGTTGATTTCTAATTCCCCAATATTATGATTCTTGACAGTATCCCAAAAAAATATCCATACCTAGTATTTAGTATTTCCGAATTCAGTTATTCAGGAAGGAATCAAACTGTCAACATATTTGCAATACCTGAAACTGAACAATCAGCTCGACGAGTTGTTCGAAGGGGGCATCGACGGCAACGACAACGGAAAGCTTAGCACTAGCGTTGCCTAGTCTATGACGATGGGGGTGGACGAGGTGTAGCCGCCGGCGCGGCCCCTGATCCTGGCCGGGATCTCGGCGCGGAGGACCTGCACCCTGAAGGCGACGCGGTCACCGTCGACCAGCTCGAACACGCACCCGTCGCCGAGCCTCAGGTCGTTGTCCACTGCGAAGCCCCGCCACCCGGCCTCCAGCCGCTGGATCATCTGCCCGCCGGTGAACCGCATCCCCCACGACCGGCCGCGCCAGCTCAGCGTCGCCGGCGTCGTCTTGGACGGCAGGAACGGCCCGAACGACCTCGGCACCACCTGCTTGTTCAGGCAACGAGAAAACAGCAATGCTGACAGAACACTGAACAGCTCATGGCCGCACTGAAATTGGTTTACAAGACTAACTTTTGTTTCGGATCAATGCCTAAACAACCCAAAATTTACTGCATTTCAGTTTTAGAGTCAAATTCAAGAACATTTGGGCTACAAGACATCAGGCGTGAAGGTTTTGCAGAGAAAAATTGTGACTTTCCCAGCAAATATGATGGAAATTTGGAATGAGAACAATCATCTCCTTACCACTTGGAACGGCGGCTGGACATGGGATTTGCACATGATGCATGTGAAGTAGGGCTTCCCCAGGAGAGGGAGGACCCCGGGCCGGGGGACCTTGTCCTGCGCCTGCTCCGCCTCAGCGCCAGCAACAACGGCGCCTCCGCCTCCGCCGCCGCCGCCGCTCTGCTCTGCAGCATCTGCCACTGCCACCGCACGATCCTTGCCGCCTGCATCACCGGAGCATCCTAAGAAAGAGCAGAGCAGCGCTTAGCTTCAAGGCGGCAAATGAATGATCTCTGACGCAGAATCAAAGCGTGTGTTGATTTTCCTCGCATCGCATGCACGCAAATATGCAATTTACCAGCGACGCCGCGCGATTCCGGAGGGGAACAGCTCGGGTTCGCCGGATTGCTCGCCATCGCCGCCGGCTGCTGGAGGAGGAAGAAGAGCAGTGGCAGGTCGCAACGCATGATTGGGGTGGTGGCTTTTGGCTTGGAAACGGCAGGTGCCACTGTGCCAGACTGCCAGCTGGTTTGACACGCGTACGAGATGCCTGCCACGTCACCAAACATGGCGCCTGCCGCCTTCAAGCCCTAGCCGCGGGAAAAGCTCGCTCCTTTCCCGCCAAAACACCCGCCAAAATTCCCGACCGGCCGACCCCCTTCTCCAATCTCGCGCCATCCCGCGCCAAACCCCACAAGGCCACAAGCGCTGCGAGAGAGGGAGGACCGCGTCACTTCCGCCGCGATTCGAGCGAAAACTTAGCCGCCATGGAGATCGTGAGGTCCCACCGGCAGATCGCGGCGGCCGCTGCCGGCGGAGGTGGTGGCGACGGCGGCGGCGGGGCGGGAGGCCTGCCTACGTACCGGGTGGCGCCGCAGCTGGAGGTGCGACTGGAGGAGTTCGAGCTCTTCGCCATCGACCGCCTCGGAGGTGCGCCCGTGCCCGGCCTCCTCCTCCTTCCTCCTTTCCTTCCTTGCATCGGGTTAACGATTAAACTGCTGCTGTGTTGGTTAGTGTTGAAGGGGATCGCGGATGGGCTCTCGCGGGGGAAGAGGCCGGAGGAGATGGAGAAGCTGGTGAGCCACTCTCTCTCGCTACAATTCTGTGACGGCGATGCAAACTCCTCCCTACTCGGGGGTCAACTCCGTCTCTTGCTGACATTTTCGGATTCAATGTTCAAGCTAGATGTTTTACTTTCGCCTTAGGCTGAAGTAAGATCAAGTTCAAATTTCAAACTGTAGTGATGAACCTCACCATATGTACTTTAATGGTAACTAAAAATAGTAAGGCCCCTTTGGAACAAATTATTGGCTACTTATGATTAAAATAGAAGCGAATTATGTTTCAAACGGAAAAATTGTAGACATCTTAAGTATTAATTATAATCAGCAATATAACTAATAATCAGAATTAACCATCTCTCTGCTTATCAAATAATTATAATCCTGATTATTTTAGTTGTTTCAAAAGGGCCTAAATTTATCTGTTTTTCCTCCTTATTTTGATAATCTGATACCGCTAAAAGTAGTTTCGATTTTTTGTCATTTTAACTCATATGTCATTGATTTAGATAGTCCTATATGTCATTGTCACAGGGTGTGAACATAATAAGGGGTCATCTTGAGAGTGACAAATCATTAATTTTTTCCCTTGCACTTTAGGTCAATGAGTTGTGGAAGGCGCGTATGAGACACCAGGATCCAGCAGAGACTTTGAACAAGGATATAATATCTCATTTTGTTCTCCGTCTTGTCTACTGCAGAACGTAAGATAAAACTCTCATTACATTGACATTTCATAGACAACATTAAGCCTGGTGGTTTGCTTTTGGTGCTCTGACCAACTTATCAAAAGCTTTGTACCCACCACCCAGGGAAGAACTGCGGAAGTGGTTTCTCTCCATGGAGACTACACTTTTTCGGTATCGCTTTCGGCTCGAGAGTCCTGAATCACAGGTGATTTTTTGTCTATTTAGCACATACAGGGAAAATGACTGTGTTTTTACCATTGCTTATCACATGCTATCTTTTCCAGAGGATGCTTATGAGTGAGTTTCAACTTCCATACAAAGCATTACCACACTTGGAATTTGAGGTATGGGTTATAGACACTCAGTTGACTTGGATCTTGATTACTTACAGCAATGAGATGCTCTCATTTTCATGTTTTAGGCTGTGAAAGACAAGTTGAGCCAAGTTGCACGTTCCATTGGTCAATCTGCAACCGGTATGGAACACTTACAATGTGAAACTTTTGACACTTCAATTTTTTCATCCTTGATGTCTATGTTGCTTCAGTAGAATGGAGTTTTGCTATCTGCATTTGTGATCTTTCACTTAGTTGCTAACTTTGTCCAGTGTTTTTCTTTTTGCAGTTGAATCTGTGTTCTTCAAGGTATGTGCACCAATCTATTTTACCTTTTGAATTCCATATTCAATAGAAAATTTTGTTCCTGTGATTGTCCAATCTAAATAAATCATATTCAAATCCAATTAAGGTGCCTTTTGAAGAAGTTCCAGATCTTGTTGCCAGCCGCCGAGTATTTCTTTCAAAAGGCTATGCTTATGTTGCGATGAGTCAGGTTTGCTGTGATAATAGGAATAAAAACTGCTATACACTTTTTGGATATTTTTCCTGCCCATTCTAAACATACCTGTATAATTTACTAGGTGGTTTCGCTTGTGGTTACCCAATTCCGCTGCAATATCTCGAAGGCACTTGTGTTAACAAATAGGTACATGGCACACATGCTTTACTTAGCTTTCCTAGTTATATTATGTTTGGAAAGTGTACTTATTCTTTGCAAGAAACATTTTTGTATCTTTAGATGATATACTTCTTTAATAATATTGTCTGTTGTTTGACAATAATGTACTTAGCATAGAACAAAAGCACAAGTTGCTGTTCGTAGTGTGCCCTATCGGCATATACCAACTATATGTCTATATCTGTATCTCATCAATCTTGCTTCTTTTTTATACATGTAAAAGGTAGAATATATTTCCAGTCCTGCAATGCTTCCCCTTGACTTGGATTTATTTCTGAACTAATACTCTTTAGTACAAGCTATATCAAGCTATAATGTGTTATATAATTTAATGTACAGAAAATGGATGGCCACCATTAAGGAACAAGAAAAGGACAGGTTGACTCCTGTGAGTATCAGTTAACCCAAAATTTCTTCCAGACTGTCCTTAAAAAAAATCTTCCAGACCTTTTCATAACTTTTATAATGCATATTTTTGTCATAACAGATTGTTGAGGCATTAAGCAATGCATATTTTGGACCTGATTACTCTCAGGTATGGTGATTTATCCATAGTTGTTTTTCCAAGTATTATTAGGATTTTTGTTCATTGCTAGTGTTTACTATATAATTGTTTGGCTTATCAAATATCCAATATTTCACACAGCCAAAGGATGCTGTTGAGATTTCTCTGAAGGATATTGACCAACTAGCGAGAACTTCTTTCCCTCTTTGTATGCGCCACATGCTAGAGAAGGCAAGGCACCTTAAAGGTTCACATACATTTGCTTACCTTATGACCAGGTTACTTAGTGGCTGCTTTTATTTTTCAGCTGAGAGAAAACCATCATCTGAAGCATGGGGGTAGAATGCAGTTTGGTCTTTTCCTTAAGGTAACAACTAAATGAATTAGGGTCAATACTGGTTTTGTCATTGAAAAATTATTTTACTTATGTCAGTTAATGTGCTTCTGCAAATTATGGTTTAGGGTGCTGGACTAAAGCTGGAATATGCTCTATCATTTTGGAGAGCAGAATTTTCTCAGAAGGTAGCTATTTTTCCTTCAGAGTGTAAATCAGCATCTTTGGTTTGGAAATAGCATGTGTAAACCTTATCAGTTCATTTTGAATACAATGAAGCTGTGTCAAGAAAACATTATATAGGACAGTGTACTGCATTCTTACCAATAGTGTGAACTGTGAACATTGAGTTAATCAGTAAAAAGTCCAAAACTAAGTAATTGATATCGCTGTGTTGCATTATACAAGCCATCACAATTTATATTGCATCATTGATGTTGTATTTTCTCTGGATAAGGTTGGCTCTGAGCGATTTGACAAGGAATATGCCTATAGTATCAGGCATAATTATGGAAAAGAAGGAAAACGAACAGTAAGCCCCTTGTTCTATCTTTGTTACTGGTATGGACATGGACTTGTTGATTTATTCTGACAAATGCCCCTTCCAGGATTACACTCCATATTCGTGTCAAAAGATTATTTCTGCAACACCTGGTGTTGGTGATCACCATGGTTGCCCTTATCGACATTTTGGGTAAAATCTCGTTCTTTTTTGCGAGGATGTTGTAAGAAACCTACAGTCTCCATAAAGCCTGTTTTGTGCCTAACTTATGCTTTTTGTGCGCTTTTTCTTGTTGTGTGCGGTATTTCTAGTGAAGAAAACTTGAGAGCAGCTCTCAATAAAATGGGAGTCAGTGGACATCCATTGGAAGAGATAATGGATAAAGTGAAGAACAGGCATTACCAGGTACTGCATCTTACAGTTCTAGCTTCAATATGCAATCTTCTAAACTTCAACCACCTGAATCATCTGAAATATGAAATACACAGCTAGCTTGCACGTTAACATTTGAGGCAGCACATGGTGTTTCATGTGATACTGGAATCAATCATCCTAATCAGTATTTCAGTGAAAGCCAGAATATCTTGAAAACGAAGGTAAGTAGTCACCATAGTAATCATGGGACTTTTTTGTGCATTTTTCATCAACGCATGCGATGTTCAAATTGACAGTAAATTCATTTTAATCCACAGAATCAAGCAGTGCAGAGCCAACCAACGACCTAAATTACAATACTGCTGCCGAAAGTCTGTCCATCTACACAGAATATCAGATTTCAACACTACTAATCTGTCAGCTGTTCTGCATAATTGCATTCTATTCATGCTTATTAATATCAACTGGTTATTGGTAAACACATTTATAAATTCTAATGTGCAATTATAAGAACATAAACATGCTGCTAACCATTTGACACGTCTATCGAGTTCTCTAGTAAATAATGCTCCACGTTACTCAGCTCTAAGGGGCAGGTAGCTATTCATCAAGCAAATTCATGTTAAGTGTACAGTTTGTAACAATACCAAGTCGTCTTTCTTTCCATTATTCTTTATAGGCAGTACTTTTTTATGAGGCAAGTTTGATTATCTTTGACTTGTAAATTGTCCAAAAGGTTGTGGCTTTGCATTTAGTGTATGAGTTATGCACCTCATCCATTGCCTGCTGTTACTGGAAATTGCTCTACACCAAGGCTAGGTTCAGATTTAAAAAGGGCTTGACTTGGAAAATTGGTATCTTTCTGAATCTATGGACTTGTGCAAAACTCTCACTCTAAACAGAGTTGGCATCCCTGTACTCCTTTAACTAAGGATCATCATTGCTATAATTTGCGAACACTAAACACTAGCCATGTTCCTTGAAACTGGTGCAATAATAACAGCGTTGGTTTCTTGCTAACAATACTGGCAATGTTTTTAAATAGGATTTGCATTAAATGTGTAACTCGGTGCCTTAAAACTAGTTCCCTACTTTTATAAGGAACATTTTTAAATAATTTAAAATAGGATTTGCATACGAAATTTGTGCACAAAATTCTATTTTTATCAGGAGTACTGCAACTAATTCCGTACCGTCTTTCTCTGTGTCCCTGCAGCAGCTTGGTGTCGTATCAAGATTCACCCTCGCTTCTAATGATGTCGAGAACAAATGCTAATCTTTATTCTGATGCCTCGAAGGAATTCTTTTGCTCGATGTGGTTTCAGAATTCCAACTGCAGGATGTCATCTCACAGGAGTGATGGTGCGCCCAGACAAGTAACTTGTGCACAAATTGTAGGTGGAGCCGTAGAAGTATGTACTTGTTAGATCCAAAGGAAACCGTGATTCTAGATACCGGATTTATAGCTTGTGTTAACTTGCCACTGTGACTAGGTGCTATATTGTTTCCGTAATCGCGTGCTTGCTTCGACAGAAAAATAATCGCTCTGATCCGGCGATTGGTCCAGGGGTTCCAGATTTCCAATTTGCAAGGTTCTCCAGTTGAGTTGGATGATTTCACACGATTGGATTGTCCATTTTAGATTCCAAAAGGCGAAAACACTTGATATTGACTTGAAAATTAGGACACATTTGATATTTTTTTTAATTAAACGTCCCTCATTTTGAAGTTAAAAATTATAAACATTACAATATTACATAAATACATTGTTAATATGTATTTTATGATGGATTTAATGGGATTAATTTAATATTGTTGTTGTTGGTATATTTTTATATAAATTTGATTAAATTATAGAAGTTTGATTTATAACTACTTATAATATTGTATAATATCGTAGGGTTTAGCTATTTTGTGCTGGTGTCATGTCAAGGATAAGAATGCAGTCATTCTCGTTCAAAAGGTAAAGCAAATGGAAGATAAGAATATCCTTCTATATTCGCTTGCTGGTCACTGCCACTCGGTAAATGATCAAAATATAGGTTTTTATGTTGAAAAATTATAAAGCGTAAATAAAATCATACTCTTCACAGTTGCTTTTTTTCCTTTTCCTATAAAAAAGGACTACATCCGAGGGTAATGAGCCAACTGACCAATGTACATCCGAATGATGTGTACAAGGGAGTATTTATATTTATAGCGACATATTTTCTCTGATTTATTTTATAATTCGTTATAAACTTGTGCACTAGAATTAAAAAAATCAATTTAAATGATTTTATTACCTCTCATTTATTCTGCTTTGAAAAAATGATTTAATTATTTGTGAAAGAAATAACATTTATTTGAAAAGGGCAAACATGAAAGAAAAATAAAAAAGTATATAAAAGTTGTAAAACAGACTTATATTGGGAAATAGTTCCAAATACTAGCATGATTTATAAAAGATATCGGAGGTAATATTTGTCATTAAAACAGTCAAAAAATTATTATAAGCTCCATACATTTACACTATAATATCTAAATATTACATTGTAAAAACTAAATTTTGCACAATAGTTTTTTAAATACTCATTGAAACAATTGATCAATTCTTCGATAAAAAGGCTCCAATGTAAACTAGTTGACAGATGAATAAAAAACAAAACTAAACAAAAAGTTAATGGGGGAAGAGCTAATAAAGTGAAAAAAGGGACTGGAATTTCGTCAAAAAAATATTGGCACCTTTTTTTAGCAAAACCGATGGATGAAAGATTGAATATTGGAGCAATCGAATATAAATTTGAAACAAATTTGTATTTCTGTGGAAACGTTCCTGAACACCGTCCGGTGCAAGGCTCAATGAATAGCAAGAATTAACGCGTTTTCTACAAAATATCTGAAAATTTCATGCCATTCTATTAGAGTTATCACCTCAAGCTTCGATGGATCTCATTTTAAGGAGAGCTGGAGATGCAATTAAAGTCTGCATCATTAGAATTTCAGATGGATTAGAGGTTACAAGCACCAGCTAATTAAATCAAGATAAATCTTGCCGCATGTAGCATTAAATCATCCATGATCAACCATGCTTTCCCTGAAATTATAAACAATCCATCTAAAAATGTCTACCAAAGTCACATCTCCAAACGGATACGATTATTCTGCATGCTCGCATTTTTATCCTTCGCTCATCTACATCTCTTGCTATGTATAACTCATCACACAAAATATATAGAGCAATATGTTCTCAACTTTATATGTAATTTGCTTTATCACTGTTAGTTGTACGTTTTATCAATGTTAGTTGTATGTTACTTAAATATAAATCGTTTTAGAATTTTTTTCACAAGTCTAACACAATCTATACAAGAAATAGGAGATAATATTTTGCTAATTAAGTCATTACAAACAAACTAAAAAAGCACTCGATCAGAACACCAACTTAATCAGTCCATTAATTACACTTTAATAACTATCATCGGTGCACGTAGTCAGTAGCACTTCCTCCAGACGTCATCGCCCATCGCGCGCTCGCGCCTGAGCCGCTCCTGCACCCTCGATATGTACATGGCGGCGCGCCGGTCGACGTCGGCGTCGCCACAGCCGCCACCGCCGCTGCCGCTGATGACAACCTCCACGGCGACCACCGACGACGACGGCGGCGGCGGCGACGGGGCCGGCCACGGGGAGGCTGCTGCTAGCACTTTGGCCTTGCCGCCGGCGGAAGGCGCGGCTGGGGCTACCGCTGGCGAGCGGGTGTAGAAGGGCATCGCCGCCGTCTTGTGCTTGATGGCGGCGCCCCTGCCGCCACGCTTGTAGAAGCCAGTGTCCATTTGCACGTGAGAGAGAGAGAGAGCGTGCGCTGTTATTATTGGTGTCTTTGGCCTGTGAGGGTGTAGGCTCGAGGCGCCATGAACTTGACTATTTATAGTAGTTTCTCTCCAACCTTGCATTAATGGGTTTTAGTTTAAGTTCTTTCTTTTATTTGTATGGGTTAACTTAGATGTTTTAATTTTACGCTTATCTTCGTTTCATATTGGAAAGAAATCTACCAAAGTACTTTTTGTTTCTGATCAGTTTAAGTTAGAACGTTTTTGTTTATCTACTGTGAATTGTCGACGTTGATGTAGTGGTTAAAAAATAGATTGATGTATTAATCAGCCACTTGGTAGATAAACCGTCCAATCTTTTATAAGTGTAATGTGGAATTGCTACAGTGCTTATCTTTTTAGACAGATGAATTGGTGTGTGTAACATGTAGTGTAGTAGCTAGCCTTACACTGAAAAAAATATTTTGATAGTGCATTTGTACATGATACCATGAACTCATATCTTTCTTGGGACGAAATATCTATATCTTTTTTACGACGTGCACCACTAGGACATATCCGACGGGTGAAAACCCTTATCTTTGATGGGTGCACGTTCCTTTGCATGCCACGTGCATTATGAAGTAGACGCTACTTCTATATAAACAAGATCTACAATATTTTTTCCACAAAAGTTAATTAACATAGATGTAATTGTATGGGAACCTAGACGTGTGTACCCACACAAAAGATTTGTTGTTGTGGGTTAAATTCCTAGTTTTCTTATTTTCAAGGGTAAGTATTACAAGTCTCTCTTAGAGCGTGTATGGTCCGAGAGCAGCAGGATAAGATAGTTTAATCCTAATTTTTAAGTGTTTGGTTGGTAAATAAAATGAAATAGAGTGTCTCTCATAGGATAATATTCCTCTAGACATGGGACGAGCTCATTCTAAAAAAATTATGGAATGCAACCATTCCACTTAGGACGTGAGGATGATAGTGAGTCTAAAGGGCATAAAGTTGGGTGTATCCATCATATTCTTAAAAAATAGAATAGAGTCATCTCTGATGAAAATATGCCCAAGAGAATTCTAGGGAACCGGAAGTTCTGACTAGAAGCCGGAAGTTTTGAGTTTTGGTGCATCCAGAACTTCCGGTTAGACCAGAAGTTCCGGGCCAGCCCAGCTTCGATTTCTGGAGGAGCCAGAAGTTCTGGTTAGACCAGAAGTTCCGGGCTACCTGAAAACTGGATTCTGGATGAACCGGAAGTTCCGGGTCCAGATGAACAGATTAGATTTGTTGGGCTTTAATACTGATTAAAGGCCCATGAGAGGGCACTATATAAAGAGAGGTGGGTCTAGCACGAAAAGGCTGCTGCTTGATGTTGGTTTGACCAAACCCTAGCCGCCACCTCTCTCCTAGCTACACCGGTTGTAGCGATCTCTCCCTTAATCTCCCGCGTGGTACTAGCATACCGGCAAGAGGTGATCCCGTCCCTGTACGTGTGGATACCATAGAGACGTCGCTGCTACTACGATGCTGATCTTCTCGTGGAGATCGTCGGACTACGTCGTCTTCATCGCCGACGAACGGACGGAGCTAGGCGGAGTTCTTCGAGGACGCGCTTCACCAACTCTTCTTCTGCTGCACTAGCGCGTCTCGTGTTAGAGGTAACGATCTATGATCCCATTACACGTATGGTTCCTAGGCGAACGGGGTAAATTTTTTGAAATTAGCGCTAGCGTAGCCTCCCTATAACCTAACAGTGGTATCAGAGCCTACGTGCGTAGTGTTCGATTTAGATCAATCACATATAGGTGATATGTGGTGGAAATAGATTAGATCTATTATTTTTCGTCGGATTTTCGGAAATTCCGGGTGTGACCGGGAAGTTCCAGACCAAAATAAACTTCGATACAAAATGGTATTTTTAGAAGTTCCGGACAGAAATAAATTCCGTACAGAAGGTTATTTTCAGAAGTTCTGGGTATGACCCGGAAATTCCAGGCCTAAATAAATTCGAGTCAGAAGGTTGATTTCGGAAGTTCCGGCCCTGAGTCGGAAGTTCCGGACCCTTCGACCGAAAGTTCTGGGCCTTTGAGCCAGAAGTTTCAGGTCTTATCCAGTCATGTGTAGATTCTACGTCTAAGTTGTTTTTGCAGAGAATGTTGTGACTGGTATGGCCTTGCAATGTATAAGATACAAGCATGTAATTTTCATGGCCTGCGTGTCATGGTTAATTACAGCCCAAGGCTGTTCAAATGTTGTACGACCTGCGCGTCGACATGTGATGCTTCTCCTCATATAATTAGTATAGTGCTATTAGGTGAAATAGACTGATATAAGTTTATAGAGGCCTGAAGCGTGATGACCCGAAGGACAGGAACCATGGGGATGGAGATCACCATGTGAAAAGGGCCATACTATGTCACAGTTAATATGATTGCCTGTGATATTTTCTTATGTTCCTGTCATACTATTCTTTCATGTTCTGTATGCAGTAGGCATCGTTACCATGTTAGAATAGTTTCCCTCAGAAAATTAAAAACTTTGATGCCCTTTCCAATAGCTGCACCTACAAAGGTTTTGATCATTGTATGGTGGGTCTGCCAAAGCAGGTTGCCATCTTTTATCTTGACCAGTTAGGGTGGATGTCGAACAACCACATGCATAGTATTAGTTTGCTTAACAAAGCTATCAAAACGGTTTTGAGCTTTGGGGCATGGAGTTGGGCGTCGAGGCATAGGATGCTACCCCAACGAACAAGAATCACATAGACATGTGATTAGCAAAGTGTTGCTTACCTATGTCACTAATCTTCTAGCAGTGATGCCAAAGCTCACTAGGAGTTAGTTGAATATGGATCTTGTCTCACTATGTGTCGTTAGAGGGAAAGCGATCATTTCACATATAGTGGAGTATCTTTTATTTGATAGAAGATTCACATAGCATAGTGTTGAACCTTACAATTTTGTTGTAGATCATGGCACCTACTGCTAAGAACACTTTCGTTTTTAATCTGTGATCTATCCTTGAGAGGGAGAAATTGTCTGGAACAAAATTTATTGACTGGTACAGTAACTTGAGAATTGTTCTCAAGCAGGAGAAAAATGATTATGTTCTAGAGGAACCCCATCCTGATGAACCAAAGGATGATACACCACTTGCTGATAGGCGGGCTTATGAGAAGCACGCCAATGATTTAGTTGATATCAGCTGTCTCATGTTCACCTGCATGTTCTCTGAGCTTTAGAAGCAATATGAGGACAGGGACGTCTACGATATGATCGTGGGACTCAAAGGCATGTTTGAGAACCAAGCACGGACTGAGAGGTATAATGTCTCAAAGTCCTTGTTTGCGTGCAGGTTGGTGGAAGGCAGTCCAGTGAGTTCTCATGTGATCAAGATGATTAGTTACATTGAGAACCTTGAAAAACTTGGGTCTGCTCTTGATAAAGATTTGACTACAGATGTGATTCTTCAATCGCTCTTTGCGAGCTTTGAGCCGTTCATTCTAAATTTTCACATGAATGGCATGAAGAAGAGCATGGCTAAATTGTATGGGATGCTCAAGACAGCCGAGGAAAGTCTTAAGAAAAACCCTAGTCATGCGATGATGGTTCAAAAGGAAAGTAAGAAGAGAAAGCGTAAGGGAAAGGCTAAAGCTTTAGATGCGATCTCGAGCTCTAGATCTAATCCAGCTAGAAAGTCTAAGTCTAGCCCTGCTAACTCTGACACTTGCCACCACTGCCATAAGATTGGCCATTGGCGGAGGAATTGCAAGTTGTACTTGGAAGAACTCAAGAGAAGAAGGGAAGTGTGACTTCCACTTGAGGTATAAATGTTATTGAAATTTATCTTGCTACTCGTCCAAGTGATTCATGTGTATTTGATACCGAATCAATGATTCACACTTGAAAATCATTGTAGGGACTAAAAAGAACTAGGAAGTGCGCAAGAGGCGAATTGGATATTCGCGTCAGTAATTGTGCAAAAGTTGTTGCGTTGGCTGTCGGCATTTATTCTTTGTCGCTACCCTTAGGATTAGTTTTAGAACTAAATAATTGTTATTTCATTCACGCCTTGGACAGAAACATTATCTCTTCGTCATGTTTAGAGGAAGACGGTTTTGAATTCGTAATAAAGAACAAGTGTTGTTTGATATTTTCGATTAATATGCTCTATGGTGTTTGTCCATTGTTGAATGGCTTATATACACATGTTTATAACATTAATATGAAGAAACCTCGACTCAATGATTTGAATCCTACCTATGTCTGGCATTGTCGTTTGTGTCATATAAATGAGAAACACATGCAGAAGCTCTATAGAGATGGGCTTTTGAAGTTATTTGATTTTGAATCATTTGACACATGTGAGTCTTGTTTGCTTGGCAAGATGACTAAGACGCATTTCACTGGTCAAAGTGAGAGGGCAAATGAATTGTTGGCCATTATACATACTGATATATGTGAACCAATGAGTTCTACAACCAGAGGTGGCTTTCAGTACTTCATAACTTTTACCGACAACTTTAGTAGATATGGTTACATTTACTTAATGAGCCATAAGTCGGAATCCTTTAAAAAGTTCAAGGAATTTCAGAATGAAGTACAAAATCATACAGGCAAGACAATTAAATTTCTATGATCGGATCATGGAGGTGAATATTTGAGCCACGAGTTTAATGATCATCTAAAACAGTGTGGAATTGTTTCACAGCTGACTCCACTTGGCACACCCCAATAGAATGGGGTGTCCGAGCGGAGGAACCAAACTTTGTTAGATATGGTCCGATCGATGATGAGTCAAACTGATCTTCCATTATCTTTTTAGGGATTTGCTTTAGAAACTGCTGCTTTCACGTTAAACAGAGTTCTATCTAAATCTGTAGAGAGGACACCATATGAGATATGGACTAGGAAGCATCCCGGGTTATCTTTTCTAAAGATATGGGGTTGTGAGGCCTATGTAAAACATTTGACGTCTGATAAGCTCACTACTAAATCTGATAAATGCTTCTTTGTGGGATATCCTAGGGAAACCAAAGGATATTACTTTTATAACCGGGAAGAATGCAAAGTGTTTGTCATTCCTGAATGGTGTTTTTATGGAGAAAGAGTTTTTCTCGAAAGGGGTTAGTGGGAGCATGGTGCGACTTGAAGTGGTTCGAGAACCACTAGAAAATGTTTCAGCTCCTACTGAACCGCAACTCGATATGCAAGATATTGTAGAACCTGTTGCCGAGACACCAGCGCCACGTCGGTTGGAAAGGCTGAGTCGTTTCTAACCACTGGGCAGCGCGACATATTATTGTAGGACAATGATGAACCTAAGACCTATTCGGAAGCGGTGATGGGATCAGACTCTAAGAAATGGCTTGGAGCCATAAGATCTAAGTTAGAATCCATGTGAGAGAATCAAGTTTGGAACTTAGTCGATCCATAAGGTAGTGTAAAAATAATCGAGTGTAAATGAATTTTTAAGAAAAAGATAGACGTTAATAGAAATATTCACATCTATAAAGCACGATTGGTGACGAAAGATTTTAGACAGATTCAATGTGTTGATTATAATGAAACGTTTTCGCCCGTCGCTATGCTAAAGTTCACATCATAGACCCACTTTAAGATACTGCTGAGATTGTTATTTTATATGTGCCATCAGTTGTCATCTCAAATGGTGTACCTGTAGAATCCTTAGACCTGAGATCATCATTGATTCCAGAATGTGTAGTAGCACACTTAGGGGCTTTCAAACGCTAGTCCATAATAGGGTAGTTATAAAAGTTGCTTTCGAGTATGTCACGAAACATGTCGTGGGATGTGAGTGGTCAAGATAAAATTTACCCCTCCTACATAACGGGAGAGACGTCTCTGGGCCCCTCGAGGCAATCAGATTAGAAAGTGCATGGCCATGCCACTATGATCAAAGAATTGATCATGATTGAATCCACTACTTGATCGAGTGAAGTGTCGAGCTATCAACAAGGGTGGCACGAATCTCGCCTTGAGCTTGACTGATGTCGTGTGATAAAGGGATTGGTGTGTGAGTATATCAAGGTTCAGAAAGTATGATTTTGACTTTGTATTCTTTCGGGGGTCAATATGTGCTGCTAGGTACCGCTATTGATCGGCGATCTGGGAAAGGTTTCCGGGTACCGGCCGTTTGCATCTGAACCTATCGGGTCACACGCTTAAGGGGATTGGATTTTAAAGCTTGCAAGAATTGGCTCTTGTGCAAGTGGGAGATTGATGGAATTGTGCCCAAGAGAATTCTGGGGGAACCGAAAGTTCTGGGTTCTGGAGCATCTAGAAGTTTCGGTTATAACCGGATGTTCTGGACCAGCCCTAGTTTTGGTTTCTGGAGGAGCCGAAAGTTCCGGTTGGACTGGAAGTTCCAGGCCTAACTGGACGAACTAGAAGTTCCGGTTAGACTAGAAGTTCCGGGTCGAAATAAATTCGATATAGAAGGTTATTTTTGGAAGTTCAGGTTAGAACCAGAAGTTCCGGTCCAGGTGAACAGATTAGATCTGTTGGGCTTTCATACGGATTAAAGGCCCGTGACAAGGCACTATATAAAGAGAGGAGGGGCTGGCACGAAAGGGCTGCTGCTTGATGTTGGTTTGACCAAACCCTAGCCTCCACCTCTCTTCTCTCCTCGGTTACAAGAATTGTGATCGATCTCTCGGATCCTGCGAGTGGTGCTTGCATGCCGGCGTGAGGTGATCCTGTCCCCGGACGTGTGGATACCGTGGAGGCACTACTCCAATAGTGGTGCTTGCCTTCCTTCGGTGAAGTTCACCGGATCGTAGGGTTGTGTTGTCTTCATCACCGGATCACTGACGAACGAACAGAGTCAGGAGGAGTAGCTCGAGGACGTGCTTCACCGACTCTACTTCTGCTGCCCGAGCGTATCTCGAGGCTCAAGGTAACGATCCATGATGCCATTACACGCATGGTTCCTGGGCTAACGGGGTAAATTTTTGAAATTAAGCGCTAGCGTAGCCTCCCCATAACCCAACAAAAAATTGTCCAACTGTTGTTTTAATTGGTGTATTTTGTTAGGACGCTGGCACTGGTGCCCGATGGAGATGACACCGTGCCTACGGGAGCAGTCGGCGACATCAGCCAGTCGGCGATCGGTGGCTCTGGCGTGGGGGCGACGGTCGGTGACACCAGCAGAGCTGTGGTCGGTGACGTCGGCGCAGCGGCGATCGGTGATTCTGGCATGGCTAGCGGCATCGGCGTGGAGGTGACCAGATCCATTGATATGGATACAGCTGTTCCTCCGGCGCCGATTCTGGTCGACACGACGGCAGAGGTGGTGCTGCCATCCACGAACATGGTGATCTACACCGACGTACGCGGACCGATCGCTGATGTGGCTGCCTCAACGACTGGTGTGGCCGCATCGGGACCACTTAGTTCACCTACTGCGCCTGCGTCGGCAACTGTTCCTCCAGCGGGTGCTCAGCCGACTGTTGAGCCCGCAGTGGAGGAGGCGGGAGATGTGGGGGATCCTCCCATTGTGGATGATGTCCAGCGGGAGGTGGAGGAGTGCCGCGATGCACTGAGCCGACTCGGCCATGCTACCTGTGTAAGTTGTCCAAACCCATGCTTCTTCTTGGTGTTCTTCAGTTCTTGCCACTGACCTTGTTTTTGCTGCAGCGCGTGCTGAATCACCTGGTCGGGTGCACGGACATATCGTGTCCCGCCGATAGCATGGACTTGGAGGCTCTCAATGCCCGAGTCCGACAATTGATGGCTCAGCTGACCGAGTCCAAGACCTCTCGGAGGGCGGCGGAGAAGGAGGCTGAGATCCTTCGCACCCAGCTAGATATCCAAGCGTTTGGTAATTATCATGCAACCTCTTTATGCTTTTAGCAGAATTTTGCTGTGATCTGTCTAATTATCTTAGTGAACAGATCGCCAAACCATGGAGGCGTAGCTGGAGACGACGACTGCTATGGCGGAGCAGGCTGTGAAGTCAGCGGAGTTGGCGCTCGCCGAGGCAAGCGAGGCCAAGGAGAGCATGGCAAAGGCTGAAGCCGAGGTCATCTCCGCCAGAAAGAAGACCGACGAAGTAGTCGGTGAGTACAAAAGTACGATCGATTGGTGCTTGCTTTAGTCTTCATGTTGAAGTTTGTATTTTTAAACCCTTGTTGTGTTTGCAGAACTGTACCGGCGTGTAAACGCCCAGTTTGCAGATTTGGAATCTTTGTTTTGATGAAGTGATCAAAGGGTTTGGTTTCATCAAGAATGAAGAAGAGCCTTATATTTAAAAAAGGCTAGTGGGAGCGCACTTGTATTTCTAGTCTTATATATAGATGACATATTGTTGATCGAAAATAACATTTCAATGCTTGATGCTGTTAAATCTTCGTTGCGAAAAAGTTTCTCAATGAAAGATCTTGGAGAGGTAGCATATATTTTGGGCGTAAAGATCTATAGAGATAGATCTAGAAGGCTAATTGGATTAAGCCAAAGCATGTACATCGACAAGGTATTGAAACGGTTCAATATGCAGAATTCCAAGAAATTTTTTCTGTCAATGTCACATGGTATTACTCTCAGCAAGAGTCAGTGTCCTTCGACACCTAATGAGCTCGAGAAGATGAGCGCGATCCCGTATGCCTTCGCAATCGGATCTATCATGTATGCCATGCTTTGTACGCGCCCATATATTTGTTATGCTCTAAGTGTTACGAGAAGATATCAGTCAAACCGGGGTGAAAGTTACTAGGCGGTAGTAAAGAGTATCCTTAAGTACTTAAGAAGAACTGAGGATATGTTTCTAGTCTTCGGAGGTGAGGAGGAGCTCGTTGTAAATGGTTACACCGATGCTAGCTTCCAAACCGACAAGGACGATTTACGAACGCAGTCTGGATTCGTGTTCTGCCTCAATGGAGGTGCAGTGAGTTGGAAGAGTTCCAAATAAGAAACGGTTGCAGATTCAACGATAGAGGCTGAATATATTGCAGCTTCAGAAGCTACGAATGAGGCAGTTTAGATCAGAAAGTTTGTTTCTGAGCTGGGTATTGTCCCTAGTGCGTCCAGTCCAGTGAACCTCTATTGTGATAATAGTGGTGCCATTGCGCAACCCAAGGAGCCTAGGTCGCACCAGAAGTCCAAGCACATATTTCGGCGCTATCACCTCATGCGTGAGATTATAGATAGAGTTGATGTAAAGATATGTAAAGTGCACATGGATTTGAACATAGCCGATCCGTTGATAAAGTCTCTCTCTCAACCCAAGCATGAGGCGCACTTGATCTCTATGGGTATTAGATACTTACGTGAGTGAGTCGAGTGTATGTGAGAAGAAGTTGTTTTGTCTATGCTAATGTACATTTGAATAATTGGTTATCTTGTTCCTTGAATAAATTATCTTTTACATTGATCAGCAAGTGCGTGACTTGTTTGTGAAACTCTCTGTGTTACGATGTTATTCTAAATGATCCTTAATCTCATATCGTCATGTGGGACAGTGATGATTTATAGATTAGCACATCTGTCTGATTGATTATCATGTTTCACGGATCATAGACATGGAGATGTCAAATCAGTGATGTGGACTCATGTTAGTGAACATGGAGTTGGATAGACCCACTTTGAGATACTGCTGAGATTGTTATTGTTGTTGTGTACGAACAACAGTATACCACGGGGGTACCCGCGGTAAGGATTTGGTTGGGTTTTGGGGAGTGCTGTGGATGAATCTCGATAGTTATCTCAATCTATGAGACAGGGGATGTTTTTAGACAGGTTCGAGTCTCCCAGAGGATAATAACCCTACTTCTATGTGTGTAGCATAAGCTTTAGGGCTGAAAACGGGCTTAAGCGTATGAATCGAGTCTTTATCTCAGACCTATTTTTCCGTGTCCCTCTATAACAGGCTCCCCCTGGTCCCTTTATATGAGAGGGGCCAGGGGTTACAATCTGCAGTTAATGTGCCCTACTAATGACCAATTATGACTATAAACAGTCAGTTCATGGATAATAACTCCCAACGATAACAGCCGTATTAATTACACAATTATGCATCATGGAGTTTAATGGGTGGCCTGATTCTTGATGGCGGCCGTCCGAGTGCCCGCAGTCTGGAAGGCCTCCTGAGTGCTGGACTCGGGGAGTTTTCTGATCCCCGACCGCTAGCTGGCTGGATAATGTTGACCGTTGACTGGTCGTCTTTTAATGCTGTCTCTGTTGACCCTTCCTCCACTCAGGCATTATAAATCCACTTGGGAGGTAACCCGGGATCATATTCCCGACAGCAGCCCCCGAGCACTTTGTGGCACGCAGATAAAATCAAGTAGTCGAAAAGGACTTCAGAGCTCATTTTTTTGGCGAATTTCTCTTGGTAAGTGCACCGCTCAGGTGCACTTGCCGGATGCAGCCCCCGAACCTAGAGTTTCTTGAATAAAATAAGCTCCAGGATCAGATATTAAGGTGGAGTAAATGAGATTAATTTTTTAAAGCAACCTCTAGCGAAAAAGTGCTCAAAAGACGTTTGAGTTTTTGAGCAGTTGGCGTCCGTGGAGGTAGGAATTTTAAATCCGTATATCCAGGGTATGGGCGTCTGACGAAACCGACTTGAGTATAGGGACAGATAGGCCCATCAAGTGGTTTTTGGTGAAAAGTTGTCAATTAGAGTAGTCCGGCGCAATGGAGTACTTGTGGGACCCATGGCGAAAAGGCGTCTGCCGGCGCAGACTGGCGTCTTGTTAGGATTGACAGTTTTGATGGGACCCGAGCGAGCACTGAGGACATCTTGCGGACGCGAGTTTAATTAAAAACTACAAGCGTTGATTTACTTCTTGTTGACAACCGCCAGATCTACAATCAACGGTTAGAGGGATCTGTTGAAAATATGTTGACCGGCGAAAATAATGCCGAAGATTGCTTCAAGGCACATCCCGAGACAATCGCGGCGTTGTAGGAGCACGAACCATCACGCGAGTGACTTATAAGTAATCCATTCGAGAACACTTTTATCCTTTCGCACACTTCAAGCTTTAGCCTTCATCTTCTTCCTTGAGCCCTTGCTCGCTGGTGCCCTGCAACCCTAACCGCCATTGTCGGTGCATAGTGTGCGAAAGGCGACTCTTCACCGGCCGACCCGTAGCTCCTCCTCTCCCGATCCCTATGGCGGCTCTGGACCCCCACATTGAGGTTGACCGGTCGGCGGAGTTCAAGACTTCGAAGACGACGAAACTGTTGGTTGCGCTGTTGGAGAAGAACGGCGAGCTCCCGCCATGCGCTCTGTTGGCATGGCGCTCTACGGGCGGTGAGGTGTTCCTGACCCCTCATACCTGTGAGCTTGTGGTGTTCGATACCTTTTTTCCTCACGGGTTCAGTTTGCCGGCCCATCCTTTCCTTCGTGGTGTTCTCCACCACTATGACATTTCCCTTTGTAATCTCAATGCTAACTCTATTTTGCACCTTGCCATTTTTGTTCATCTTTGCGAGACCTATCTGGGCATCGATCCATACTTCAATCTTTTCCGCAACTTCTTTTGTTTGAGGAGTTTGGGCAAGAAGGTGGTCTTCGGCTGCAGGCTGTAGCTGCGAGACGGGAAGACGGGCGACTACATCCCAGTGCCGCTCCTGACCTCCAACAAGGGCTGGTACTCGGGATGGTTCTACGTCGTGAACCACGAGTCGGCCCTTTCACCGGAGATCGACCGAGTGTCGATGCCGGCACTCACCTGGACCGACCGCTGCCAGCTGGAGGAGCAGGGCCAGGTGGACGAACTCGTCCAGACGATTGGGAAGCTCCGAGGAGTGGGGCTATCGGGCGTCCATGTGGCGCTCAACTTCGTGTCCCGGCGAGTCCAGCCGCTCAAGCTCTAGACTCATCCGGCGTATGAGTACTTGGGCAGGAGTGACCCTACCGGGGAGACACTCGAGTCGCTGGGCTCGTATGAGACGAAGAGGAGGGTGAAACTGATCTTCTCTAGTTGACTTTCACTCAACCCGACGTCGCTCCACAAGCCTTCAAGCTCAGCGTCCCCCGACCACCTGTAAGGATGCTTTGTTGTTTTTTGATAATATCACCTGTCGGATGCCTGACCTGTTTAAATATTTGCAGGGCCGAGAGGTGTTCTGCTCCCTGCCACCGCTGCCCGAGTAGCCTCAGGCGGTCAGTCAGAAGGACATTGACCAGCACGCCGGACTGACTGGTACAAAGAGGAAAGGCAAAGACGTTTACCCTCCCTCGGCCAAGAAGTCGAAGAAGATGACGACGGAGACCCCTAAGGTGCTGTGGTCATTTCCTAGAGAAGCTGGTGCTAACTCAGAGACGTTCGAGGCGGTGCCAGCCACTGGCGGCGCTGTGGCACCGTCATCATCTGAATCGTCCCCGCCGCCACCTCCACCTCCACCACTGCTAGTCGGAGCAACATCGGGCTCCGGTCGGCAAAAGAAGTTGGCGTTCCAGAAGTCGGCATGGTAAGTTTGCTGCTGATAAATTTAATTAAGTAATTAAACTTAATTGAGACTTAACTTTTATTGTTTTGGCAGTACTCCATTGCCGCTGCCTGGGAATGGTGGGGCGGTGGCCACTGCATCGGTCGGTGATGCCGACCAAGGCATGGCCAACCACACTACTGCGGTCACGGCCACGTCGTCGACGGGTGCTCCGATCACTGACCTGGTGGTGTATGTCGGAGCTGTCGGTTCAGTGACTGGGGTGCCTACCACGGGCGAGGTGGATGCTGCGGTGACCGACCCAGCCTAGCCGACCGCAGCTGTGCCGAGTGCTGCTGACTCAGTGCCGGAGGTCGAGCCTAGCACGTCTACCATGGCGGCAGAGGTGCCTTCGACCGCCGACATCCCGCCGGAGGTACCGTCGACCGCTGACATCCCGGAGGAGGCGCCGGAGGCCACCGATCGCCCTGATGAGGTGCAGCAGAGGATGTGCCTCCGCCTACTGCTGATGAAGCTATCAATCGCCCGACTGGGGAGGTCGAGCGGGGAATGGTCGAGTGCTACGAGGCACTCAACCGGCTTGGTCGAGCAACCAGTGTAAGTCCTGCAAAAGTTAGTTTTCACACACAATATAATGTGTTTTATTGTACTAACTTGATTTGTTTGTTGCAGCATATGGTGATCCAGCTGGTCGGGAGGATGGGTGCCAATTGCCCCGTACCAATCTTTGACTGGGGTGCGGTGAATGCCCGAGTGCAAGAATTGACCGACTAGCTCACCCGAAAGAATGCCGCCCTAAAGAGGGTGGAAAAGGATGTGGTAATTCTCCGCGGCCAGTTGGACATCCACTCTTTTGGTGAGTGCTTCAATGTTCTATCCAAATTTATTAACACTGTACATGGGCGACTATGTTAACCAGTGTTCCT
>KE370772.1:2390547-2401654 GCA_000418225.1 Zizania latifolia
GGCTAGCGTCCTCTCGATAGCGACCAGATTTGCGGTCGGCATGCAGTACACGTCATGATCTTCGAAGTCCACTGTGAAGGCATCTTATGCGCTCTGTCGCGAGGTCCCGGCAGCCGCATGGGCCCTCGAGCAGCGAGCGGATCGGGCGGCATTCCGCCTGTGGCGATCACGCCGATGAGTGCTAGACTCAGCGACGTCGGAGGGCTCGTCATCAGAAATAGTCCCGTCATCATCATGATGACGTTTAGAGAGAATGCTGGCTTAACCGGCACGACTTGCTGGTGGGGCCACGTTGAAGCAACCCTGGTGAATTGGCGCCGTTGGACTACGCGTTTGCCTGAATTGGCGAAGATGACAAAGTCGGCAGGCGAGTCGATGGCGATTTGTGGGCGGACCTTGGGCGGAGCTAGTCGCTCTGACACCTGGGGAGTCAATTGGAGAACCCTGGGCGGAGCTGAATGCTCGGATGCCCGGGAGGCCGAAGCCTTTGCCCTCTTCTGGGCAGAGGTGATCAGAACAAGTTAGCGCATGGAATCACCAACAATGGTCAGGCTTTCGATAGTGATCATAGATCCGACGGGAACCTAAGTATCGACCTTGCAAACAATTGCCATCGAGTCAGTCAAAAAAAACACAGACTGCGCCCCTACCTGGCGCGCCAGCTATCGTTGTGTACGAACAACAGTATACCACGAGAGTACCCGCGGTAAGGATTTGGTTGAGTTTTGGGGAGTGCTGTGGATGAATCTCGATGGTTATCTCAATCTATGAGACAGGGGATGTTTTTTAGACAGGTTCGGGCCTCCCGGAGGATAATAACCCTACTCCTGTGTGTGTAGTATAAGCTTAAGGGCTGAAAACAACCTTAAGCGTATGAATCGAGTCTTTGTCTCAGACCTCTTTTCTGTGTCCCTCTATAACAAGCTCTTATTCTTTTAATGCTGCCTCTGTTGACCCTTCCTCCACTCAGGCATTATAAATTCACTTGTGAGGTAACCCGGGATCATATTCTCGACAGTTATTTTAATGTGCCATCAATTATCATCTCAAATGGTGTACCTGCAAAATCCTTAGACCTGAGATCGTCATTGATTCTAGAATGTGTAGTGGCACACTTAGGGGCTTCCAAACGCTATTCCATAACTGGGTAGTCATAAAGGTTGCTTTCGGATGTGTTATGAAATATGTCGTGGGATGTGAGCGGTCAAGATGGAATTTACACCTCCTAAATAACGGGAGAGACGTCTTTGGGCCCCTCAAGGTAGTCGGATTAGAAAGTGCATGGCCATACCACTATGATCAAAGAGTTGATCATGATTAATCCACTACTTGATCGAGTGAAGTGGTCAAGCTATCACAAGGGTGGCACGAATCTCGTCTTGAGCTTGACTGATGTCATGTGGTAAAGGGATTGGTGTGTGAGTATATCAAGGTTCAGAAAATATGATTTTGATTTTGTAAGCTTTCGGGGGGTCAATATGTGCTGCTAGGTACCGCTATTGATCGGTGATTTGGAAAGGGTTTTCAGGTAGCGGCCGTTTGCATATGAACCTATCAGGTCGCACGCTTAAGGGGATGTGATTTAAAGCTTGTAAGAATTGGCTCTTGTGCAAGTGGAATATTGATGGAAATATGCCCAAGAGAATTCTGGGGAACCGAAAGTTTTGGCTAGAAGCTGGAAGTTCCGGATTCTGGTGCATCCAGAACTTCTGATTAGACCGGAAGTTTTGGGCTAGCCTAGTTTTGGTTTCTGGAGGAGCCGGAAGTTCTGGTTGGACCAGAAGTTTTGGGCTACCTGAAAATCTGGACGAACCGGAAGTTCCGGTTAGGACCAAAAGTTTCGAGTCCAGACGAACAGATTAGATCTGTTGGTTTTTAATACTGATTAAAGGCCCACGAGAGGACACTATATAAAGAGGCTGCTGCTTGATGTTGGTTTGACCAAACCCTAGCCGCCACCTCTCTCCTAGCTACACCGGTTGTGGCGATCTCTCCCCTAATCTCCCATGTGGTACTAGCATACCAGGGAGAGGTGATCCCGTCCCTGTATGTGTGGATACCGTAAGAGGCGCCGCTGCTACTACGGTGCTGATCTTCTCGTGGAGATCGCCGGACTACGTCGTCTTCATCGTCGACGAACGGACGGAGCTGGGCGGAGTTCTTCGAGGACGCGCTTCGCCAACTCTTCTTCCGCTGCACTAGCGCGTCTCGCGTTAGAGGTAATCGATCTATGATCCCATTGCACGTATGGTTCCTAGGCGAACGGGGTAAATTTTTTGAAATTAGCGCCAGCGTAGCCTCCCTATAACCCAACAATCTCATCCTTAAAAACCAGGACAAAACCATCTCATCTCACTCTACTCTCCAATCAAGCGTACCTTTGAGTTTGTGTACTATGCACAATTTTGCTTGAGTACTTCAGCATGGATAAACATGGGTCAGACCAGACAAATCTATGATGACGCTCTCTCTTGATGCCCGATCTTCTAGTAAGGGGTAACCTCACTTTGATTGAATATGACATCAACGATGCGACTACCAAGCAGAACAAGTCTATGAGCCCGAGAAAATGCTACAACATAAGCGATATTATACCAACCATGACACGCGGTTGATGCATTCCTGTAATGCAAATGAGAGAACACTACAAGAATAAGGTGAGATAAAATCTAAATATTGTGATTAGAAATTAAAAACAACATTTATTGCTCGAGATTAAAGTGGTAGATCTAATCGACCAAGCAAATCAATACAAGAACAATAGGTGACTCTAAAATTAATAGTCATCGACTAAATGATTGAGGACTAGAGATAAAGATAAATCACAACTTGCGAAGTTCAAATAAACAAAACATGATCTGCTTATGACAGCTACAATTATGGTTTGGCCTATATATAATGCGCTTCAAAGACTAATGCTCAGAATGAAAGACAATTTTTTGTATAAATAATATTGCCAAGTCTCCAATGTTATTTCAAACTATGCATATAATTCTTTATTATAATTAGAATAGTTTAAACTAGTTCTAATAAGCTTCTGGCTAAAATAGGCAACATATTTACATTCTTTTATGAAGACACCACCAATGACAACTTTACTAGCATCATATTCAAACTCAAAAGTCTTACCAAAATCTAGAAGGTTGGAATAATGGTGCATTGGTCCATTGGCATCAAACATCTGCTTGCCCTTTACAATAGTTTGGTCCCTCATAGCTGAGTATTATTTGTCCTTTACTGTCTTGTTATAGATAACCACTTTGTACTCTACATATTTAAAATTTTCTTTCGATTCTTATCAATTGATAACATTTATTGATTTTCTTTTTATCTTATTCCTATCCATCATCAACTTCAACTCGTGTTTATTATATCCATTAACATATCTATAAATATATGACAAATTCTGAACCATCTTCATGTTATTAACACTTCACTTGTTGATTCTCAACACATGAGTAATCAACATTCTTACTTGATGCTGGAATTTAACATAACACACCAACTCATTCCCATGAAGATAATTAGTTTCAACATCCATTATCATGAATAATCAAAACTCATTATAACTCAAGGGTTTATATCTTTCACCTTGTATGTTCTAAAATATCAAATAAGTAATAAACCAACTTAATAAACAAAAATAAAATTCTACAACCTTATACAGGACTCCTACTGGTTGGGTGAGAGGATAAAAAATCAAACTTGAATTTACTCAGTTAGGAATGTACAAAACAAGGTAGAAAAATTGAACGAAAATGGTGGACGGAAAAACAAAACCCAAGGCAATTTATACAACGACGATGGTATTAATCATTGAGCACTGTTATGGTGATTTTACTAGTAGTATATATTATACTATCGGTAGATCAATTCTAGCCATCGATTTTAAATGGTAATTTGGTACTTTTAATTGATTATTAAGTCAAAAATTTATATATTAGAATGGGATTGTTTCCCTAGTGCTAAAAACACATGGGAATGTGTATAAAACACATGGGAAGAAGTTTCCCGTGTGCTAGCACTCGGGAATACATACACGGGAGCCTTGAGGCTTTCCCGACCATCTTTCCCGTGTGTTATAATTGTAGCACACGGTAGAGAAAATGCTCTTGTGTGTTCGTATACCGTCGGGAAAAAGTATGTGACAGAGAGGAGAAAACAGAAATGGAATGGTTCCCGAGAGTATATTTTAAATTTAAACACACAGGAAGCTCCCATGTGTTGTGTAACATGGGACGCACGGGATAGTCTCCGTGTTCTAGCACACTCGGGAATATATTTAGACACACGGGAAACTCAGTGTGTGTCAATGACACTCGGGATATTTCCTGTGTGCTACGTTGCTCGGGAATTTACCGTGACACACGGGATAATTTCTTGTGCTCTATGACAATAAACACTCGGGATAAATCCTGTGTGTTCATAATATCAGCACTCTAGACCAAACGTGCAGTTAATATAGCACTTTAGAAAAACAAATCTCTCCACAATACATTTCAAACAACCAACCATAAATATGTCCACATTCATTCCAAGTAGACAACCATAAATAATTCTATTTCCAAACATCTAGTAGTACATATATATAATTATCTCAGTCACATATACAAAAGTTATACCCAATTCCAAAAGCTTTGCTCCACATCTTCCAAAAAACAACCAACTATAAATCTATCCATTATCAATTCCAAACAGCCCACTATATCACTAATTCCAAAACATCCAATCATATAACTGATTCCAAACACCCATTACATATAATCATCTCATTCACATGTTATAAACCCAATTCCAGAAGCTAGCTTTGCTGATCTTCCAAAAAACAACCAATGTTATCACACTACTTGGACTTAGTTGGAAATTACAGGACCTTGTGATTCGATGCAAGCAGGGGTGGTGTCGGAAATGGCTGATGCGGATGAAGCCTGCAAATTAGTAGAATGAAAAAGAAGCAGAATATTAGTAAAGTATACACATGCACTGGTACACATAAGGAATTAGAGGGTCTATATTCTTTATTTCTGATTAGTGCTACTAGAGAGGAGTATAATCAGAGTGGATATTTTCTTCACATGTTATGTGGCAAAAGTAGTTTATGAAAATATGGAAGTTTCCACAAACTAGGTATGTGTGTCCAATTGTGATCCTCACCATATCCCACAAACTCTTCAACATTTCCAAGGGGAACTAGGCTATCTAATTGTGTACGAACCTCTTCACCATTTGGATGATGGGGTGGATCATTACTAACTACAACATTTGAGTGAAAAGAAGTAACATCACTTCTAAAACTGTGATCAACAGGGAGAAATTGTCGATGACAATCAAAGAAGGAGTATTTACGCCCATATTGCAACCATATGGCTTGCACTGTTGCTTTACAAATTAGACAAGGCATCTTCCTATATACACAGCAGCCAGCAAATATGCCATAAGCTGGAAGGTCATGATATAAGTATAGAAAAGACACCCACATGTTAAAATTTCTCTTTGTCGCTCGATCATATGTCAGTACACCATGGTCCCATGCATGTAAGAGTTCTTTCATCACAGGCTCCATAAACACACTCATGTTCTTTCTCGGATATTCAGGTCCTGGTATTACTAAAGAAAACATATTGTATTGTTGCATGCAAACACCGGGTGGCAGGTTAAGTGGGATGATAAATACATGTCAACAAGTATAGACTGAAACACCTATACCAAATGGATTAAATCCATCTGTTGCTATTGCAATCCGAACATTGCGTGCATCGGCGATAAATTTACGAAAATCTATATCACATTACTTCCATGCTTGGCCATCAGATAGGTGTACCATCTTATTAGGATTGTATCTATGACCATACTTGTGTCACAACATCTGTTTTGCTTGAGGTTTAGACATATACATCCGTTGGAATCGTGGCACAAATGGAAGATAGCGAAGGATTTTTCTTGCAATTGAGAGTTGTCTCTTCTCTCCATCGCTACCTTCAACTTCTACAAACCTACTCTCTCCACACTTGGTGTAGTATTTTTTATTAGCATTCTCCTTCCTAAACAACATGCAATTCTTTAGACATACATCTATCCTTTCATATGGTATGCTCAAAGTACTTAGGAATTTCTTTGCCTCGTACAGGTTAATAGGCAGCTTGTGAACATGTGGGAGTAGGGAACAAAACACATTTAGCAATGCATCGAATCCTGCTATGGATATACTAAATTGGGATTTAATAGCTAGTAGTCGTGTGATAGCATCTAATTGTGAGACTTGAGTGTGTGTATGGAGGGGTTGGGTTGCTGCAGACAACATTTCATAGAAAGCTCGAGCTTTAGGTTCTGATTCTTCGGTCATCTACTTGACTGACTTCATGCTCCCTATCTTCATCTTGAGTATGTTGCGTGAACACATCATCTTGATCAGGTTCTGACTCACCATGGTAGACCCATACATTATAATCTGGCCTAAACCTATGTTTAGAAAGGTGCTTGATTATTATATCCCTTGATTGGGGTCATGTGTTGTTACAATAGTTACATGGGAATAAAATCGGATCACCTCCCGTATCTCTATTGAATGCTCGATCAACAAACTCAATTGTCTTAACTAACCATTCATCACTATATTGACCTCTCCTCCTATGGCCCATGTACATCCAACTACGGTTATCTGTCATGCTACACACGAGGTTTAAAAACATGATTATATCACAATTTAAAGTTAAAGTTTGTACTATTTATCAGATAGAAAATTAATAGTTACATATTGTATAATCAAATGTATAAGAGCTAAATATATTGCTGATGCCTCGGCTGCTTTTGTGTGTGTTGGGGGAGGGGGGTTGGCAATCAAAGTTTGCAAAAATGTATTTTTCTAGACCATCTATATAATCAGTCACTAATAAAGATCTATTTGATTGCCTCCATAGCATTAATCAAAGCCGATAAGAAAATATAACAGAAAATTGATATTGACAATCGGTCATGCATTGTATAATCAAATGCATAAGAACTGAAAATGCTAGGGGAATAGACTCAGATTTACCTGAGGCTGCGCGTGGTGGGGATGAGATTTGTGAGTGGTGAGGGTGTGAGTCAGGTGGCCGATGTGTGACGGGGGAGATGTGCAGCGGAGACAGATGTGCGGTGAGGGGAGGTGTCGATCTGCATTAGACGGAGGCTGCTCTGCGGTGGGGGTGCCCACCAATGGGTGGTGAGGGGCACGTGGGGGCGTGCGGGGGCACACGGCGGCGCCACTCTATGCCGATGGGCGGTGGGGGCATGCGGGGAGCCGATGGGCGTTGGGGGCGCTGGAGGGTGCCGCTTTGCGGTAGATTGAGGCGCGCGGGGGCAAGCTGGAGCATCGCTCTACGGCGGGGCGTGCTGGGGCGCTGCTCTACGACAGAGGTGCGCGGGGGCGAGTAGGAGCACACGTGCCGCTCTGTGGCAGGGACACCCGAGGGCGCCGATCTTTGGCGGTGGCGCCCGCCAATGGGCGGCGGTGGTGGCGATGTGCGGTAGGGTGGCAGGGCGGTGTGGAGATGACTAGATGACTACAGTCTGCCTTCAGGGGAGGAAAAGAGGAGTGTGTCAAGCCTGGGGGAGAGAAACGGGGCATAGGAAAATGTGTATATGCTGAAATGCGAGACTTATTTCGCGCCAACATTTCGTCTAACAAGTGACAAGTGGGCAAGGTCTTTCCCGAGTGTATAATTTTAAGCACACGGTAAGCTGTAGGATTTTCATGAGTGTATCATTGAGGCACACGGCAATAAAAAAATCCGTTCGCGCTCTGGCTTCCCATGTGTGATAATAGAAACACTCGGGATTATAGACTTTCCCATGTGTAACCCTAAACACTAGGGAATTTACCGAGTGTTTTTTAAAACACTAGGGAATGTTATCTGACACACGGGAAACATTTTCATCCTGGTAGTGTTACGTGTTTTCTTTTCTACTCCGCGCTTCAAAAATGTAAGTCAAAAAATATAAATAAGAAGCCAATGATATGATTTGATTTTAGATGGTTTAAGAGAAAAAGTATGGCAAATTACCATTTTATCCCTCCACATCATATTTTTTGGACGATTTTGCTCTTTATATATTCTACTACCACTCATCAAGATAGTAATAGAAATTAATCTGAACCATTAATAAATAAAAAAGTCAACGGTTAGGGTGCATTCTTAGAATGCACATAAAATCTTTTTAATTGTAACCCTGATGTGACTGGAAGTAGTACTAGTAACTGACTAGGAATCTAGGATAGATATTCTAGCATTCGACACGACCAAAGGGGTAAAACTCAAAAAGTAAGGCTCCATTTGGTTACAGGGACTAAACTTTAGTCCCTGTCACATCAAATGTTTAGATACTATTTTAGAGTATTAAACGTAGACTATTTACAAAACCCATTCATAATCGGTGGATTATTCACGAGACGAATCTAATGAGCTTAATTACGTCATGATTTGACAATGTGATGCTACAGTAAACATTTGCTAATCATAGATTAATTAGGCTTAATAGATTCGTCTCACGAATAATCCTCCGATTCTGCAATTATTTTTATAATTAGTTCACGTTTAGTCCTTTAAATTGATGTCCAAGCATCCAATGTGACACGGACTAAACTTTAGTCCATGAAACCAAACGCCCCCTAAGACTGAATAAAATGGCAAGGCTCAAAACTAGGGTTTGACGAAGGAAAAACGTAGTGATGTCATATTGTAGACGATGGGCAAATGAAATTGAACTATGAAACTAAAAATCTTGCTAGGCAATCTAGCTTTGATACTAACTGATGAGTGATGACCCTGTCTCTCATGGCTTGATCTTCTTATGAGAGGATAACTCTTGCTTTGATCAAATGCGATATTTATGATGTAGCTACCAAACAGAATAAGTTCATGATTCCATATAATCGCTACACCACAAAGTGATGTGGTATCAACCGTGACATTAATCTAATTATAAAGGCATGCCTTTATTCCTTCATCATTGATAATCGGCAATAACCTATGCACACAAGCTTCATATGTACTCACGGTGCACACCAACTAATAAATATCACAAAAATACAAAAGAATGTATGCATGTACTTATAGTCTTACTCTACATATGTATAAAATTATATTCAAATTCATTATACATGAAGAGCAGCAAAAAAGATTAACTTATTTATACTCTTAAAATGTTATAATTTTGTCTTTTTTGTTACTATTAAAATACAATGAATTTGAATTTAAAATTTCATGCATACGTGGAGTAATACTAGAAGCACATGTACATTTTTTGAATTTTTTGCAAATACTTGTTAGTTGGTGTGCATCATGTGTGCAAAAAAAATGTGTACATTAGACATGTTCTCTTGATAATCTCCTTTACATATATACCCCGGCCCCATTCCGATTTGGCGAGAATTTTGTCCAATCAAGACAAGCTAGTATATATGATCTATAACTTCTTTCTAAATACATCTGCTTAATTAGTTGTAGGGATTCCATAGTCCATATTAGCGAGCTAACATGAACATGAGGATAGGATTGATGTCCTTGTAGAGAATAAAGTGAGAGCAGATTGATAGGAACAACTCTTCAAATTGATGCGTCATTCGAAACCAAACATCTAACTTGTTAATTTATATCTCTTTCATCTCAATATATATGCGCAAAAGCACAGAATCTGCAGAAAAAAAAAAAAAAAAGCAAGCAAGTGTTGCATATATCCTATCCTATTGGTGTTCCAAGAATATGCCTAACGAAATGATGCATTTGGTCTTGGTTCTTCCAAGGGAAAAAATAATAATTGAGCATTAATTAGCCACTCGAAAATATCAGAGCTACGTTGTAGGTTTTCGGGTTTTCAGGACATCATTTTCCGACTCCATAGGATGATTGGTTTGTCACTCCTTATCCTAACATGTGATGCGACTTGAGAGAATTTCCAGCGGGTGTAGTTATTTTTAATTCTCTAGTTTTTTCTAAATAGTCTAGATTTTCTCTTATATTGTAAAACTCAGTACTACATAATATAAAAATAAACTAATATATATATATATATATATATATATAAGGTACAAAACACTAGTTTCTTAATATTCTTATCAACTAGACCTGCTTTGTAGAATCTGAAGCTGCACGTCGATACCATTTTGCCCCTTTTCTGGCCCTTTTCCTTCCTCATTCCATCTTGTCTTATCACCTATGGTGGATAAATAATGAGCTTGCATCATGATCCAAGAGAGAGCTTTCATTCCACCACTTCGGCTCCTTGCATGGAAAGTCGTACACCAATTTGCAACATCTCGGCAGGGAAACATGCATGTTTCCGGTGCAAACATAATAGACGAGGCGAAGACACGAACTGAGAATATAGGGCATGTGGACAATGGTGTGAAAAGTTTAACATGAAGATATATATATATCTTTCTTCCTCCACGTCGACTTATAGCAGTAAAATGCCAACATTGTCCCTTCACTACCCCCTCCGTTCTAGGAGCAGATCCAAGATTTCAATCCAATGAGATCACCATAAACTTATTAACTAAAATCATAATTTCTAACAAAGTATTAAGATCACTAGATAAACTAGACTAGACTATTGTCTGCAACACTAAATTAGAGAAGATTACTTAATCCAAATGGCAATATATTACTGTCCTATAATAACGTAAACAATACTATGATCCGCCTCGGTCTGTTCCTAAAGGACACTGTTTAACTTCAGAATTTGACCACTACTTTTTTAATAATAGATTTATAAGTTCTTAAAAATATTGCACGTTACTGAAATATGCTTCACCGTAAATACAACTAAGAAACTTTATTTCAACATATATAATTAAGCTAACCATCTAAAAATTACCGGCGGTCAAAGTTGAAACTATACGTGACAAGTAAATGAGAACAGGGGGAGTTATTTCCCAACAAGTAATGAATATTTTCCTATATTATTCAACACTTTTACCTAATCAAAGTTTGAAAAATGCTAATGTTTCTTCTACCCTTTTATAGGATACATAAATGTTCTGGCCCAACATTAGAAACATCGGGCAGGGCACACTCTCCGTTCCATATTTTAAATCATTTGGCTTTATCTAGCTTTAATCAAATTTAAA
>KE370772.1:2413608-2427572 GCA_000418225.1 Zizania latifolia
AGTAGGTCGTAATAACACCAAGCCGATACGGACTATCCGATTCCAACGCCGATGCCGATAACACATAAAGAGATAACCTATCGGCTTATACCCCGATAGAATCCGGTTAGAATATACCTGATCGGTATTCGCATTACTCTTCACTATGACCGCAAGATTGGACCAAACCAAGACAGTTGCAAAGCCATAACAAGTCATAATACTGAACAAACCAGAATATATTTCACCCAGATGAACAATACGTGACACAAATCAAACACACAAACTGAGATATCGAACTTAAACGATGAAGCCTCTAATTAATGCATTTGAATCTGAACCACGCACCTGATACATCATGATTGATACATACACTAAGATGTCGGACTTAACCGATGAAGCCTTAGATCTACTAATCAATACATGTTTGGTGGAACTTACCTCTCGCCGGAGATCGAAGCGATGCAGCCCCGCGAGAGAGCAAGGACTCGCCGGTGGCAAGTTTTGGCGATGCGCCGAGAGATTGTTTTGGTTGATTATTCTGATTGTAAACTAAGCATAAACGTTACATATTTATAGTCCAGATGTCCTACATGGTTACGACTGCAACTAATTTATCTTTATCTCCGTAATAAGATCTATCTTCCCTTTATACTGGCTTCTTCGTATCCTTATCCGATTACACGTGCGTACTGCAGTTGGGCTTCATTGGCCGTGCTTTGACCGGACTTTTTGATTTCCCTTAATTGTGCCGAAACTGCATTGGGCCTGGGCCTTACCAAATTTTGCCATTAATAGTCCAGTATTGGAGTCCGGTATGGTTCATAAAGAAGGTTTGGTCCTAATAAGAAAGGTTAAGTCTTTATTAGGAAACCAAATCCTAGATCCGATATAAAGAGATATGTTTGTATCAGAATCCTTGTAATTAGAAAAGTAGCATCCGAGTTTGATATGTAATCTTAGATATCAGAGAGATCGACTTGGGATAGAGTCCTGGGTCATCGGGCTCCCCCCTTGGCTATATAAAGGGGGCGAGGCACCCCAGAGACATCGATCTCATCATCGAATCACCAAAACACTTGTTTCGTATTGCTCTGTAAGCTTAGACACCATATAATACACCAAAACACTGGAGGTAAGGCTATTATCCCTCGGAATGTCTGAACCAGCATAAATCTTGGCCCTTGTTTTGTAGAGTCAACCATCGGATTCGAAGGCACTGCGCTTCTCTTACACATCTATTCACCACCTCGGGTACCTTCTTAAGTAGACTGTTTGGTGATTCACCGACACATAGGTATAGTAAAACATGTAGCTCTCGTCTCTAAAAACAATTTGACTTACAAAACCCCAAACGTTTGGGTGATTACACCACTGTAAATGCGTAGTTTGGGTGAACATTAAGGCTGAGAACCGCAATGTTTGAAACTGATGAGTTATAATTCAAGCCGGCTCGTGAGCTGATTGGTCGGCTTGTTTAGCTCCTCTAGGGAGAAAGATGCCCATCCCAATCAATTCCCCAAGTCCCAGCCACACAAAAAATTTCATTTCGCACGTTTGGTTTGGATGGTGCCTTTTTTCCCCCTAAAAAACTTGTTTATTACTGCATTCCTAGATCTTGGTTGCATGTTTGGGTAACATAATATTAGTTTTTAATTGAGAAACAGCGCAAGTTATATCGAAAAAACGGTTACAATTTTATTGATAAAAAGCTCCACATGTTGAAATGCCACGAGAGAGTGCAAACGAGCATACGTTGAACTGTGAAACATGATTATGGGCTTGTTTGCAAAGTTTCTAACCGCTACAACTATTTCTAGAATCTAAAGTTATCCAAATGGTTCAAATTTTAGATCCAGATTGTGAGACTCAGTAAATGTAGAATTAAAAAACTAAAAAACATGAGCTTCTTCAAATTCTCACCAGCTACATACTTATTGGTCGTTTCTTAAAATCTAAATCTCTCCCAAACATGCCCTATATAACACTAAAGAAATTTCTGTAGAAATCCCAGTTCCTTTCCAGCAAAGTCTTCACCTTATTACAAGTTCACATTATTTGGCTGTACTATTTTACTTGAAATATATACCAAAAATTGTTTGGTTCAAAGTCTCTAAGTAAATTGGGAGTTGAGAAGCTAATAAATGGTTCACACACCAAGCATATCTTACCTGTCAAGACAGAAATTCGTTTATAATTCCGTATAGTTTTCAGTTTGGACTGACACTTTTGCTCGATGGACTAGCATTTGCAATAAGCAGACTACCTTGTACACCACATGTCATTACAGATCTGCATTTGAAGAAATATTCAAGCACCTCTTACAACAGAATAGTTTGTTGGTTTTAACTTGGCACATGCCTTAAGCTTGCTTTTATATATACCCTGCCATGATGCAAAAACTGCAAGAACTGAAATTCGGATGATGGCATGCTAGTTCACAGCCTGTATCATTTTCAGTTGATGCCACATCATTTTTATAGTATCTGTAATGTTAGGTAGAAGTGTAGAACAATCATAGAAAATTGGAAAAACAAAAAACACAATGAATAAATAGATAAAAGATCTGACTCCATTAAGCATTACTTAACCTAGAATTTTTCCCACAAGGTAGCTTCTTTTCCATGGTGATACGACCGACGGGGAATGTTGGGTCCAAAATGTTCCTATTGACTAATGTTGACAATGTGATGCATTGTTAGGATTTAGAATAGACTCGTACTGCATTCCTCAAGATAAAACTAACGTTTGAAACTGGTCAAGATTTCGAGTAAATATTAATACTGACTAGTTCTGTGTTGTCAGCGTCCTTAAGATAAACTTCAGTTCGATCTGCAATCAGATTCAGTCCAAATTTAACAAACCATCTTTGTATAGTCACAGTTGGAGGCGGATAGCATCGCCACAATACAGAAAAAGGTATGTACTCCATAGTATGTAGACTCTATTTACCAGCTCTAAGTTTTGAGTAAAACCTAATTTATCTCTAACAGCCAAGGCATACAATGAGCTTGCTTTGTAGGTTATACACCTGAAACTGGTGCATGTCATACTGTCACCTGATGTATTTCCTTCATAAAAGACTAGCTTAAGTTCAGCCATGGTTTTACCGGACTGATGGCCTGACCACATTCTGCAGGCAACATTCAGCAAGCACCGGTTCGAACTATGTAAATCAAATTAGATACAGTTTTGCATAACTGAAGAAATTCAGAAATGCATAAGCTGTCTGTGCTCCATGTGGGAAGATGTGTGTCTGCGTGGTTACCTTACGAATGCCGTTTTGTAGCATCTGCTGCCCTAATTTTCCATAAGTTGGATTGTGGCAGCAACATCAGTGAAAGAAACAGATAAAGTCAGCATTCAACAACGAACATTACATGCTAGATGGAATAACTCACTGCTATGTATGCCTGCAGGGGAAAGCTGCCTGCTGCGGCTGCCATCGTGGAGAGGAGCTTCATGGAGATGGCCTCAGAGCAGCAGGCGAAGGTGGCATCACTCCAATTTGCTGGAAAAAAAAACTTGCTGCAACGCTGACAATGTTTTTTGCTTGTACTCATGTGGAAGCAGGTGAGGAGTAGGTCGCAGTAAAATTCAGACTGATTATCAGTACAATAAAAACCAAACTAGTTACCAATGATACAATAAAAATCGAACTGGTTAAGTAAACCCTGGATTGAGCCCAGGTTCGAACTGGGAACTGCTGTTTTGTGAGACTAGCGTGATAATCCTAGGATCAGTAGTTGTTTTTCGAAATCGATTTTGAAAAAGAAACACGGACTTGATTAAGTTTTATGTCCAATTAATCACAGTCGCACGAGAAGCAAAACAAAACGAAGAAATCCAACCAACGAAGCAATTAGCGCAAACAACGAACACAGTGCTATTGTGCTAACAGATGGAGATGGAATATTAGTGTATTACAGCGCTCTTGATTCAATGTTTGATCGACAGAATCCATGGATCCGTGAACCCACAGCACGCACGAGGTACGGCCAGATCCAAATCTTTACCGAATCAATCTAGGTCGGCACATCGAGCAAGCAAGCGAGGTAATGAATGAACTGCTGTGTGTGGCGCGCCTGGCAGAGCCGGAGCCGGAGGGAAGATGCGGGGTAGCTAGCCGGCGTAGATGTGGACGCCAACGGCGATGAGGAAGATGGTGAGGAGGGCGAAGTAGAGGACGGCGTGGACGAGGATGGCGAGGCCGCTGGTGTGCATGCTCCCGAACTCCGCCACCCGCCCCCTCCCCGGCAGCGTGCAGAGCAGCCCCGGCGTCAGCAGCACGAACAGCACCGTCGCCACCACCACTGGCCCCCAGTCCGCCATTGCTCCTCGCTTCGATTCTGGCCGGAGATGTGAATTTGGGATGGATTTGGATGCGGATGCGTATGCGCGGCGCAGTGGAGTGGTCTATTAGCAGTAGAGCGAGCGAGTGAGCAGAGTGGTCTCCAGCTCAGATCTGCGTCGCCTGCACGACGCGCATGGGCCCACCGGTCCAGTCGCGCCGGATCCGTGCATAACCGGGCTGTCCGGCCCGGGCCACAATTGAATGGATTCGGTATAAATCCGTTTGAATTCAAATTTGTATTTAAAAATTCTAAAAAATATATCTAAATAGAAGATGGTTTATGATGATTTTTATGATTTTTTTTTCAAAAATATTCACATCTGGGTTGTGAATTTTTCAGACATCATGGAGAGTTTCACAGAACTATGTAATTCATTTTTGTTAAAAAGTTATATAAACTTTTTTGTTGCTTAGTATTTCACATTTCACAGTATCCGATTCCAGCATTTTTGTCTATTCCTGTGTTCGAGCTTGTTGGTTCTTCCGTATCATGTTTTTTTGAAAAAAAAAATAAAGATTGAATCTCTGGTTGAATATTATATTGTATTACATTGGCAAAATCCTATCGATCAGAGAACAAATGGTTGAAGTTTATAACTGTTTGGCACGTCCATAGATTAGAATTTCTAGAGTTTGCTAAACTTAGCAAATCTTAAATCTAAAACTGTAGATACATTTAGGGTATTTAGTTAAGTAATCTATTTTTATTTTAGACTAAAAATAAATATTAAAATAACTTTTTTATTATACAAATTCTAGATATATCGTGATTAGCTAAATAGTACAAAAATATGTTCTCCATGTACTAATATAGACTTCGATATTTCTTTTTTGCGAAGACTGATATTAATTGATCGCGAGTTAATCCTTTTTCATTGCTACCTGTGACGCCTGCCAATCTTCCTACTATTTCTTTCTCCAATACGCATCCTATTCAAAAGCTTTGTGAGTGATCATATGTTAGGGGCAGACATGTTAAGATAAGCTCCAACTAACAAGTTGAGGATGGCGCCAACACCAAACACATTCGACAGGCGAAGCTAAGTAGCTCCGTTTAGGGGTGAAAATGGTACGGGATTTTCCCATCATACCGTTTACCGTTCTGTTTTTATGACTGTTTTTCGATACTGTATATTTGTCTAGATATGGAAACATAAATGGTTGATGGTTTTTTCCAACCACTTTGGTGGTATATTTTTTCATCTGAAATTGCCGAAAAATAATTGCATAGTATTGATAGCCTAGCCTAACTCATTCAAAATAAAAAAATTAACCTTAAACCTTATTTATTGTCAATGTTGATACTATACCATCATCATGTAGTATTTAATAAACTAGTTAAGTTAACTTGTGCTTATAATATTTACTAACTGTTGCATGCGACATGAATTTGTAACGTCCACATGTTGTAAACTTGTAATCGGTTTGTTACTGTAGTGCAGAGTTCTAACATTTCATACCGACAGTTCCGCTTCCTATTATAATAGTTCCAATTGCTAGGAAACCGAAAAGTTAGAAGATTACAGTAATTGAATTCCGATTTATGAGCACGTCTATTTTTTAGGGTTTTTGTCTATAAATAGATATGTCCCCTCCTTATTTATATACAGATGAATATGGACAATAAAGAAGTTCGGCTTTTCACCTATATATTGTGTCTTTGTTCTTTGTCTTGAAGCTCTGGAATATACATGTGTCTGGAATATGATCCCGAGCTATCTCCTGAGTGGTTTTAAGCCGACTAGTCAATGGTCAGAGCCCGCCATGAGGACAGTGATTGGGATCTAAAGGCGTCCGAGTCCAGCACTCGGGAAAGAAGCCCTCCCGACCACATGTATTCGGATGGTCACCATTAAGATCCAAGCCATCATTAATCTTCATAAACCCGCAGTTATTAGCGCGGTTATCCTTTGAGTTATTACCCATGATCCGATCGTTTATGTCATTAATAGGTCATTAGTGAGGATTGATTCATCATTTGTAACCCCCGATCTCTCCCATATAAAGGGATCGGCGGGAGCCTAAAAAGAGGTGGGCGAAATTAGACTCACACAATAAAAAGCTCTCATACGCTAAAGGCTATTCACCTCTGAAGCTCATATCACACACAGGAGTAGAGTTATTATCCTCCGGGAGGCCCGAACCTATCTAAAAATCTCTTGTCTTTGTCTCTGTGATTGAGATAACCATTAGATCATAGCACCGCACTACCTTTAGCCTAATCAAAAACCTCTCTACAGGCACCCCTTTAGGGCACTGTTGTCTTACACAACGACAGCTGACGCGCTAGGTAGGGGTTGGTGTGTTTGTGTTTTTCAGCTGATCCAATGGCTGTTGTCTGTAAAGTTGGCACCCAGGTTCCCATTAGAGTGATGATCACTTTTGGAAGATTAACTTTTGTGGGTGATTGCATGCGCCAACTGGTGCTAACTACTGCCGCCCCGATGAGGGTGAAATCTTCACGCACGGCGACAGTGTGTTCTCCGATCCCCAAGGTGTCTGAGCGCCCAGCTCCTCCCAGGACACCTGTTACGAACTTTCGGGCGCCCAAGCGCCCAGCACCGTCCAGGGTTCGTCCGCTTCACGCCGCTGACTCGCTCGCCGACTTCGTCATCTTCGCTGGACCAGAAGGGCGAACGGTCCAGCGGCGTCACTTCACCAAGGTTGTTTCCAAGCGACCTCGCCATCAGGCCATATCGGTTAAACCGATGCCTTCACCAAACGTCATCATGATGGTCACGGGGGCTGTCTCCGACGATGAGCCTTCTAACTCCACTGAGTCTAGCACTCATCGACGCCAACGTCACGACCGCAATGCTACTCGTTCAGCACGTCGCGCGAGGATCCATGCTACGGTCGGTGCCTCTCGCCAAGGCGCCTCAGACGCCTACACTATGAACTTCGAAGGTCATACCGTGTATCGCACGCCGACCGTGAACCTCCTCGCCATCGAGAGGGAGCTAGCCGCCCTCCCCGATTCGCCTGAGCTCCAAAGGGCTTGGGCAATGACCCAAGCTGCTGCTGCTTAGATTACTGAAGTGGCACTACCTGCACGATCAAGATCGCCAAGGCCGTCTCCATGGCCGAGGCGTTTGTCGGCAAGATCCCGATCACAAGACCGAAGGTCGATGTCCCAATCGCTCCGGTGGTCGGAACGTTCACCGGCCAGATCCCAGTCTCTGGACAGGAGGTCGGTGTCCCGACCGTCCCGGTGGTCGGAGTGTTCGCCGACCAGATCACGGTCTCTGGACCGTAGGACACCTCCCCGATCGCTCCGACGGTCAACACGTTCACGTCCGCGCGAGCGTCTTGGAAGTTCCTACTCGGGAGATGCCCGAGAATACATCAACCAAGCGCGAGATACGCATAACACCATTTCTCGCTGCCGCGGTGAACGCGAGCGCCGCGAGCTCCGTCGTCGAGATCTATTCGACCGGAGTTATGGAACGCCCAGGGCTAACCGACCTGACACCGACATCTCGCGCCACGATGGCTTTCCAGCCTTCTCCGAGCGCCTTCGTCGAGTGGAGTGGCCCCAAAATTTCTGCCCGACGGGAGTTGCGCCATACGACGGCAAAACTGACCCCTCACAGTGGCTGCGGCTGTATTACACGGCCATTCGCGTAGCTGGAGGGGATCAGAACGTCATGGCTAATTATCTCCCCGTGATGTTGACCTCGGCCGCCATCAGCTGGCTGACCGGCCTCGCGTCATGACCTACGCCAAGTACGCCAAAAAGACGGTGAGTCCCTGAGGGAGTACATCTGTCACTTCTCCGAGCGCCGAAACACCGTCGCAAGCATCTCCAACACTGACGTGATGTCCATCTTCTAAGATGGCTTGCGGAAGCCCTCGGAGCTATTTTGCTATCTGGTGATGCACGAGCCGAGCGACCCTGGTGCGATGATCACCATCGCCGAACAATTCACCAGCGCTGAGGACGCCGAGCGAGAGCAATTGCACCCGAAAGCTCAAGAGTCCAACAAGGCGAAGAAGAAGAAAAAAGATCGTCGCCAATCTCCTTCACGTGATAATCGGGACAAGCCCGAGTCCTCCTCCCATAATCAGAACAAAAAAAAGAAAGGCAAGGAGATCATGGTCGCTGACAAGGATTCCCGACCATCTGGTCGGAATAACTCGGCATTGCAGGACGTATTAGACAAACCTTGCATAATTCATCCTAACAGCAACCACACCACCCACCGGTGTTATCAGCTGTAGAATCAGATGGTGAAAGAGGCGGAAGCAAATCCCCGGCAAGATAAGAGTCATCGGGATGACAAGAAAAAGAAGTCCAAAAAGGACGATGAAGATGCCGAGGCATCTCCGGCAGCAAACGACTTCCAGGAGCCCACCCGAACGGTCTCCATGATTTTTGGTGACGCAATTACTACCGAAACCAAGCGTCAACAGAAGTTGTTGGCCCGCCGCGTCAACTCCATCAGCACTGAGCCGACCGAGCGCCTACGGTGGTCGGAGATCCCGATCTCCTTCAGCCACGAGGATCAGTGGACGGATGCCCCCAAGCCGGGATGCTTCCCACTGGTCGTTGATCCGGTCATCCTCAAGGTCCGCCTCAAGAGGGTGTTGATTGACGGTGGCAGCGGCCTCGACGTTCTGTTTAAAGGAACGCTAGCTGCACTCGGCATCGCCGAATCCTCTCTCTAGAAGACGGATACGCCCTTCTATGGGATTGTCCCAGGAAAAGCCTCCATACCACTCGGTACTATCACTCTGCCGGTCACGTTTAGAACTCGGGACAATTACAGGACCGAGCATATCAAGTTTTACGTCGCCGACTTCGAGCCCACCTACCACGCCGTGCTTGGGCGGCCGTCCCTCGCCAAATTTATGGCGGTACCCCACTACGCATATCTGGTCCTTAAAATTCCTGAACCAGGGGGAGCCTTCTCCATGAAGGGGGATGTTGCCACCTCGTATGCCTGCGAGCGGGATAGCCTCACCTTGGGGGAGGCCACGGACATATATGTTCGGATGGAGGAAATGGTCCAAGACGCCAAGATGATGCTGACCACAAGCATGGAGCTCCCGACCACTACGCCATCTACGTCAAACCTGGTGCCCTCGCCTGCTGAGTACAAAAGTATTCAGCTCTTGGGCGCTGACCACTCCAAGATGGCGCTGATCGGGACATCGCTGGATCCTAAATAGGAAAGCGCGCTCGTCAGCTTCCTCCACTCCAACGTCGACATTTTCGCCTGGCAACCATCTGACATGCCTGGCGTACCTCGGGAGCTGATCGAGTATGAACTCCATGTTTACCGGACCGCCCAGCCGGTTAAGCAGAAGATGCGTAGATTTGCTCAAGATCGCAAAGAAGCCATCAAAGAAGAAGTCACACGCCTGTTGGCAGCAGAATTTATAAAAGAGATGTATCATCCCGACTGGGTAGCAAACCCGATCCTTATAAAAAATAAAAATAGGAAATGGAGAATGTGCATTGACTATACCGATCTCAATAAGCGATGCCCTAAAGATCCGTTCCCGCTGTCGCGCATTGATCAAGTAGTCGATTCCACTGCCGGCAGTGCCCTTTTATGCTTCTTGGATTGCTACTCAGGATACCATCAGATCAGCCTGAAGGAGGAAGATCAAGAGAAGACATCATTCATCACCCCCATTCGGCGCCTACTGCTATACATCAATGCCTTTTGGGCTGAAGAATGCGGGAGCTACGTACCAGCGGGCTATTCAGCGCTGTTTGGCTGATCAGATCGGCCGCAACGTGGAGGCTTATGTGGATGATGTCGTCGTCAAGTCCAGAAGGCTAGAAGATCTCATCGCCAACCTCCAAAAGACTGTGGACAACCTTCGTAAATTTAGATGGCGGCTCAACCCGGAGAAATGTGTATTCGGGGTGCCGACTGAAAAGCTGCTGGGGTTCATAGTCAGCAATCGGGGAATTGAAGCAAATCCCAAGAAGATCTTCGCAATTTTGAACATGGATAAGCCTAGCAATGTCAAGCAAATCCAGCGCCTAACAGGATGCATGACATCACTTGGTCGGTTCATTTCCCGACTAGGTGAGCGCGGAATGCCCTTCTTCAAGTTACTAAAAAAAGACGGTGATTTTGAAGGTGATTTTATCTTCTCCGCCTGTCTTGGTTGCGCTGACTCCAAGTGAAACACTCATCCTCTACATCGCCGCCACGACCCATGTGGTCAGCACCGCCATGGTTGCCGAGCGCCCGGAGGAAGGACATGCCTATCCGGTTCAAAGGCCGGTATATTTCATATCTGAGGTGCTTGGACCATCTAAAGTCCGGTACCCCCAGGTCCAAAAGCTACTGTACGCCGTCCTCATCACCGCCCGGAAGCTCAAGCATTATTTTTAAGCTCACTCGGTGGAGGTGATCACTGAATTTCCACTCGGCGATATTTTATAGAACCGAGATGCAACTGGTCAGATCGTGAAGTAGGCTATTGAGTTAGGAGAATACACTCTCGACTTCAATCCCCGCACCGCCATCAAGTCCCAAGCTCTCGCCGACTTCGTGGCCGAGTGGACTAAGATTTAACTCCCACCTGCAAGTGATCTCTAAGAGCATTAGGTCATGTATTTTGATGGGTCACTCAGCATTGACGGAGCAGGAGCTACAATTCTCGTAATATCCACTCAAGGTGAAAAGTTAAGATATACTCTTCAACTATTATTCATGGCGTCTAATAATGCAGCCGAATACGAAGCTCTTCTTAATGGTCTGCGCATCGCCATTTCCCTTGGGATTCAAAGATTAATGGTATATGGAGATTCTAAATTGGTTATTAGCCAAGTCAACAAAGATTGGTCTTGTACCAGCGAAAAGATGGACGCTTATTGTCAAGAGATCCGCAAGCTAGAGGGAAAGTTTAGTGGTCTTAAGTTCCATCATGTCCCCCGGGACGAGAACTCGGCTACTGACTTCTTGGCAAAGCTAGGCTCGTCCAGAGCCCCTATGCCGACTGGTGTTTTCCTCCAGGAACTCCCGAAGCCATTGATTCAACTTGATGAAGATCAACCTTCGGAGACCCAGCAAGCCCCATCAGTTTTGGTCATCACCGACAATGAAGAAGACTGGCGAAAGCCGATCATCGATTTCATCCTCGCTGCCAAGGCTCCTGAAGATAAAGATGTAGCAATTCACCTATCTAGAAGGAGCAAACAATATGTTGTAGTGGGATCAGAGTTCTATAAGAGAGCAGCTTCAACCCGAGTACTCATGAGGTGCGTCAGCAAAGCAGAAGGCTCAGAAATTCTCAAAGAAATCCACTCGGGCATATGTGGAAATCACGCCGGCGCTCAAACTCTGGTCGGCAAGGCCTTCAGGTCAGGCTCTTATTGGCCGACTGCTAATGAAGATGCCAAGCTACTAGTTGGTAGTTACCTAGGTTGTTAATTTTTCGCCAAGCAGCATCATCTCCATGCTCAAGCACTCCAGACCATCCCAGCCACATGGCTGTTTGCATGTTGGGGACTCGATATGGTCGGACCTTTTCCAAAGGCCGCCTAGGGTTATGATCGTCTGTTTGTAGCCATTGATAAGTTCACCAAGTGGATAGAAGTAATGCTGCTAAGGACAAGCACAGCTAAAAAGGTCACAGAGTTCATCCAGGGCATAATATATCGTTATGGCATTCCTAATCAGATCATCACAGACCTTGGAACTCAATTTACCAGCAATGACTTTTGGGACTTCTATGAGGATTGGTGTATTGAAGTCAAATATGCTTCTGTTGCACACCCGAGAGCTAACGGTCAAGTTGAAAGAGCTAATGGCATGATATTACAAGGGTTAAAGGCCAGAATATTTGATCCCCTCAGTAAATATGGCAGTCGGTGGATGAAAGAATTACCAGTTATTCTTTGGGGTCTTCATACTCAGCCAAGCCGAGCTACTGGTCGGACTCCGTTCTTCCTTGTGTATGGGTCGGAGACCATCTTACCGGTAGATATGTTGCATGAGTTCCCCAAGATTCAGCATTATGAAGAAGGTGCAGCCGAGCAGACAAGAGAATAGGACATTGATAGTCTTAAAGAAGCTCGTCTAGCAGTTGCAATACAATCCGATCGGTACCAGCAAGGATTACGAAGGTATCATGACCGTAATGTACGTGGTCGGTCATTTCAAGTGGGAGATTTAGTCCTCCGCCGAGTACAATCAGCAGTCGGCGCCCACAAGCTATCAGCTCCATGGAAAGGACCACACATCATCTCTGAAGTCACCCGACCCGGATCATATCACCTAATTCATGAAGACGGTCAAAGGATTGCGAATTCATAGAATATCGAACATCTTCGGCGCTTTTATCCTTGATAAAACAAGCTAAGTTATTATTTTCAATAAAGATGTTTGACTTTCATTTCATTCGCCTTCTTTCTTTCTTTTTGTCTGACCCCCGAGTGCTTAAAGTCTTATCGTTTAACTTGGAATTCATGATCCGCTCTGATCGAGTTAAGTTATTTTTTTGCCCGCTCGGGGGGGGGGAGGGCTTGGCTTAGTTATTCTGTAACCTACCCGATTGCTTTTTATGATGTTTTGACTACATGTGATGCCCATGGTTTAAAACAGCGTGCATGTGGCTCAAGTTTCCCTACGCTACGGACCTAAGCTATAACATACAGTCGAACATTCATACTGAGTGGCCGAGCACAGAACAAACTTAATATTAAAAAATGACATTGTTTCATTACATCAAAATATATACAATTGCATATTGTCTATAATTTTTTCTACTCGGCAGGTGCAGCTGGATAAATCTGAATGTCTGAGACTAAAACACTAGCTGTCTCCTCCACCTCCGCATAGATGCGCGTCACGTCAGACTCCACGATGCCCGCTGGCCACCCTGCTCGGATATAGTCCAAACGAGCTGTCGGATACAGCGCTCGGACAATCCCGAGGGTGAGAGTGGCCGCCATCCGAGCGTAGTCTCGGTTTTGATCCCGTAGACATGTGTCGGCCCCCTCAAGCCGCGCGAAGGACTCCTCCACTGACCAGACCATGTTGGATGGCTCCTCATCAAGCATCTTGATGAGCGTCTTGGCACTCGCCCGGTAGCGGTCCCGCTGCACTTGAGTGTTGGCCAAGCGCTGCTCCAGGTCGGCGAATTGGGCGCCCACTCGCCGGTGAAGCTATGTAAACAGAACATAATTTCAGAAAATGCTTTAATAAAAGTAGAGTGCTAAGAGAATCCGAGTTGATGGTCCGTACTTTTGTACTCACCCGACCACTTGTTAGTGGCTGCCTCGGACTTCTTGAGCTCCTCTTCGAGCTTCGCCACCTTGGCAAGGGCTTCATCCCTCTCGGCCAAGGCCTGTTCGACCGTAGAGACCGATTGGTCCGCCATGCTGGTAGCTGTCTCAAGTCGATCTTGACATGCAAACCACTCTGCCACGCAAACACTGGTTAACACACTCGCAGAAGAGAAAGTTAGCGATGAAAGACAGTCAGGACGCTTACCGTGAGAGTGGAACTCAAGCTGCTCATGAAGGATGCGATTGTCTTTCTCCAGTTTTGCCAAATCGGCATTTTTACAAGCTAGCTGATCAGTCAGCTGACTCACCAGGAGCTACAAAAATTATGATACAAGTTAGTTCGAATGCATATGTACATTGTATGTGTGAAACTAA
>KE370772.1:2427582-2441394 GCA_000418225.1 Zizania latifolia
TGACTCACCAGGAGCTGCAAAAATGATGATACAAGTTAGTCCGAGTGCATATATATACATTGTATGTGTGAAACTAACACTTACAGGAATGCTTACGGTAGACTCTTGGCTAAAACGGTTGAGTGTTCCCAACCACTCGGCCATGCTTTTCCCGACCTCCTAGGTCGGGACGCCAAAAGCCCCACCAGTGGTCGGCTGAGGAGTCGCCCCGACCCCGATCGGTGCGGGCCTGATCACGGGCGGTACGGAGTCGGCCACCACCGGTTCCACCGAAGGCCCTTCTGCGGCAGCCGTCACAGTAGTAACCCCCACCACGAGCGGCTTCTCGGTAGTAGGCACCGGAGCAGGTGCTGATGACGGTACAGGAGCAGACACCGCCTCGCTCGCCGGGGCAGGAGCATCAGCACTTGGCGCCACCGTTGCCGCGCCCACGTCACCAGCGGTCGGTTCATTCGGTGCCGGTGACATGCTTACCGCCGCAACCTTCTGCTGCTCAGCAGCCCCAGCATAAACCACCACATCAGTGGTGAGGATGGCCGATGTGGTCGGATTGACCGATGTGGTCGGACTGGCCATGTCCTGGTCGGACAACGGCAATGAAGCACGGCTGCATAAAAATAATCACCAATGTCAAAGCAAGGTTAGGTTTAATTACTTGACTAATACAATTGACAGCAGGACTTACCACCCTGATGTTTGGAGCACCGTCTTCTTCAACCGCAGACTGGGACTCGCTCCAGGGGTAAAACCAGTCGGTGGAGGTGGTGGAGGTGGGGGTGGTTGTGTCGGAAGGGGCGGTGGTGTCGACTCGGAGGACGACTATGTGGCAGCACCTCCGGTCGCTGGAATCGCCGCGGATGTTTCCGAGTCAGCGCCCGCCTCCACAGCGAAAGACGACGGGATCTTCGAAGGCTCCTGAGTCGCCGCAGCTCTCGTCGCCGCCGTCGCCGCAGCCGCCGACATCTTCACCCTTTTTATTCGAGGAGGGCAAATTTCTTTGCCCTTCCTCTTCTCACCAGTCGGCCCAGCGTGTGGGTCGACACCTTTCTCGCCGACACCCCGAGGTTGCTCGGGTAACGGCGCCAGCGAGCAGAAAGCCTCCCGACCCTATGCAGATCAAGGATTAGCACTCAACAGGTGATACTATCAAGATTCAAAAACTTTATAGGGTAAAAAAGTAAAAAGAACTTACTGCTGGTCGGGAGTTGCTAAGCTTGAAAGGCCGGGGGTCGGCATCAGGGTCAAGCCCAAGCCATTGGCAAAAAGCGGATTCGCCCTACTCCTCACCTCATCAGAATTGAGGTACTCGGCCCTCTCTCTGGTCGGGTCATTGAGGCTCGAGTACTCGAAAGCCGGATGAAGCCGAAGCTTCAGTGGCTAGATCCAGCGGCGCATGAAACTGAGCGCCACGTGGACGCCCGACAAGTGAGCCACCCAAAGCTACCGGATCATCTCCACCAGCTCGTCCACTTGACCTTGCTCCTCTGATTGGCAGCAGTCTGACCAGGTGAGTGCAGGCACCGGCACCCGATCGACTTCTAGAGATAAGGCTGGTGGCATAGAACCAACCCGAGTGCCAGCCCTTGTTGGAGGAGGGGAGCGGCACCGGGATGTACTCGGCCGCCTTCCCATCTCGAAGTTGAAGCCCGCAGCCGCTGACCACCTTCTTCTTGTTGTTTGGCCATAGACAGAAATAGTGGCGAAACAAGTTGAAGTGGGACTCAATACTCAGAAAAGCTTCGCACAGGTGTACGAAGATAGCACGGTGGAGGATAGAATTGGGATTGAGGTTGCAAAGAGAAATGTTGTAGTGGTGAACGACGCCACGGAAAAAGGGATGGGCCGGCAAGCCGAACCCGCGAGGAAAGAAGGACTCGAACACCACGAGTTCTTGGGTGTTCGGAGTCGGGAACGCCTCGGCATCGGCAGAATGCCACGCCGACAGCACACTCGGCGGAATCTCACCTCGCTTCTCCAGCATCGCCACCACGCGCTTCGTCGCCTTCGATGGCTGAAATTCCGCCGACCGATCGACTGCCTCTTGAGGGTTGAGCGCCGCCATTGGCATGTCTAAGGGTGGAGCTAGAGGCTTGAAGTTGAACAATCGTCGCGCTTTGCGATAGCAAACAATGCAGTTGCAATGTCGCTTGGGGTTACGAGGCGCCAAAGCTCAAGGAAGAAGATGAAGGCTCAAAGTGTGCCGAAGGCTTAAGGGTCCTCAAGCAGACTACTTATAACCTTCCCGCACGATGGTTTGAGTTCCCGAGGCATCGCGATTGCCTAAAAACACGTCCCGAAGCAATCTTTGCCATTAATTACGCCGTTCAATATTTTTATTAAGCCTACCATCTAACCGATGATTGTAGATCCAGCGGCGGATGATAGAGGATAAATTGGCGCTTGCAGTTTATTAATTTAAACTCGCGTTCAAAGTGTTGTCTCGAAAGTTGGGAAATCTCTTGAACTGTTGATTCTAACAGGCGCCAGTCTGCATGGGCATACGTCCTTTCGCCCGAGGGGGACCCACAAACACTCCATGGCGCCGCGCTACGCCAACTGACAACTTTTCGCTAAAAAACACTTGATGGGCCTACAATTCCCTAGACTCAGGCTAGTTCTACGGACGCCAATATGATGGTTGGGCGGATTTGAAGCATTTTTGATACTGGAGTTTATTTTATTCAAAGAAACTCCAGTCTTGGGGGCTGCACTCGGCAGGTACACCTGAGCGGTGCACTGACCGGGAAAAATTCATCAAGATTGAAACTTCGGAGCTCTTTCCGATTGCTCAACTTCATCTGTGCCAAAAAGTGCTCGGGGGCTGCTGTCGGGAATATGATCCCGGGCTACCTCCTGAGTGGTTTTAAGCCAACCAGCCAATGGTCATAGTCTGCCATGAGGACAGTGATTGGGATCTAAAGGCGTCTGAGTCCAGCACTCGGGAAAGAAGCCCTCCCGACCACATGTATTCAGACAGTCACCATTAAGATCTAGGCCGTCATTAATCTTCATAAACCCGCAGTTATTAGCGCGGTTATCCTTTGAGTTATTACCCATGATCCGACCGTTTATGTCATTAATAGGTCATTAGTGGGGATTTATTCATCATTTATAATCCCCGATCTCTCCCATATAAATGGATCGGCGGGAGCCTAAAAAGAGGCGGGCGAAATCAGACTCACACAATAAAAAGCTCTCATACGCTAAAGGCAATTCACCTCCGAAGCTCATATCACACACAGGAGTAGGGTTATTATCCTCCGGGAGGCCCGAACCTGTCTAAAAATCTCTTGTCTTTGTCTCTGTGATTGAGATAACCATTAGATCATAGCACCGCACTACCCTTAGCCTAATCAAAAACCTCTCTACGGGCACCCCTATAGGGCACTGTTGTCTTACACAACGACAACATGGTAGTAGAATTTCTCAACACGTTATCAGCACGAAGCTCTACTATAAGGGAACCAATCTACAACAATGATCTACCTGCATCGTAAGTATGTATGTATTTAAATTTATTTCTAAATAGATTAATTTTACAGATTAAATCTAATCTACTGCATGAGTGGGGCATAATAACATGCTGTCTAGCATGGCCCTGACAGGCCAGTCTCCCTAAACGATGTTGCGACAGTAGTCGTCGGCCACACCACTATGCCACATCGCCGACACGGGCAGCACCCCACCGCCGCTGGTTCGTCGTCGCCCTGCAGGGCCGACCCATCATGCGAGCTCTATCTGCCGCTAGCCATCTCGTAGGTCACGCAGGCTCCGCTCATCACAGGCCATCTCGTAGGCCACAGCAACACTGTCGCGCCACGCCGTCAGTCGCCTGTATGCGGCCACCGCACCAGCCGTGCTCTGCCTACACGTGGCGCCACTGCTCGAATCGCCGCCACGCGCTGCCAGAATCGCTGCCACGTGCTGCCCCGAATCGCCACCAGCTGGCTTCGCACACGTTGCCTCCACGCAGCCCGCACGACGTGCTAGATCGTCGCCCGTATGTGGCCATCATCACCGGATCACCACCCGAATATGGCTACCACAGCTCGTCAGCGTATTTGTCCTACATAACGATGGGCATTGGCTGCAAGCCATTGACCGGCCGCCCTACACAACGCCGAAGCAGAACCGCACGATAGATCTGGCATGCCCCACGTAGGCCACGCTGCCACCAGGGCCGAAACCAGCCAGCCACCACCAGCATGTGGCAATGCACAGCCCGGCCACCGCCAGCATGCGGCCCGACCACCGCAGCGCTGCAGAGCCGCTGTCGCCACCCGCCTGCCACGCCGTAGCCCATGCATGGTGCTAGCGACCGTCGCCGCGCATATTTCGCCGGCGATGCACCATGCCCGAACGTGCCGACCGCTTGCCGCACCGCGCCACATGCCGCCGTCGCCTCCTGAAGAACCCACCGCGCACAGCATATTTAAGGCATTTATTATTCTGTTGCTCCTTCCTTGCATATGAATAAATTGTCTTAGACTAGAATCTTGTGTAGTGTCGAAATAAAAAGAATGAATCAATTGTGGCTTGTAGATCCACAAATATAACCTTGATAGAAAGAAATATTTCTAGAAGAAAGAGAACTAGGAACATTATGACCGTTGCTAGAAGCAACAAATGAATTTTGTAGGACTGTTCACTCGCACTGTTCACTGCTCACAGCAAGAACAACAAGAACACAGTGCACACTTAGCACTTCCTCTCTTCTAAGCTAGCCTAGGCTCAAGGAGAAAGAAGGAGACAATGCAATTTTGGTGCCGTGTACTCCAAAGTGAGCAGCCGTCAGTTTTGTACATTCAAACCAATTCAGAAATAATGCAATTACAAAGATAAATGCCATCAAATCGACTGTTTCTACATGGCCAGATGCTAATTCCAATAACCACTGCATGTCTAATAACCAGCACTAAAATGCATTGAAAACAGATAATGACCAGCTAATCAAAACAGCAAAGCAAATGCTTAACGTGGGGGGCAACAGGCAGAAGTTAGCTGGCAAGATTTATTCATGACAAACTCCCCCGAATTCTTGTCGCCATTGTTCTTGAGCTCGATGATGCCGATTCTTTGACGAAGTTCTTGGAATCGAACTCGACCGAGCAGTTTAGTGAGGATGTCTGCTAGCTGCTCCTCTGTACAGACAAACTCCAGCAATATCTTTCCATCTTCTATACAATCCCAGATGAAATGATACTTAGTATCAATGTGCTTGCTCCGATCATGAAAAACAAGATTCTTTGACATTGCAATGGTAAACTTGTTGTCCACCTTTATACCTAGCGCTCGAGGCTCCAAATCGAATAGATTGCCGAGGAGCCGAGCAAGATAGATAGCTTGACATGCGGCAACTGCTACAGCAATGTACTCTGCCTCGCAAGACGATAGTGCCACCACCTTCTGCTTGACTGATTGCCAAGTGATTGGGCTGCTGCCGAAGAAGAACAAGACAACACTTGTACTCTGCCGTGTGTCGAGGTTGCCGGCCATGTCGCTGTCACTGTAGCCCAGCAGACTAGGCTGGCCATCCACCTTCTTGGCATAGTGGACACCATTATTCCGTGTCCCTGTAATATACCAAAGTATATGCTTGATGGTAGCTCAGTGATCCTCATGTGGCTCCTCCATGAACTGGCTTAAGTATCCCACAGAATACGCAAGGTTCAGCCGAGTGTTCACCAAGTAGCGGAGTCCTCCGATGATGTTGCGGTACTCCATTGCGTCTACCAACGGATATTCACTTTGCTTGCTACGATTCAACCGCGCCTCCATCGGTGTGAGACAAGGATTGTAATCCTTTATCCCACTCTTCTCAAGCAACTTTTCTGCATAAGCTGCTTGTCCCAAAGTGATCCCTGCAGCCCCCTGCTTCAGTTCCAGACCAAGATAGTAAGAAAGCAAATCGAGATCACTCATCTTGAAGAGTTTTCACATCTCCTGCTTGAACTCCTCAATGATATCACTGCTCGCGCCGGTGATGATCAAGTCATCAACGTAGACGCCGACGATAAGCTTGGTGGCGCCTCCACCACACTTGTACATGGCCGACTCGGTGATGCTCTTCTAGAAACCAAGTGACATGAGACTCATATTGAGCTTGACATTCCAGGCCCTAGGCGCTTGACGAAGACAGTATAACGCCTTGTGAAGGTGATATACCTTGTGCTCCTGCTTCTCGATGATGAAACCGATGGGTTGTTGCCTCCTCAGCAAGCTCACCATTAAAGAAGGTGCTCTTCATATCCATGTGATGAATTGGCCGTTCCTCATGTGCAGCAAGTGTACGGACTCAATCCGAGCCACCGAGGCAAAGACTTCCACGAAGTCGATCTTGGCCCGCTGGACATAGCTCTTTGCAACAAGCCTTGCCTTGTGCTTGACGATGATCCCGAGCTTGTTCCTCTTCACCTTGAACACCCATTTGAGGCCAATTAGGCGCAATTCTGAGGAGGATCAATGAGCTCCCAAGTCTGGTTGTCGTTGATGGAGTCCATTTCTTCTATCATCGCCCTCTGCCAACTCTGGTGCGGTTCGGCCTCCTTGAAGGACAATGGCTCCTCCGCGGTGGTGAAGTGGAGCTCATCCAAGTCACGCTCGGTGAAGCTAGGTGGTGAGGCCAGACCCAGCAAGTTATCGACGGTGTAGAATCAGAGTGGTGCCTCATCGTGATGCTCATCAAGGGTGTCATCGTCGAAATTGGTTAGAGGAGAGGTGAACTCCACAGGGTGCACCGGCCCTGCCTGAGTTGCCGGGGTAACTCCTCCCTGCACGTCGCCTGGTGTCACGCAACCAGGAGCCGCCGTTGCCAGCGAGAGGTCTCAAGTCCCTATCGCGCCTGGTGTGGCAGTGCATGACACGTCCAGATCGCCCGTGCACGCTCCTGTCATGCCAGTGCACGACACGCCCATGCCGCCAGCTCATGACGTGCCTGGTGATGGCGCCACCCTCCTATCATGCTGTTGGTGAAGTTTTTGGTCACACGCGTGGCCTGAGAGATCTGCTTAACTCTAGTGCAGGTCCTAAATTTGCGGTTCGTGGCGTGCCAATCAGTTTGATCCTATAACTAATAAGATAGATAAGAAAAACGTTAGTAGTAACGTCTATCGGCTATCGAGCCGATGGTCTTGGCGTGCATCGAGACGTACATTTGAATAAGATAAATAAGGCATAGTAATAACATGATGAAGACCGTATGACGTGACATATTGGATGTATGGCATGAAAATAAATCCAATGTGAAGGTCTACCCGAACAATAGTATCGGCCTGAACCATCTAATCTATAAAATCGTCTGAAAGTAATACTAGAACCGATATCAAGATGTAAAAGCAAGACAGATAATAACGCTAGGCCGATGTGTATCGCCCGATTCCGATGCCCGATACAACGATGAGATTAAAACATGTAGAAAGATAACCTATCGGCTTATACTACAATAGAATCTGGCCTCAACATGTCCGATCTGTGTTCGTATTATCATTCGCTATAACCGTAAGATTGGACCAAACCAAGACAGTCGCTAAGTCACAGCAAATCATAATGCTAAACATATCGGAGCACACTTTATCCAGATGAATGATATGCGACGTTAATCAAACACACAAACTATGATATCGAATTCAACCGATGAAGCCTTAAATCGAAATATTTGATCTAAACCACGTATCTGATACAGCATGATCGATACATAGACTAAGATGTCGGACCTAACCGATGAGGCCTTAAATCTACTAATCAATACATATTTGGTGGAACTTACCCCTCGCCAGAGATCGAAGCGATGCAGCCTTGCGGGAGAGCAAGAACTCACCGATGACAAGTTTGGCGATGCGCCGAGAGTTGTTTGATCTGTTGATTGATTCTAAACTATGTCTAAAAGTTACATATTTATAGTCCGGAGACTTGCCGTCCTATGCTGATACGATTGTAACCGATTCCACAGAAAATCCACCCTTTCCTTCTTTATCGGCTTCTCTCCCAACTGTATCGGCTTCGTTGACCGTGCTTTGACCGGACTCCTTGACTTCCATTGACCGTGCCAAAACTGTGTTGGGTTTGGGCCTTACCAAATTTTGCCGTTAACACATGCCCGTACCTGCTACCGATGCGCCGGCGCCAGATCTCACCACGCCTTCTCTAGCTGTGCCAGCGCGCGCTCCAGCCATGCCCGTGCTAGATCTAGCCGTGCCCTGGCTAGATCCGACTGCTCCTGACACGCACGTGCTAGATCCAGCCGCGCCTAACGTGCATGCGTTAGATCCGGCCACTCCAGTGCCTGCCGCGCTAGGATGAGCTCCCACCATACCACGGCGCGCTCCTGCCATGCCAGGGCGTGATGCGCCAGTGCCTGGCACATCAGCGTGTGATCCGCTCACCATTGGTGTGCTGCTTGTGTTATCGGTGCTAGTAAGGAAGAGGAAGCAGTGTCGCCAGAGATCCCTACGAAGTACTCCATCGTGAAGTCATCATGGTCGTCCGAATCTCCTCCGCCTCGCATGTTCCAATCCTAACTTGCTGATTCATCAAACACGACATCGCGTGTCACATGAACCCGACAAGTACTAGGATCGTAGACTCGGTATGCCTTTGAGCCGCCCTCGTAGCCGATGAAGATCATTGGCTTGCTTCGATCATCAAGTTTCTTGAGGTTCGGCCTCGTGTCCTTGACGTGCATGATGCAGCCGAAGGTGCGGAGGAAGTGGACCACCGGCCGAATGCCATAGCAGGCTTTGTATGATGTCTTCCCCTCAAGGTGTCGCGTCGGCACTCGATTCAGGAGGAAGACAGCGGTGGACACTGCCCCCCCCCCAAAATTGACTCGGGAGTCCCTTGGCCTTCATCATCGTTCGTAACATGGCGACCACCATTTGGTTCTGGCGTTCAACAATGCTATTCTGCTGTGGGGAGTATGGTGCCATGAGTTGTCGCTACACACCATGCTTCGCACAGTAATCTCCAAACTCCGCCGAAGTGAACTCGCTGCCATGATCGGTACGCAGCAGTTTCAGCTTTCGACCGAATTCAACCTCTGCCATGGCTTGGAACCTCTTGATGGCCTCCGCTGCCTGATCTTTGTTGACTAGGAGAGTGAGCCACATGTAGTGGCTCACATCATCGACTAGCAACAAGAAGTAGCGGTTTCCCCTTGGAGTCGCTGGCATGATGGGACCATAAAGATCGCTGTGAACCAACTCAAGGAGTTGTTCGGTGAAGTTCTTCGCCTTCTCTAGGAATAGCGTGCGCCTCTGCTTGCCCACCAAGCAATTGTCGCACACCTGTTCAACATGATTGATGTGCGGCAAGTATCGAACCATCTTACCCCTACGACAATTTTCTTAACGAATGGAAACTGGCGTGACCATACCTCACGTGCCAACGCCACTCCTCATCGGAGCTCCGGGTAGAGAGGCACACAGGGCGCGTGAGAGTGGGGTTGATGGTGTAGAGCTGGTTCGCCGATCTTGCAACCCACGCCATGAGCTTACTGTTGCGGTCACGGATCTTCATCACCCCGTCACAAATGAGTGCCTCGCACCTATTCTCGTCGAGCTGGCCGATGCTGATGAGGTTCACCTTCAGTCGTAGGATGAAGTAGACACCGGTAAGGCCCTGGTGCGTGCCATTCTTGCAGGCAAAGAGGATCATCCCACGACCCTCGATCTTCACCTCTGATCCATCTCTGAACTTTATGGTGCCGACGACGATGGTATCAAGGTCAGCGAACGCCTCACGCTTCCCCTCATGTGGTTCGTCGCTCTGGTGTCAAGGTACCAGAGATTGGCTAGATCAGCCTCCCCCTCGAGTTGGGCGAAGACTTTTGCCTCCACCAAACGATGAGGATCACTGTTTGTCGGTGAAGAAGTCGGTGCTGTTGGAGTGGATGTGGCCGGCTACATCTCAATGGCTTGCGCCATCATGAGCAGTTCGTCCTCCTCTTCACCGGTTGCGGCATTGGTCACCGGGGTGCTCTTGTGTTGCCTTTCCCTTGCAACGCTTGCTGCCTTGCTTCTTGGCGGACTTGCCAGAACCACCCTTACCGCTCTCATGGATCTTGAGCCATGCCATCCACTGCTCCAACGTGAGCAAGAGACGCCCACCCTTGTCAACGACGGGCTATGGCTTGGCCCTCCACTGCTCCACCGCGTGAAGTCATCCGGTGACCTCCTCGATCAAGAGTTGATTCACATCGAGGGTCTTGATGGTGATTGCCACCTACCTAGGAGAGGTGGTCCGGGATGACGTTGAGGAGCTTCTTGTTGACCTCAGTCTCCGAAAGTTTGCTGCCAAGCATCCGAATGATATTGGCAAGGTTGGTGATGCGGATGGAGAAGTCGTCGATGTTCTCTCCATCCTTGAAGGCGATGTCGGCGAACTCCCATCGCAGCTGCTGTTCGTTCGCCTCTCGAATGCGCTGCACACCGACACGTACCGTCTTGATCGCCTCCCATGCCTCCTACGTCGTCCGCTTCGTGGACAGCGAGCGAAGCATCTCCGAGGGCACCGCGCGAAGGATGGCCACTAGCGCCAACCGGTCGTCGTGGTACTCAACCTCCTCGTCATCCTCCGGCTCCATGGCTTACCAGATCCCCTGTGCCTGCAGGTTCACCATCATGAGGAGCGCTCACTCCTCGTAGTTGGTCCTCATTAGGACTGGGTACTAGATGTAGGTGCTCGACTCCTTGATGACATGCTGGACGATGACCTCCGGTGCACGCTTGTTGCGCTCCCGACCTCGCCCACGTTCCGGTGACGGTGATGGACGACGACAGCTTGGTGGAGAGTGCGAGAGAGAGCTCCTGCCAGTGCTGAATGCGTGTGTGACATCGCTCTGATACCAATTGTCAGCGCTCTCACCTGTCTAGAACTCTCTCATGTGCACTGTTCACTGCTCACAGCAAGAACACAGTGCACACTTAGCACTTCCTCACTTCCAAGCTAGCCTAGGCTCAAGGAGAAAGAAGGAGACAATGCAATTTTGGTGCCGTGTACTCCAAAGTGAGCAGCCGGCAGTAATGTACATTCAAACCAATTCAGAAACAGTGCAACTACAAAGATAAATGCCATCAAATCGGTTGTTTCTGCATGGCCAGATGCTAATGCCAATAACCACTGCATGGCTAATAACCAGCACTAAAATGCCTTGAAAACAGATAATGACTAGCTAATCAAAACAGCAAAGCAAATGCTTAGCGTGGGAGGCAACGGGCAGAAGCTGGCTGACAAGATTTATTCATGATAGTATATAATATTATGATATTGCTTGAAGCTCGTAAATCTTTGTAATAGACTGTGTCTATTTGACCCTTATGTCTTGATGATCATAAATAATCCATTTAAAAGGACAACACTAAAGAATAGCGCTTGATGATTAATTATCACACTCGGAAATTCCAACCATTTTCTTATGATTTATTGTGCGAAAAGTTCCTTATCTAGGAATCAGCCGAGACACACAATAGATAATTTATTAGAAATCGAAAGCATTATTGTTCACGATGAAATAAATAAAGTACTTATTACAGAGGTGGCATTGGAACCTCAAAACAATAATGATCAACACAAACAACTCCTAATAACTTTATTGACGCAGCGGCGACTCCACTCCACAGGCAGACTTAACTGGGCAACAGCTCAAAAGGCGCCACATTCATCTTCGCTGACGAACTCCTCTTCTGGTGATGGGGAAATGCAAGGTGAGTATTTTGAATATTCAGCAAGCCATCCAAGTGAAACAGTGATAATACACCGAGGATACAAAGGACGACATAATAGGGTTTATTTGCATAAACAGAGCATTAAAGAGAGATATAATTTAAAAGGTAGTTTTAATTAAGTTAGAACCTTAAAACAACATTAATCCAATCACTGAATAACTCTTACCCAGAGTCATCAGGCCCAAAAGAACCAACCAATCTACTCTAACCAGAGCTATCCAGGTTTAACAGAAAGTAAAATAGGTTAATTAAGTAATCATGGGACTAATCACGAGTGACCTTGCATTGTCGCCCTTAACCATGGGCATGGCTATTCGAATAGTTTTACTCTGATCAGAGGTGCACAACTTTACCCACAAGACACAGCCCTACAACATGTCATCATGCGCCTTAATATCACGACGCTACCTTGGAAAAGAGATGTGATATGACCATCCACCTAGATCCTCCAAGCTTCACACCCTAGGACCCATCTACCCGATATACCCCTGGCGCTCCAATCCGAATAGCAAAGACTAGCAGAACCACGACCCTTGTACTCACAACCCACCTTAGTCAAGTTTTAATATCACTTAAATCATGAACCAATTCATTTACCACTAGTATTCATATAAGCCAATATTAATATGAAAGTAGTATTTAACAACATGATGAAATGTGATACTAGTTTCTAAGCAGGGCTAAGCAATCCTAGGCATCTAGGAAAATCATAGTAAAGATTTATACTGGTCAAGTTTAATAATCCCTAGGTAGACAAGGAACAGGTAAATAATTAACAGGGGGCAATACAAGCAGGATATCCCAATCCCAGTGACATTCTAAAATAAAATACACTTTTGAAAGAATAATAGCTTTAAAACATGAGTTCAATATGATCAAAGGAGAACTTGAATAACTTTCCTTGCTGGATAGGGATGAAAATAGGTGACTCCTCGATAAAAACAGGCTCTTCAGGCGCTTCAGAAACTAAACAGCAGTACAATAATACAATAATAAATTAAAATAGCATACATTCGCATACATTCTGTGTGTGAACATATTTTTAATAGATAGAGCTCATTTTTAGAAAAATTCTGTAATTTGAATGGTTAAATTTGGAGTTCGGATAAATTAGATATAAATTTTTAAAGTTCAAACAGGGTTCTATTTGAATTCAGAAAATTAAATGGAATTATGACGCAATACTGATTTTTTTTCTAAAGGAAAATAGGATTTATGGCGTCAGCAGGGGGATTACGCGCACGCGCGGTGGGGACACATGGCGGCCACGTGGTGCACACGCGGCGGCAGCGTGCTGACGTGGCGCTGACGCGGGGGCCACATAGGCGCCATGTCGGCGCCACACCAGGACGACGGCAGCGGGCGGCGGCGGCACTAGACCCGATGGTTGCCGGTGGGAGGTGACCCGGTGATCAGCGATGAGGGGTAGAACAAAACCAGGGGACCATGGGGAACTCGCTAGTGCGAACGGCGATGAGCGGCGGCGATGGAGGTGACCGATGGCGAGGATCGGGCGGTGGGGCCCTCGAGTTGATGACGGGAGATGGGTTTCGGCGGTCGGCGGTGATGGCGGAGGTGATGCCGAGGATCGGCAGATGAAGGTGGAGCTAACGACGGTGACGGCGGGGTCCAACGGCCATGGGATCTGCTAGAATTGGCAGTCGGATGCGGCGGCGAGCGGCGGAGGTGACGGTGCATGCGTAGACGGCAGGGGCTAGGGCTTAGAACCGAAAGAGGGGAGCTCAGCGATGCTTTTTAAAGCGGTGGCCAGGTGAATCTAAGGCAGAGGCGGTGGCGCGGCAGACTCGGGCGGCGATTACGGCCAGATGACGCGGCGAGGCGATCCCGACGATGGGCCGGGCCCAATAGGTTGGGGGAATTGCTCAGGGAGGCGCGGCGGTGCTAACGGTGGGCTCGAATTGGGCCCACGGGCTCGATGACGGTGGATTGCACGGCGGTGGGCGGAGCAAGGGCGTGGGGAAGGCGACGGGAGGTTAGGGCCGATACTGACATGCGAGGCCCGCATGTCAGTGGCTGGTGGAGCGGCGCGCGGCTGCTGAGCCTACAGGTGGAGGTGGGCCGAGGCGAAGCG
>KE370772.1:2466706-2478813 GCA_000418225.1 Zizania latifolia
ACTACTGGAGCATTTCACATTTGGGCTGGCTGAACTGCTCGAGCACTAAACATTGGGCCAAATTTTTGGGAAAAAATATTAATCGGGTATCCGCAGATACCCGTGGGTTTAAAACTAAACCTGAACCCAACCCGATACTAAACGGGTACCCGAACCCGCAAACCCATGAACACAAATTTGAACCCAAACCCATGCCCGTCGGGTCGGGTACCCGCGGGTAAAATTGGCATCCCTAGTCCTGTGTCTTGGTGGATTTAATCAGTGTCTAAGCTTTACAGAACAATGAGCCTAAAAGCTATAAGCCTAAGTGGTGCAGATTGGATGCCTCTGAGGGGTGCCTCGCCCACCTTTATATAGTCAAGGAGAAGCCCAACAATCCCAAGACTATATCCCAAGTCGGTTCCCAAATACCTAGGATTGCATACCGAACACAGGTCCTATTTTCTAATTACAAGGATCCTAGTACAAGTATATCTCTTTATATCGGATTAAAGTGTTCGGCTTCCAGATAAAGCTCTAATATTCCTTATCAGAATCGAATCCCTCTTCATGAGCCATACCGAACTCCAATGCCGAGCTTAGTCTGCTCTCGGTCCAGATTGATAAGCCCAACATAGGGTACCTAGGGGTTATATCCTGACAGGTATTTACCCAATCCTTGAATAAATTAGGAGAAGAATCATGAACATAGCTTTCTTAGCAGCTGACTAGTAAACTTCATGTTTTGGCGTATGGCCTTGTTACTTGAAAAGCTTGTACGCAAATGCTGGATTAATTGAAGGCATCTTGCCAAGGTGCTATTATGCAAAGCTTAACATCACCAAAGAAACCCAAGATTTGTAATAGGGATTAGTACTTTCAAGGAACAGAAGATTTTGCATTGCATGTGAGCGATCTGTATCAAGATACAAAAAAAACAGGAGTCTGAAGAAACAATGGTCGCCAAAATGGACTTCACAGAAGTTTTTTAGGCGTGGTCAGATTCAGAGCCCAGGGAAATGAGATGCTTATCTCCTGCTATAGCAAAGCCAAATTGGTGGACAATATATCCTGATGTTTGTTTCAGTTCCTAGGTACTCCGTGTTTATCACTGCTCATAATCCGCTTTTTGAATCCTTCAAAGAAAAATCGTTACAATATTGTATTTGCAATCTGACTGTATCATCCCTTCTGTTCTCTCTTTTGAGGCATACAAATTTTCCTCGACATACTTCTACCTGTGGTTTGGACTCCTAAAGGTGAATAAGAATGAGCATTTCACACTGCGCAAGGACTCTGCCACATTGATATGTCTGATATTAGATCACGGAGTTGGTCAATAAGGAGCTTTACATGCTTGTTTTTGCTTTCGATTTCCTGCATTAAAGTCACAGTAGTAGTCAGCTTCCAAAAACAGAGAACAGTACGTCACATTTCTCGGTTTAAACAAACAATATATTAGAATACATAAGCATGAGACATCAGCTTCCACAGACCATGATATCATGGTAGTATGCATAGACATCTGAACTAGGACATACGTGATCAGCTTACTGAGATCAGCGCCATCACGGTGAATGTTTAAAATGAATTGCTTTGAATCTTGTAGGAACTCTGCTCATGTTGTCTCAACATAACAGCTCCCAAGCCCTGTAAAGGAGGATGGAGGGTCTCTTTCCTCTAAAAGGTTGTGTTTGGTTTGATGAACCAATAGAAAACCTAGCCACTCAAACGAAGATAAAACCCAAATTTGGGTTTCAACTCTAGCCTACCCCAACTTGCCTGGGATTGAAAGGCTTTGAAGAAGGAGCTTTGAATCTTGTAGGAACAAACAATGCAGTCAGACCATTAGAAAACCTTGTTAGCTACACTACATACATCACACATGAACCCCAGTAACTATAATAAATCCTACAAATAGAACCAGATAAGCCACATACCCATTTTTAACACCTTTCTACACAGAGGAGAAAAACCAGCATGTTCTCAATTTATAATTTAGCACAGATCAGGAGGTGTCGAGACTTGCCAGGACATTACAGCCATCAGCCATACAGAGGGCAGAGCGGATGGGCTATTTATACATGGTCCAAATTAGCATCGGAACTTCAGAAGTGGATATGCACAAAATATTGTTACAAACTAGCAGGCCAAAATAAAGTATGAAGACAAAAAATGACATGACACATAACATCAAGCATGCAAAAAATGATAAAGAAGTATTTAGCAAACATGAACTATTGTCAGAAAAGCTGATGAAGATGGCTATCCAAACACTTAAGGAAAATAACATTAGAGCTTATGAAACTGGATCTTAGTAATAAAAGAACTCACCAGTTCTGGGAAGTGCATGGAAAGTTAAGGTTTCAGGTCAAAATGGGAATTACACTCTTTTCTCAAGATTTTTCAAATTCAAATGATTGAAGAATAAAAGACACCAATATATATATATACACTTTATTCAAAGTAGGTTGTTTGGGGAGTATATGGGATTGATATGACTGTGTCAGCACCAATTATCAAAATCCTGAGTATTGTAAAATAATATTGATTATATCAATCTCAAAAAGATAATTCTCAAGGTAGTACCTTTCTCAAGGCAGAAGCATGTTCTTCCAATCTCTCAACCTCAGCTTGTTCAGCTTTGTGTTCTGTTGATCCCATCTCCTAGAAGAAAATCACGACATCAACAGAGAAGTAACATTTCTATCCATCTCATTAGGGGATAACTCCATATTGTACACATCAAAATGACATATGTTATAGCTGGATATTGTGCTATAAAGTCATTTAAAATGACACGTTTTGGTAACCCGTTCCTTAACAATGAACAGCTAAATATTCATATTGACATAAGCATTTACCATGTGGTCCATATCCATGGAGTCTATGAGCCTCACCATAAAAGATCAATCTCGGTCAGATAAATATTTTACAGCATTGCAATGTCCCTAAATTAGTAAATTTACGCCAGAAAAGGTGTGATATTTGATATTTTCTATCAGAAATACACCTTTCAAGGTTGGTCACAGTGCATAGCATGATAGCAGACAATAGGAATGCATCGTCTCGGCCCATCGTGCCCTCACGGCCTCACCTGAGCACATGACGACACAGCGGCGATGGATGCGCGGAGCGCCGCCACGGCGACCTTGTACCGGTGCCTGGCCTCGTCGAGGGACCCGCCGGAGCCGGGCCCGATCCCGACGCCTCCCCCGGCTGCATCGGATGCGTCGGAGTCCGCGGAGTGCAACAGCGGGAGCGGCGGGCCAGCGTGGTGGTGGTTGTGGTGCTGTCCACCGCCGCCGCCGCCTCCGGCAGCGGGGGACGAGGACGACCAGAGCGCGGGGTTGCAGAGCTCGTCGTTCATGGAGGAGAGGATCTGGAACGCGGCGGCGATGGTCTCCTCGAGGTGCCGCTGCCCATCCGCCGCCATCTCCTGCCGCCGCCGCGCCGCCGCGGAGGCCATCGCCGGAACCCTAGCGGATCTGGCTTTGGTTAGCTTGCTCGGTGCAGGACTGCAGGCTGCTGCTGCTCAGCTCAGCGGGGTCCCAGCTCAGCGCGGGCTCTGACCGGCGTGAACTAGACACAGACCGGGCCCACCGGCCCGGTCGCTTGAGAGCCCAATTTAGGCCCGACCATTCCCGAATTTTTTGTTTTAATAATACATTTTTTATTCAAAATTTTAAATCAGTTACGCGGATTTCAAAAATTACAAAATAGCCTTCTGTCAGGCTATGATCTGTCGATCTAGGACAGATCGGCCTAGATCGGTAGATGGTCTACCGTCAGGCTACGATCTGTCCTAAATCGGTAGACCATATACCGATCTAGGCCGACCGGCCTAGATCGGCGGGTTCCAGGCTCCTAGATCGGCAAATGGTCTACCGATCTAGGCCAATCTATACCATCTATTGATCTAGGGCAGATCGATCTAGATCGGCAGTTCATCGGCCGACAGAAGCCTGCGCTTGTCGATGCAAGGTCGATCGGTCTAGATCGGCAAATGGTCTACCGATCTATCCTAGATCGACAGAGCATAGCCCGACAGAAGGTTATTTTTGTAATTTCTGAAATTCACGTACCAGATTTAAAATTTTAAATAAAAAATATATTTTAATACAAAATAGCCTGACGAACCTTGTGGCCGGTCCGGCCTGACAAGGGTTTACTGGGACTAGATTTCCGGGCGGGGTTGGGCCAACTGGTTGATTTGCACCAATAAAATTTTAAATAATGTATATTTTTTAATGAAACTTCTACGTTCAGAGTTCAGACCTAGCCAAAACTTCCCACATCTACTGACATTTTTTCCTAGTTAGTCCACGTCGAGTGGGCCTGGATCCGAATTAGTGACAGGCACTTTAGATTCTATTCAGTAAAACTTCAAATCTAAAATAGATTTTGAGTTGGAAAAAAGATGGTTGCACTCTTCCCGTGTATTTTCTATATATCCGCTTTGCTCTTAAAAATTGATTCAGCTTCAACTCCATTGATAATGATCTAGATGGTGGAGCTTTGTCAGACAGATCTATGACTACAACCTATGTAGTTGCATAGCTATTGAATCCAAGCTAGAAGCACTGTAGAACAAAATATGGTTCACAATACTGTAGTATAGGATATTGTGGCTACGGTTTAGACCGTGGATCATCAAAATAGATGGAAAAATTAATCATTTGTCACTCTAAATTTTAGACTTTAATTATTTACCGCTTAAAACTTTGATTTCGATTAATTGCCACCTAAAACTTCAACACTTTTGATTTTGATTGTTTGTCATTTCTATCATTTTAATTTCTTTTAATGTTTTTACCCACTTGAAAAGACATTTATGCCCTCATATCTACCAGAAAATTCAGAGCTCACCCTAGTGTACACGCTAGAAAATCTATTGTTGCTTGCAATTCGACACCATGTGATGTACGGATGCTCTCAGTCTCACCAGCGCTTTCATTCAGGCGGCAAGCTAACTATCATCGGCTACTGCAGAGTCTGAGGATTTACATGGCACTGACACAGCTACAACGTTGAGCGTCACCTGGAAGAACATACTGGAGACTACGTACGCATCTCAATATGTACATGCATGCTAGTTTTGATTTCTTGTTGCAAGACTAGTGAAGCAAGCGCTACCACACAACTATTTAAAAATAGCACCATATCAGTTTCGATTATCTCTAAGCCGACACTGAAACTGTATCACTACCAGTTTAAAAAATAGAAGCCATTAAATTTTTTAAACTTGAACAGAACCAGCACCGTTGCACAACTTTCAGTGCTGGTTCATGCCACAAACCGACACTGATATCAGTGTTGGTTCATGCTGCGAACCGGCATTGAAAGTTGCGCAACAGTGTCAATGTTTTGCACGAACCGATACTGATGTACTGCTATAAAACTATAGCGCGAGCTAGACAGTGAGATGATCGGAACAATATAGTGCGGAATAGTGCCGGAGGCTAAAGCTTTGTGGAGACAAGATTTTTGTAAGGCAATTTGCTATTCATTTTATTCTTATCATTGTTAGCTCTTCATGGATTTAAATCGTGTGCACAGTACTTGCTTCTAAAGGATCAAATTGAATGTTTGGAGGCCATGTTGAATGTATGCTTACACACATTTATTTCTCTTCATGAATAGAATTGAATGCATGAAATGGAATGAATGGAGCTATGTTGATTTACTGCTTGTAGATATTAATTGCTCTCCATGAAATTGAATGGATGGAGGCCATGTACATTATTTCTTTTTCGACGATGGAATTACATGTATAGAGGCCATATTGATTTAGTGATTATACACATGTTGAATGTATGGATGCCATATTGATTTAGTGGTTGTACACATGAGTTATTCTTCGTAGATTGAATTGAATGTATGGATGTAATATTAATTTTATAAAAATTGCTCTTAGCTTCATGGATGGTTCTTCATGGTTAATAAATGCATGGAGGTCATGTTGAATTTATTTTTAAAATTCAACATGACCTCCATACAACGTCGACGTAATCGATCTTCATAATCTTTTCATGCGAGTGTTAAAATTAAAAATTGAAATTATTTTTTAAATTAAAAAATAAAGCACTAAACTAATGGCTTAATACATGGTACGATTACATAATTGATCTTCACAATATTTTGAATATAGATTCTCTATGTCGGAATATATATTTTCACAACCTTTCTATGAGAGTATTGAAAACAAAATTTGAAAATATTTTTAAAATCAGAAAATAAACACTAGACTAATAAATTAATATATTATAGGAATGGAACGTTTCGAAGGTAGATTCTCTAGGCCGAAACAAGTACCAGCAAACAATGATGGTTCAAGATATGAGGTAATTAAATTATCACTATCGATCTTTCAAAAATATCAGCATTTTTATGTGTAGGCAAGTTAATTATGTGATATTAATTATAATGATATGCAGGTGGACCGCTCATGGATGTACAATGATCGTGGCCCAAGTTTATTAATGGTGTCAACGATTTTATACGAAGTGTTCTGTTTTACAGAAATAGAAATAATGACAGTGCTGATCAATACATATGTTGTCCCTGTGTCGATTACAAAAATAAGAAAAAAATTGTAAACGTTGAGCAAATCCGTGCACACTTGATTCTTATAGGTTTTAAAGCAGGATATATCCGCTAGACAGAACACGGTGAACTTAACGATAGTGTGCATGAAGAGCAACCAATAGTAAAAAAACATATACGGCAACACTACAGTTGACCATGACAGAGATGACACATTATTTGATGCTAATGATGAAGACATCGATCAAATGTTGCGTGACGGCGAGGGGGACTTTACTAGTGATAAATAACATGAAAAGTTTTAGCGTATGGTAACTGACTCTAAAACATCAACATATCCGAACTATAAAGAGGAGCATAATAAGTTGAATGTAGTGCTAACACTGATGCAAATGAAGGCTAGCAATAGTTGGTCCGATTAGGGTTTCAATGAATTATTGGTATTTTTGAAAGATTTACTTCTAATAGAAAATGTTCTGCCTGAAAGAACTTACTATGCCAAACAGGTTGTCTATCTGTTAGGGCTTGAGGTAGAGAAAATCCATACATGTGTAAACAACTACATGTTGTTTCGTAATGAGGACATGGACCTAGACACGTGTCGTATTTGCAATGCACTATGGTACAAGCGGAGCACTGATAGTGGCGAGAGCGAAGACACTATAGATGCCGGGAGACAAAAGAAGAAAATCCCGATTAAGGTGGCTTGGTATTTTCTAACAATCTCCTGTTTGAAACGGATATTCACTAACAAAGCAAACAATGAGCTGCTATGATAGCACGCTGAGAAACAAAAGAAGGATGGATTGCTTAGACATCCTACTGATGGCATGTAATGGAGAAGGTTCAATTCAAAATACAAACAATTTAGAGACGAAGTGAGAAATATAAGATTTGGGTTGAGTACAGATGGGATGAATCCTTTTGGCAACACAAGAAGTACTCGTAGCACTTGGCCAGTGACTCTCTGTATCTTCAACCTTTCACCCTAGATGTGTGTGAAGCGAAAATTCCTTCTCATGCCTTTGTTAATTTGTGAGCCAAATCAGCTAGATAATGATATCGATGTATATCTCAAACCCCTGGTAGAAGATTTACTTGTATTATGAAAAGACGGCGTGCGGGTTTAGGATGAATACAAAAGAGAGACTTTCATCTTATGTACAATGTTGTTTGTAACGATCTCTGATTGGCCTGCTTTTGGTGACCTATCAGGGCAGACTATAAAAGGGTACAATAGTTGTATTCAGTGCTTAGAGGAAACTAGGGGCATTGGTTGTCCAACAGTAGAAAATGGTCTTCATGGGTCACCGTAGGTTTCTTCGTTCTGATCATCCGTACCGTAAGAACAAGAGAGCTTTTGATGGAGATAAGTCAAGCTCCGACCGGAGAACAAGTATTTAGAATTATGAAGGATCTTAACGTAGTTCACGGCAAGGGTCCGGACAGTATGAAATTATCCGTTGGACAAAGCGTTCCTATGTAGAAGAAGCAATCCATATTTTGGATGTTACTATATTGGAAAGACCTTATGGTTCGACATGCAACAGATGTAATGTACATCGAGAATAACGTATTCGATAGCTTGATTGGTACCTTACTAGATAAGCCTAGCAAAACAAAAGATACACTGAACGCAAGGCTGGACCTTCAAGAAATGAACCTCCAAAAGGCCTGCATTATATACAACTAGCCAGCGGAAAAAAGAAGCTACCAATAGCTTGCTACATGATGAGCAGACAAGAGAAAGCTAGCCTATGTGGTTGCCTGCGTAATGTTAAAGTTCCAACCAGTTACTCGTCAAATATTAGAAGCCTAGTAAACATGAAAGACAAGAAGTTAGTTGACATGAAATCTCATGACTGTCATGTGATGATGACGTAGATGCTTTCGGTTGTAGTTATAGGCATTTTGCTCGATAAGGTTTGAGACCCAATCATAAAGTTGTGTCCGTTTTTCAACGCAATATCACAGAAGATCGTGGATCCAAACAAATTGGTAAAGTTGCAGAACGACGTTATCCACACTATATGTCAGTTTGAGACTATTTTTCCTCCGACATTTTTTGATATAATGGTTCATCTGGTTGTTCACATTATTGGGGAGATAAAGATCCTTGGCCCTATGTTTCTGCATCAGATGTATCTACGGCTGGATAACGAGCCAGCTCGGCTCGTTTAGCTCAGCTCGTTATGTTAACGAGCTAACTCAGCTCGGCTCGTTAACATAACGAGCAGAAAACCTAGCTTGGCTTAGCTCGGTTTAGCTCGTGAGCTAGCTCGTTTAGCTTGCGAGCTAGATTTTTCAACTATGATCAAATAATTAACATTTAAATAATCACATATCAAACATCAAAATATGAAATAAATATAGTACATAAAGTTCTAAAATCCAAATATCCATAGTTTCATTACTATTTCTATGATGTCATCAATCCATCATCTATGTTGTTTGTTCCATACCTCCATACAATAATTCTATAGACCATAGTTATAAAACTATAATAGCAAGTTACCAAGTAATAACTAGACACTAGCAAATAAATTATAAAATTATGAGCAGGGGTGGGCCCACATGTATTCAAGGGTATGCAACTGAATACCCATTATTTTTGCAAAATTTTTTTATATATATAGTGTATCCTATGTATATGCATCAAAAAATAAAAAGAAATTCAATCAAACAAAACAAAAGCCCACTTCCTCCTCCTTCCTTGTACCCCGCGCTGGCCTAACAGCCCAATTAGGCGAATTGGCCCAGTCGGCCAACTCCCTCCTCTCAGAGCACTTCAGTCCTCCTCTTCCCTGTTCCTCAATCGATTCAACGCCAGGCACGCCTCTAACCCTAACAGCGCCACAGCAGCTGGCGCCACAGAATTTGATAAAGAACAAGAGAAGAAGCAAGATGGGACAGAAATATTTGAATGGTTGCTTGGTCACATTGATTGAAAGGGAATTCTTCCTGCAAGGATCGGAAAGTTGTCTTGTAGCTTGTAAGTTGTAAGCTTTGTAACCATTTTGCTGTTTTATCCTCTATTTATTTCACATGTTGCCACTTTGATATGTTGATCATTAGTAGCTGGACAATTTCAAGTTGTGATCAATTTTATTAATCAATGATGCTGTCACTTAATTCTATGTTATAAAACTATAATTTAGGCTGTCAAAAAAATTTTTTGCCATCTGGAATTTTGAATACCCATGGTCCAAATCCCGCGCCCGCCTCTGATTATGAGTCTCATATTCTCACATAGTGTTTTGTTGTTGTTTTAGTAGATTGGGTTGATTACTTGGGCTAAGCTCATTAAGCTCACGAGCCAGCTCGAACTCACTCATTATTCTAATGAGCTAAAACACGTGCTCAGCTCGTTAGGAAAATAGAACGAGCCGAGCTGAGCTGGTCACTAGTTGAGCGAGCTAACGAGCTACAAGTTTTTTGCCCAATCCTCTTGTATCCTTTTAAAAGATTCATGGGGTTCTAAAGTAATTTGCTCGTAACTGAGGCCGTCTAGAAGGTTTCACTATCAAGCTAATCAAACATCATTAAAGAAAAGCTATGCGAAAATAATATAACGAATGCCCTTACTAATTTGGTGATACTGTGTAGGATTCATTCTCAAATAGAATAAGCAGATATGATATGATATGATTTTCTCTCACCTCTATGCGCGTAAGATAGTTACGCAGTGATCACCTGCATCTCCAAGCCATTAGCAGAGACAAAACTAACAAAAGAAATCTAGCAACAAGTCCCAATTAATCAACTAATTAAATCTCCAAGTTGGTTTGGATGTAATCTAATTCTTCACTTCTTCACTTATAAACTCATGGGTATAAGAAGGATCATCGCTAGGAATGAAAACGGATCGGATACGGACGAATATTAGTGATATCATATCCTTTTTCATATTTTTTTGGATTCGAATTCGGATTCGGATTCGGATTCGGATACTTCAGATACGGATACCAAAACGAATATTATTGGATATGAATACAGAGCAAATACGAAGTGGATATGAATACTGTTATGGATATTTATCAAAAAAAAATGTCCAGTAGATAATAAACATTCTCTAAATTTAGAATTTTTTGAATTCCAAAATCTTTTAAAAGATCTCATTTCTTTTTAATATCCTAAAGAAAATATAACATTCACTGCAAGCAAACAACTCTTTGCTAAGTGCTTAGCTCTCTTGCCGAGTGTATTTTTTTGGTACTCGGCAAAGAGGGTTGTTCGCCGAGTACCGGCTAAATACACTGGGCGAACAAAAAACACTCGGTGAATAACAAAAAAGACACTCGGCGAAGTTTGACACTCGGCAAAAAATGAAAAAAATCAGTACTAACAGACGTCAAAACGGCGTGTTTGGGCGAGCAAAAAAAATTTCTAGGTTTGCCAAGTGTTTTTTTAAAAAACACTCGGTAAACACAAAAGAGTCATCATTTTGTGTGAAAAATGTTTCGAGCCAATGTGATATTTGTAACTTGGTTTGAGCTTGAAAATATTTCTACACTCAAAATACAACATATCTTATTCTATGTAAAAATTTTGCATTTTTCTAGGTCTGTTTGCTATTTTTAATTCATAAAGTATTTGTCTAGGATTTAAATTGAAATAGGTGAAATTTAAACTGTAAGTGCTTGAAATAATGAACCAAAATTTATAGAAAAATCATATTTATGTTTTTGAGTCCATTTTAGTTCTTATCCACTAAATTGAAATAAATTCCGAAAAATTTACATTGCAACACTCGATGGGCAACGTGGAGCTTAATGGCTTTTTAATTCTAAAAAATCAAATAAAGTCTGAAAAATATGAGACCTATCATGGTATTATAATATGATACATAGATGCTGTGATAAAAATTTAAAAATGTTTCGAGAAAATTGTTATGTACGATGTTAAGAAAGCCAGACATTCTCTGAGGACGAATTAAGATTTAAAGAATAAATGGGTTGTGTTTAAAAGCAAATCAATGATTAAGTCTTTGTTTGAACTTAAAACTTTTTCTACGATCAAAATGCAACATAGCTTATCTCATGGAAAATTTTGATATTTTTCTGAGTCAGTTTACTATTTTTAATTCATTAAATGTTTTTCTAGGATTTATATTGAAATAGATAAAATTTGAACTGCAAGTGTATAAAATAATGAACCAAAATTTGTAGAAAAATTATATTCATATTTTTGAGTCTATTTGTAGGCCATACCCACTAAATAGAAAGAAATTTTGAAAAATCTAGGTTACGACACTTGATTGGCAACATGGAGCTTAATGGTTTTTTAATTCTAAAAAATCAAATGAAGTCTAAAAAATAGGAGATTTATCATGGTGTTATGACATGATATGTAGTTGCCATGATACAAATTTAAAATATTTTGAGAAAGTTGTCACGTAGAATGTTAAGAAAGTCGGAGATTCTCCGAGGACGAATTTGTAGGACCGAAACTAGCGACCAGAGGGGGGGTGAATGGGCGCAAAATAAAAATACAGCGGAAAATATAACTTCTGAAATTTAAGTTTCGAACTTGCAAGTGACTCGATATGATTCAGTTCATGGTTCGAACAAATAACCGTCACA
>KE370772.1:2487451-2501222 GCA_000418225.1 Zizania latifolia
CGCCGCCGCCGTCATCGCTGCCACCATCGTCACCGCCGGTTAGGTCGCAGTCATCGCCGTCATCGTTGTCGTCGCCGCCATCATCATTGCCGGTGCAGTCGCCGCTGCCACTGCCACCGATGTTCTGCCGAGAAACGCTCTCGACGGTGATGTCCGGCATTGCATCGGCGCCAGCGGCACCGACATCCGAACGAGCGGAGTCTTGCTCCACGGCTGCCAAGTCTCTAGCCTAGACGTCGTCGTCTTCGGCCTAGAGGACCCTAGCATCCTCCGAATCCTTCTAGGCCTGCATGACCCATGCAATGTACGAGTCATTTGTGGTCATCGAGAAGTCCTTCTCGGACGTCCATGACCACGAAGACGATGTGGAGCGAGACGATATGACTAAACATAGAAACAAAACATAAGATAAACGAAATATAGGGCTAAAGACGAACAACAGAACAAGACGAGAGCAGATCGAACTTACCGAAGCGGAAGAACAACGGATGGCAAGTCGGCAAAGAAGAAGATGGTGTGAAAGTAGTACATGAAACAATGGAGTACATGGACCTCCTTATATAGTCGCGTCTTTAGTACCGGTTACGAAGACAAACCGGTACTAAAATACGACGGGCTCAGGTCCCGAAGAGATGCAGGCGTGAAACTTTCGTCGTTTACAGCCGATTCACATTATAAATCGGTACTAGGGCACAGATAATGAGGAGACGCGTGCCATATTTTGGTCAACTGCTCCATTATTAGTACTGGCTTACTACTAAAACTGGTACTAAAGTTCAATGGGTGTTCCGAGGAGAGATGAGCGTTAGTACAGAGGCTAGCGACTGTAGCAATCATCACCATATAATGTTTTTGGATTTCCTTTTCAGAACTAAATTTTTTTTAGCACAAGGTGAACACAGAAAAAAAAACTAATCAGAGACTTGTTTATCTTGTACACCGTATTTCACAGAATAAGAAACTTCATTCAGTTAAATACTGCTCCACTTCATTGAAATACAGTGGCTAATATAAAAGTTTTAACTATATAATAGCTAATTAATTATAACTTTTTAACTATAAAACGGCAGTGCTGATAGTTGCGAGAAGAACAGATGACACTCATGCTTGATTCTACATTTCTCACTGTAGAAGGAGTGCAAGTCCAAAAGAAATGGGTTTTCTGGCTGGCCGCAGTCGCGGGTCATGCACGGCATCACTGCTATGCTGGGTTCCAGATCCCACCACCCATGCACCGTCAAATGGACAGAGTTCACTGCGTGATCACAAAAATGCCAGCAATGCTTGTTGGTGATCCTTCTGCGCACGCCGCCGATGGGAGCCACCCTCCTGTCAGCCGCCTCGCATTCCACCAGTCTTATGAACCGCAACGTGAGCTCGGTTACGGTGTCCTCATGGTTGTACTCGACGAGGGCGAGCAAATAGGTAGCCATCTTGTGGCCGGCCTCCGCGAACGTACGCAGTAGTTGGGTACCCTGCGATGGCAGCCCTGCACGGAAGGCCAAATCCATACCCCAGATGAAGCATGCCATCATGTGGCCCACGTCTGCCAAAGCGCGCACCAGCCGTAGGTACCGAGGATGCTCCTCCCATGACATCTGGGGACCCTCACGAAACAGGGCAAACCTCTTCCAGGTGGCGCGGTCACAGCACGCCTGGCGCATGATCTGACTGACCTAGCGTAGCCTCTAGAGGTCAGCCAGCGGTGCCTCGGAGGTTTCTGTGATATGCCGGGTGATCTCCACGGTGATATCATACGGTACCGCGTTCCACCCACTCGGCGCCATGGTCACCGAGTACGTCGATCGACTCTCCGCCGATGGTCTAGTAGGAAGAAGGAGGCTATGCAAGGAGTGCTAGAGTACTAGTATGAGACGTATGGGTTGCTACTAGGGAAATTTAACGTAGCGATTAGTGCGATCAAGCGTTGCCGGGGAAATGAAGCGGTACGGTTGTCGCGGGAAGTGAACCGTCGCCTCGGGATTGAACGAAGCAGTTCCATTGTCTGTCAGCACGTGCGGCTCAGCGTGCTTGCATGTGTCAGTGTAAGAAATGATTTAAAATCTTTAGTACTAGTTTTTGTTTTTACCCGGTACTAGAGATATCTTCAGTACCAGTTTTATTTATCACCCGGTACTAAACATATATGATTATGAAAAAAGCACGGACTTGCATTTCTACTAAGTTGGATTTTCAATTCAAATTCTCCACAACTAATTTAGATTTCATTTCAAGTCAAATTCTACTCAACTGAGTTTGATTTCATTTCAATTCAAATTCTACTCAACTGAGTTTAATTTTATTTCAATTCAAATTCTACTCAACTAAGTTGGATTTTATTTTAATTTAAATTCTCCACAACTAATTTGGATTTCATTTCAAGTCAAATTTTACTCAACTAAGTTTGATTTCATTTTAATTCAAATTCTACTCAACTAAGTTGGATTTCATTTCAATTCAAATTCTCCATAACTAATTTGGATTTCATTTCAATTCAAATTCTACTCAACTGAGTTGGATTTTATTTTAATTCAAATTCTCCACAACTAATTTGGATATCATTTCTTTTCAAATTCTACTTAACTAAGTTGGATTTTATTTCAATTCAAATTCTACTCAACTAAGTTAGATTTCATTTTAATTCAAATTCTACTCAACTGAGTTTGATTTCATTTCAATTCAAATTCTACTCAACTAAGTTTGATTTTATTTCAAGTCAAATTCTACTCAACTGAGTTTGATTTCATTTTAATTCAAATTCTACTCAACTGAGTTGGATTTCATTTCAATTCAAATTCTCCACAACTAATTTGGATTTTATTTCAAGTAAAATTCTACTCAACTAAGTTTGATTTCATTTCAATTCAAATTCTACTCAACTAAGCTGGATTTCATTTCAATTCAAATTCTCCATAACTAATTTGAATTTCATTTCAATTCAAATTGTACTCAACTGAGTTGGATTTCATTTCAATTCAAATTCTAATGAACTGAGTTTGATTTCATTTAAATTCAATTTCTATTCAACTAAGTTGGATTTCATTTCAATTCAAATTCTACTTAACTGGGTTGGATTTTATTTCAATTCAAATTCTACTCAACTGAGTTTGATTTCAATTTAAGTCAAATTCTACTCAACTGAGTTTGATTTCATTTCAATTCAAATTCTACTCACCTGAGCTGGATTTCATTTGAATTCAAATTCTCCACAACTAATTTGGATTTTATTTCAATTCAAATTCTCCACAACTGGTGTAGGTGAGGTGTGATGTATTTCTCACAATACTACCTTGAAAAGTATTGTTACAATTAAATGTTCTGGTAACTAGTTAGCCAAGTCAAGTGCATAAGTGCTTACCATCCTGTTTTTCTTGATGACCGACAGATTGATTGTACATATATATAATTTAGTATCGGAGGATTTTCTAGCCAAGATATTTTGAAGGAGAGCCTTCCTTTTTGCCATTAGATCTGTTGGATTGCCAAAAAAAACAGATAGTCTTCAGTTGGTCGTTGTCGCCTTCTCTGGATTTCTGTTTTATCTTCTTCTCAACTAGCCGTGCGGATCCAATAGCGCCATCTGCCATTATAAAAAAGCCGGTAAGTATATATACAAAATAAGTAACGGCTTGTATGTATAATAAGTAATGCGAGTTCGTTATATATATGTACCGCTATCACTTGAGTCCACTCTTATAGCTTATGGGGCTTTCTCTTCGCCTTCATTATTGAAAATGGTAGCCTTGGCGGACAACAGGGCTCCCATTGTTAGTACCATAAGGTCTCCTTCTAGGCAGACTCGATAATAAAATTCAGATCACCCTTTACCTAGGCAGAAGGTGCTTTCACATTTTTCAACATCGATCATATTGGTGTAGCCATCTCTTATTGATATCTCAAGAGTGTCACCCTCGTGCATGTTATGAAGATTGACGAAGTTTTTTGGTAGAAACTAGAACAGTGAGATAACATCACATCAGTTTGTTATGATTTTGTTATAAATAAATAGAAAATATAATGTATATACATATGATGTAAAGCCTTTGCTAATGACTGATTTTTAGAAAGCCAAGGCTTGCAGTGGTGAGCATTTGGTGAAGATTAGGGTTAAAAGAGACCTGACCCTTTAGGTTTCCTTAATGGAGACATAGGATCGTTGGATCCAAACTTCGGTGAAAAATTACTTGTGTTCATCTTTGCATTGATAGTTGTATTTACCGTTGTTCTACTTGTTTTCTAGCAATCTCCTCCCTCATTGAATTCATATATCAGAAGTTCATTGGCTAGTTTATTTTCTACGAAATTTATAGTTTTTAGTTCTGTGGTGCCCGGATCTTTCGGTTATACCTGGATAATCCGGACCTCGGATGTTTTTTAATTTCATCTGGCACTCAGAGTATCCGACTTAAGTTCGGATAGTCTGGGCCCTGGAAGTTTGAACTAACAAGTTTTGTTGAGAATTTTATATTACCTATTCACACTCCTCTAGGCAACTTTCAATTGGTATCAGAGCATGCTCTTCTCGAAGGCTTAACCACTTAAAGAGTAAAGACGTCGGAAGAGTCAAATTCCACTGGCACCGAAAAGAATAGTGTTGGAGAGAAGAATGGAGCTGCATATCCTTTTGATTACTCTAAACTAAACCCGAGTAACAATTATCTCTCTGTGCCAACTGGTCGTGTAGCTTACTTCGATGGTACACACTATGCGGTATGGAGACATAAAATGAAATTACACATAATCTCAATGCATCCAAATATTTGAAAGATTGGTGTAATGGTGTAGTTGTGGATGACTCAAATGTGGATGATCGTCAACTTACAGTCGATGAAGAACAAACCATTCACCGTAATGCTCAAGCAGCGAGCGTACTACTTGCCGCATTGAGTCCTAAAGAATTCAATAAAGTTGATGGCTCGAAGAAGCCAAGAAAATATGAGAAACTTTGCAAGTTGCTCATGAAGGCACATCTTCAGTCAGAGAATCAAAGATTAAACTTCTTAAAGGGAAGCTCGGAAGATTTATCATGGAAGATAATAAGACTCCTCAAGAGATGTATGATCGCCTCATGGTCCTTGTTAACAAGATCAAGGGTCTTAGAAGCGAAGAAATGATCAATCATGTGGTGGTGAAGAGATTGCTTCGGGCTATAGCATCAAAGAATCCTACCTTAGTGACTCTAATCCAAGAGCGCAAAGAATTCAAGAAGATGACTCTAAGTGATGTGCTAGGAAGAATAATAGCACATGAATTAATAGAAGAAGAAACCAAGGAAGTTAAAGACCTTACCAAGCTTCAAAACAACAAGGGCAAGGATGTGGCTCTCAAAGCTAAAAAGAAAGAAGAGTCAAGTAATGATGAAAGCAATGATGAGAAGCTCATGTTATTTGTCAAGAAATTTAAAAAGTTCATGAAGAATGGTGGCTTTGACAAATACAAGAAGAAGAGTGATAAATCAAAGAAGTCAAAGAAATGGTGCTATAAGTGTGGTGACCTTGATCACTTCATAGCCGATTGTTCTAACAAGAAAGAGCAAAAAAGCAAAGAGAAGCACAAGTAGAAGAAGGGGAAGAAAGGCGGCCATGCTCACGTTGGAGAGGAATGAAACTCTGACTAACCTGAAGGAAATAGAAGTCTTGAGAAAGGAAAATAAAAGGCTTGGCACCTTGGTAAGCTATGGGTGCATGAAAGCCTATAAGTCAAAAGATGCTCTATTCAAGACTCTCAACACTTAAAGTAATGTTGAGAAGAGAAGTCTTGGCTTTCATCCAAATAAAAGCAATGTTAATGCTAGAAGGAAGTACAAAGGTAAGGAAATCATTAAGTTTGTGAAGGAAGAGCAAAACTCAAAGAAGATCAACTATAAGTCTCATACTTCACAGGCTACTTTTTACGCTTCTTACCTTATTAAGAGAAACCACCGTGGTAAAGTGGTTGCTCAGTTTGTTGGTAATAAAAATGAAAAACCTTTGAGATATATTTAGATTCATAAAGTTCTTGTGAGTAACAGTAAAGTGGTAAAGTGTTTATTTCATTTGAGCCGAATCAAGGTAATCATGAGTCTTATGTTTGGTGACAATGTAAAAGGAAAGGTAATGGGAGTAGATAAAATTTCTATCTCAAATGGTAATTCAATTTGTAATGTTTTACTAATTGAGTCATTAAGTTATAATTTGCTCTCAATATCTCAATTATGTGTAATTGGTTATAAACGTCTTTTTACTAATGAGGGTGTGACCGTTTTGAGAAGTAGTGATAATTCCATAGACTTTACGAGTGAGTTAAAGGAAAAGCTTTATTTAGTCAATTTTGAACTAGATGAAGTGGAACCTGAAACTTGCTTGGTGGCTAAGACTAGCATGGGTTGGTTATGTTATCGCCGACTAGTCATGTTGAGATGAGAAATTTATCAAAGCTTCTAACCAATGTTATTTTTGAGAAAGATAGGTTATGTAGTGCATGTCAAGCCGGTAAATAAGTTTGAGCATCACACACTGCCAAGAACATTATGACAACAAGAAGGTCACTAGAGCTTCTATATATGAATCTTTTTGGACCAGTGACGTACCTAAGCATTGACGGTAACAAATATGGTTTAGTCATTGTCGATGATTATTCTCGTTTTACTTGTGTATTCTTTTTGTATGATAAGAGCGAGACACAAGGCGTGTTCAAGAGCTTTGCAAGAAAAGCTCAAAATGAGTACAAGTCAAGATCAAGAAAAGTGAGAAGTGATAATGAGAGTGAATTTAAAAACACTCAAGTTGAAGAATTTCTTGATAAATAAGACATTAAGCATGAATTCTCTGCTCCCTATGATCCACCTCAAAATGGCGTGGTAGAACGGAAGAATCAAACACTAATCGAGGTAGTAAAAATAATGCTTAATGAATACAAGACTTCATATGTATTTTGGGCTGAAGACATCAATACAGCGTGTCATGCAATCAACCGTCTCTGTCTCCACAAAATACTCAAAAAGACGGCATATAAGCTTCTAACCGGTAACAAATCAAATGTTTCATATTTTAGAGTCTTTGGGAGTAAGTGTTTTATTTTGAGTAAGTGACCAAGAAATTCTAAATTTGCCTCTAAGGTTGACGAAGGTTTCTTGGTTGGTTACGAGTCAAATGCACATGCCTATCGTGTTTTCAATAAGACTTTGGGAATTGTTGAAGTCACTAGGAATGTGACATTTAATGAGACTAACGGCTCTCAAGTAGAGCAAGTTGATCCAAATGATGCAGTTGAAGAAGAACCTCCATGTGAAGCAATCAAAAACAAGAACTCGTGGATCAACAACAATCACGAGTTGAAGAAAGTGAAACACAAGAAACTCAAGAGCAAGAGATGGTGGACAAGGAATAAGAAGTTTAAAAAAAAGTTGACCAACCACCAGTACAACATCAAAGAATCCATCAAGGCATCCAAAGAGACCATCTCGTGGACAACATTCTTGGTGATCTACGAAGGGAAGTAACTAGTCATTCTCGTTTAACAAATTTTTATGAATGTTACTCTTTTGTGTCTTCTTTAGAACCTGTTAAGGTGGAAGAAGCTCTTGAGGATACGGATTGGGTGATAATCATGCAAGAAAAGCTCAACAACTTCAAAAGAAATAAAGTATGGATATTGGTGAAAAGACCGAAGCAGAATGTGATCGGCACTAAATGGGCCTTCTGCAATAAACAAGATGAGCATGGCGTGGTCATGAGGAATAAAGCTAGGTTGATGGCTTAAGGCTTTACACAAATTGAAGGTTTAGATTTTGGTGAGACGTATGCACCTATTGCTAAGCTAGAATCAATTCGTATATTATTAGCCTTTGCTACTCACCATGATTTCAAGCTTTACCAAATGGACATGAAAAGCGCCTTCCTAGATGGTCCAATCACTGAGTTGGTATATGTGGAGCAATCACCAGGGTATGAAGATCCCAAATATCCAAATCATATGTTCAAGCTCTAAAAGGCACTCTATGGGCTTAAGCAAGCACTTAGAGCATGTAGGATAATGACCAAGAGATTTGAAATGTAAATAATAGGAGAGTTAAAGTTCTTTCTAGGATTTGAAATCAAGCAACTCAAAGAAGGCACCTTCATCAGTCAAACAAAGTACATTAAAGACATGCTCAAGAAATTTGACATGGAGAATGCCAAACCCATCAAGACCCCCATCCAAACCAACGGCCATCTTGATCTAAATCAACAAGGAACCAACGTCGATTAAAAGGTATACCGTTCCATAATTGGCTCCGTGTTATATTTATGTGCATCTAGGTCCAATATCATGCTTACTGTTTGCATATACGTAAGATTTCAAGCTGCACCAAAAGAATATCATCTGGTTGCTGTTAAAAGAATCTTGAGATATTTGGTTCATATTCCAAACCTAGGGCTTTGGTATCCAAAAGGCTCAACCTTTGATCTTATCGGCTATTCGAACTCTGATTATGTCGGTTGCAAAGTGGATAGGAAAAGCACCTCTGTAACCTACCAATTCCTTGAAAGATCACTTGTTTCATGGTCTTCCAAAAAACAATTTTTTGTAGTTTTATCCACAGCCAAAGCCGAATATGTAGCAGCCGGTAGTTGTTGTGCTCAATTCCTTTGGATGAAACAAACATTGAAAGACTTTAGGCATAATGTCACCAAGATCCCTTTATTGTGTGACAATGAGAGCGCCATTAAAATAGCCAATAACCCAGTTCAACACTCAAGAACCAAACACATTGACATTCGCCGTCATTTCTTGAGAGACCATGAGATAAAGAGAGATATAAGCCTAATCTATGTGAGAACAGATAAACAGCTTGCCGATATATTCATCAAACCCTTAGATGAGCATCGGTTTTATGAGTTAAGAAATAAACTGAATATCCTTGATTCTCGCAACATAGCTTGATACACTTGCATATAAACTGCCCATGTTGGAAATGAGAAGGTAAATTAATTGTCTTCTTCATATAAAATAGGCTATATTTTAAATAAAAGCAAAATTATCATTTTCTTGTTTATGATTCATATGACCTATGCCATGTTTAATTATGTTTATTTGTGCTTAAATTAATTGTGGTAAAATACTATTATTTAGCCCAAAGTTCATGGCATATGTCTCTCCTTTGAATTCCTGTGAGTTGAGAAATCTGGAGGTTCCGGACCATCCAGCTAAACCCGGATGCTCCGGGCCTAGAACTTTTTAAAGTTTAGTTCTGGTGCATCCGGATTGTCTAGGAGTGTCCGGGTCGGGCTTTATAAAAGGGGACCCAAACCCTCCGGCTCTCTCTCTCCTCCTCACTTCTCCTCTTCTCTCTCACTCCAACTCTCGATTTCTCTGGTGGTTTTCTTCGAAACTCGTCCGTGGGAATTGTGGGATCCGTTGAGGAGGATCCTAGGACCCTTCCGGGAGCACCGATCGTCTTCTCATTACCTCCAAGTTTGTCTTTGAGGTATCCTCTATTCTTGACCTAGGTTGGCATTTTTTCTCTAGTCTTTGGTTATATCTTGAATCTTTTAGGCTAGAATAGGTCCTAAATGTGTTGTTGCAATGTACCCTAGCCACATTATCGAGATCAATCAGTTTTGATTTTGTGAAACCCGAACAGTCTAGTCATACCCGGATAGTCCGAGTCTCAGAGGCTCCGGTTAATTTCAAAGGTTCTGGGTTCGGTTGTATTCAAGTTTTCATTCCTTGTTTCAAATCATTGATTCAACCTTTAATTCCTTGCTGCTTTGTAGCAGTTGTCACTATGTCTGACGGATGGCGCAAGAAGGCCCATGACCCAAGGAACTCTTCCGGTGATGACAGTGACGTCGGAGGGTCTCCTCCTCCAGTCGCCAGTGCTAGGCTAGCTTCAAGAGGCTGTTTCAAGCATTTAGCTTCCAGAGCTCGCCAGTTCTCGGACATTGGCATCCAAGTGCCTGCCGCTTCATCAGTCTGGCCTCCTCCTCCACCTTAAGGCAGAGGCAAAGGCAAGCAGCCTGCCACCGGACAATCAAGCCACATCGATGATTTGCTTCAGCTTGTCCGACGAAAAGACCAAGAGCCCTCATTGGCTGGCGGGGTCACACCGAGATCCGAAGTCAATTACATGAGGCGGATCCTTGAGGCAGGAAGGGAGAGAAATTAGGATCCCCGGTTATATGTGAGGGATGCTTCAGACTATCAGTTCCACTCGGGCTTCCAGCAGGACTACTACAAGAGTATCATACTGCCTAAGAGGCACCCGGTGGTTGAGATGCAATGGATCAACTGAACTGTGATGAAGAAAAAGAATAACCCAGTGTTTAATCAAGTGATCCGCATCTGCCAGGCCAAGAATCTCTATGGCCTCATGAAGATCAAGCAGAACTGGTGTGAAGAAGCTATCTGCCAGTTCTACTCCACTCTGTTCCAGACCATGGACAACGGTGAGCCTACCTTTCATTGGAGGCTAGAAGGAGTTGAGTACGAGGTCACACTCAGTGACTTCGCTGCTATTCTTGGCCTAGATACAAATGACCTCGCAGTATTCCGGTTGGATCAAGAACCCATGCTTGGGGCTGATGCAGTACCTTTTCTGTATGAGCCGGGTTCAGTTTTTGGAGGCAAGACAGAGGGTCTCTCCCTATTCTTCTCAGTGCTCAATAGCCTATTCCGGAAGACTCTTCTGCCAAAGCTCAAGGATAGGACTTCATTGCTGGACAATGCCCGCAATCTGCTGTCGATCATGAGGGAGGACCGTGGGGGGTGTTCAGTGTGTCTCACTTCCTCTAGAGTGAGATCTGGACCACCTCTGTCTCTCCCACTAAGAGTTGAGTGTATGCCCTGTACATCTAACTCATGATCAACCGAGTCACTCGTCAGAAGATGGTTCATGAGGCAGAGTACCATGGGTACACTCCTCAGGCACCGTCTTCCAGAGCGCCTCCAGGGCAGTCCTTCTCAGTAGCTCCGCCTCCTCATGCTAGGCCTCGACGTGCTCCTCGGAGATCAGCACCGCAGCTTAGCTTCTCTAGCTCGCCGATCAAAAGGATTATGTCGACCATCTTCACGATGTGCCGGAATAGTAGTCGATGAAGGTCAAGGAGTTCAAGAGGCAGAACAAGGCGATCAATCAGCTGCTTTAGCAATTAGGCCAGCCTCCCATGGAGCCTCTGTCTGATTCTGATGAGGAGAACGACCACAACGTCTTCGCTGACTGCACCGATCCCTATGCCTACTTCTTTAGATCCGAAGCAGGGTCGTCCTAGCAACAACAGCAGCCTCCATAGCAGTCCTCATCATCGTTAGACGAAGATGATGGTGGTGATGATATTGTTGAGAACGAGGATGACTCCGAGTGAGCTGTTTGCTGCTTTCTCTCTTTTTGGTGTCTTTGATGCCAAAGGGGGAGAATTACCCAACAAGTCGTTACAAATTGCTTAGCTTTAGGATTTCGCGTCTTTTGATTTCATCATTGTAATCCATGTCAAGAACAATGGGCTATAATATTGTTTTACTATTCTGTGTGGCATGGATAATATGATGTAATGAACAATGCTTTTGTTTAATTATGTTCATTTTGCTATTATGCTCTAAATGTGTTCTACTCTATGCTTTAAATTATGTTGATGCATGCATTTAGGGGGAGCTTCAATGTGTATATTCATCTTGTTTGCAAATGATTTTCACTTATTTGATCATATTATCATCAATCACCAAAAAGGGAGAGATTGAAAGTCCATCTTGATACATCTAGGCCCCTAATTTATTTTGGTTTATTAAGGACAATAGTGATCAAATGCTACTAAGTGCTCATTGATCATTGATCCAAAGCTAAGTGCTCAAAGCAAAATCTTTCTTTAAAAGTTTTGAAAATTTTCTAAGTTAGATTTTGGCTTTTCAGCAAAGCCGGATAATCCGGACATGCTCGGAGTATCCAAAACTTTGGTTCTATTGGATTTTATTTGCACGTCGGATTGTTCAAGTTTAAGCCAGACAATCTGAAAATATGCTTCTATTTGATTTATTTTTAAAGTTAGACTGTCCAAAGTATGACCGGACAATCTAAAAGGATGTTTCTGTTAGGATTTTTCTATGAAGCCCGGAACATCCGGACCTATCCAGATGATCCAAAATTATGTTTCTGTTGAATTTATTTTTGTGAAACGGAACATCCGGATTTTGGCCAGATGGTCCAAAAATTGTTCTCTGTTGGATTTTATTCTATGGCCCGGAGCATCCGGATCTTGGTCGGATGGTCCAAAAATACCTTTCTGGTTGGATTTATTTTTGGTCTGGAATATCCGGATTCAAGCTAGACTATCCAAAACATCGGTTCTATTTCAAATTTTTATTAGTCTGGATCATCCGGTTAAGTCCAAATTGTCCGAATGAATAGTAAGCGATTTATTGACCTAACAACTAGATTTGGGACAGGGGTATAAATACCCTCCCTCTCTATAATCAGGGTACGTGATTGCAAACCCTAGCAGTCATGCCATATTATCTCTCTTTCTTCCTAGTGTGTTGATCTTGATTGGATCTTGAGGGAACGATTAAGAGTTCTCTATAAAAACTCCTCGTGTTCTTTGTTGATCAATCTTTTGGGAGTTGTGGTGGCGTGTGCGTTGTGATCTTCGCGGATTTTTTTGAGCATACGGCATTGGATCACGTCAACGGATTCGTTACTCTTGGAGGTATTCCCTCCTAGACGACATTGGATTCAATCCGCGAGCATCCAAGGATTGTGGGTGACCGGACACATTTGTACTCGGCCTCGCCTCGGCTTCAAAGAGGTAACATAGTGGACAAACCAAAGCTTGCAGTGGTGAGCGCTTGGTGAGGATTAGGGTTAAAAGAGACCCGGCCCTTTGGGGTTTCCTCAACAGAGACGTAGGATCGTTGGATCCGAACTTCGATGAAAAATCATTTGTGTCCATCTTTGCATTGCTAGTTGTATTTACCATTGTTCTACTTATTTTCTAGCAATCTCCTGCCTCATTGAATTCATATATCAGAAGTTTATTGGCTAGTTTATTTTCTGTGGAATTTAAAGTTTTTAGTTCTATAGTGCCCGGATCATCTGGTTATACCCGAATAATCCGGACCTCGGATGTTTTTCAGTTTCATCCGGCACTCGGAGTATCCGACTTAAGTTCGGATAGTCCGGACCCTGAAGGTTTGAACTAACAAGTTTTGTTGAGAATTTCAGATTATCTATTCATCCCCGTCTAGGCAACTTTCAGATGTTCTCTCTCTTTTTTGACCGTTGTAGATAACTTTTGGTACCGACTCTTGTTAGAATAAGTACTAAAAGAGATAGATGAAAGACCACTTCTCTAATAGTGACATATGTATGCATATACATATGTATATATATGTATAGATATGCATATATATACATACATATACATATATATACATATGTATATGTATGTATATATGTATATGTATATGTATATGTATACGTGCGCGCGTGTGTGTGTATATATATATATATAAACAGCAATGTCAACTGACTTGCAGTCCAGTCGTGGACTCCTGGTGCGGTCATGCTCGCTCCGCAGGATTAATATATATACACATACAAGGTAAGTGCATCAATGGCTTAAGCAGTCGTAGCATATAATTAACTCGTCGATCGCTGTAGCAATTATGCCGCAGCTCCTCCGCATCGCCAGCGCCTACTTCCTCATCGTCTCACTACTACAGTAAACATTTTTAGAGGCGGTTAAAAATCGTTATTGCAGGTGGGTGCGCGACACGCCTGCCATTTAGGGCCTGTAAAGATCGCGCCAAATTGCAGGCG
>KE370772.1:2517039-2539910 GCA_000418225.1 Zizania latifolia
CACTCAATTCATATGAGATGGTGTTGGGTGTCCAGTGGCTAGAGTCCCTAGGACCGATCTTGTGGGATTTTAGCCGCTGCACCCTCGCCTTCGTCCAAGACGGCCACCGGGTGGTGTGGTCCACATCAGCCGCACCCTCCCTGACTCCACCAGCCCTGCTTGCTGTTGCAGGGGAGGTATTGGATGACCTCCTTCGGGAATTTGAGCACCCATTTGCTCCTCCATCCGGCCTGCCTCCGGTTCGTCCCCGCCCCCACCGGATTCAACTTCTGCCAGGCACAACCCCTATTGCAGTTCAGCCATACCGCTATGCGCATGCACAGAAGGAGCTGGAAAAGTAGTGTGCAGAAATGCTGCAGACAGGCGTAATTCGGCCAAGTGTGTCGGCCTTTTCTGCCCCAGTGCTGCTGGTTAAGAAGTCAGATGGCTCTTGGCGTTTCTGCGTCGACTATCGGGGCCTTAATGCAGTAACAGTTAAAGACAAGTTCCCGATACCGATCGTCGACGAGCTGCTTGATGAATTGAGAGGGGCCAAGATCTTCACCAAGCTAGATTTGCGTTCTGGCTATCATCAAGTACGAATGCACCCCGATGACATAGAGAAGACAGCTTTCAGGACTCACCAGGGGTTGTTTGAGTTCTTGGTTATGCCCTTCGGCTTAACCAACGCACCAGCGACATTCCAAGCGCTGATGAATGAAGTACTGAAGCTGTTCCTTCGTCGGTTCGTGCTAGTTTTTTTTTTATGACATTCTCATTTTCAGCTCTTCATGGTCGGAACACTTGCAACATGTACGCGCTGTTCTGACCAAGCTGCAGGAACACCATCTGTTCATGAAAAGGTCGAAATGCGCCTTCGGTCGCCAGGAGGTGGCATATTTGGGCCATGTGATCTCTGCTGTAGGGGTAGCTATGGACACAGAGAAGGTCCGCGCAGTGGTAGAGTGGCCGGTACCCCGATCGGTGTGTGCTGTACACGCCTTCTTGGGTCTGGCCGGCTACTACCGCCGCTTTATTCGCAACTACGGCGCCATTGCTACACCATTGACGAACCTCCTCCACAAAGACTGCTTCCGGTGGGGCGCCGAGGCCGAGCAGGCCTTCAAGGAACTGCAACAGGCCCTCACAACAGCCTCGGTTCTCCAATTATCGGACTTCACCCAGGAGTTTATCGTCAAATGTGACGCATCCGGGTCAGGCTTTGGTGCTGTTCTGCTGCAATCAGGGGGCCCTATCGCTTATTTCAGCAAGCAAATCGCTCCACGGCATGCCAAACTTGCAGCTTATGAACGTGAGCTCATCGGGTTAGTCCTGGCAGTCCGGCATTGGCGTCACTATCTCTGGGGACGATCTTTTCTCATCAGAACAGACCACTTCAGTCTGAAATTCTTGCTTGATCAGCGGCTGTCAACAATTCCCTAGACTCAGTGGCTCAGCAAACTCCTGGGGTTCGACTTCAGGGTTGAATTCCGCCCAGGGTCTACCAATACAGTGGCTGATGCACTGTCTCGCCGAGATTCTGAGGCTTGCGGGACAGCCATGGCACTGTCTGCCCCTAATTTCCAGCTATTTGATGACTTAAGGGCAGAATTCAGCACTGATCTGGTTCTACAGGCATTGAAGGAGGAAGTAGCAGCCGGCAACAAGGGTGATTCATGGCGCATAGTGGACGGACTGATCACTGTTAATGGCCGGGTATACGTTCCCCCGCTGTCTCCAAGCATGCCGGCTGTATTGGCAGCAGCCCATGGGGCCGGCCATGAGGGCGCAGAGAAAACACTGCACCGGCTTCGCCTCCACTTCCACCTCCCACAAGCTCACAAGATAGTCAAGGACCATGTGCGCTCCTGTGTTACTTGTCAGCGAAACAAGGTGGAGCAACTGCAACCCAGGGGCCTTCTTCAGCTGCTCCAGGTGCCCTCCTCCATATGGTCTGACATAGCAATGGATTTCATTGAGGGCTTTCCATGCATCAACGGCAAGTCGGTGATTTTGACGGTGGTGGACAGATTCTCTAAGTATGCCCACTTTGTGCCCCTCGGTCACCCTTACACAGCTACCTCCGTGGCTCGAGCTTTCTTCGACGACATCGTCCGTCTCCACGGGTTGCCTAGTTCCATCGTTAGTGACCGTGATCCAGTTTTCACTAGCAAGTTTTGGAAGGAGCTCTTCTCCCTGGCAGGGGTCACTTTGGCCTTGTCATCAGCCTTCCATCCACAGACTGACGGCCAATCAGAGGCCACTAACAAAGTCATCTCCATGTACCTTAGGTGCCTCTCAGGGGATCGTCCGAGGCATTGGCTGCAATGGCTTCCTTGGGCGGAATTCTGCTACAATACTTCATAGTACTCCTTCCTGAAGACATCCCCGTTTCATGTGGTTTACGACAGGGAACCACCGGCCTTGATTCCATATAATTCGGAGGCCAGACTCCCCGCAATTCACCAGCAGCTCAAGGACCGTGATGAGTTCCTGTTGCAGGTCCGGGAAAGACTAGAGCAAGCACAGCACCACTACAAATATCACTACGACCGCAAGCATCGAGAGCTCACATTTGAAGTAGGGGACTGGGTTTGGCTCAGGCTGCTCCACCGACCTCTGGCCTCCCTGCAATTGAAAGGGCGCAGCAAGCTGGGACCGAAATTTTTTGGCCCTTTCAAGGTGCTGGCTCGGGTGGGAGAGGTGGCATATCAGTTGCAGCTACCTCAGGAGGCCCGTCTCCACGATGTGTTCCATGTGGGGCTGCTGAAACCCTTCCATGGCACCCCACCAACATCCCCGGGCAGGCTGCCAACCGTGCACAATGGCCGGGCGTGCATTGAGCCACTGAAGGCTGTTCAAAGCAGATGGGCTAGAGGACAGCAGGAGGTGCTGATACAGTGGAAGGATCTCCCAGCTGCAGAGGCGACATGGGTTCCCTTGGCTGAGTTTCGCACTCTGTACCCAGCCTTTCAGCTCGAGGACGAGCTGCTTCTCCAGGGAGGGAGAGATGTCAGGTGGGGCAGGCACTACTCTAGGCGCAAGAAAGAGCAGGCCGAAGGAGAGAAGAGGCCCGCAAGCAGCTAAGAGATAAGTTGTTGTTTTTCTGTTTTCTAGTTTAGAAAGATTAGATTAGATTGATTGAATAAGATTGTATTGCCATGAGGGGCTGGTACTATATAAACCGGTCCCTCTACTCTATTTGGTATGCTTGAATAAAGATTGGCGATTGCCTTCATCCCTACCGAGTTCCTTGTCTTCCCCGGGCGTCGCCACGGCGCCGCCTCGCCGGAGAGGACCAGGGCCTCGGCCAATGACTTCATTCAAGTATCAACTACGTACCTCCGTTCCGACCAACTCGGTTGGAGCCCTCGCCGGTGACACTCTGCAAGGATAAACTTTGGTGCAGAAAGCAATGCATCAGACAGGTATCCCAATGATCCATTGGATAGAATATGGGAGTCTGATCTAGTTAGGCAAGTAAATTATCTTGTGAATGCTGCTCCAGGGACAGAAGGAATATCAACTACAAAAAACATATTTGTCAGTATCAATGAAGAATCGCATGAAAGGGTCATGCAAACTGCAGTTGTTGGCTAAAATGGTTCCTTGACCTCTCAGATTGATTTGGAAGAATTACCAGGGCATGCATGGGCAGTATCATATTTTGCAGAAATTGAAGATTTGGCCCCAAATGAAACTAGGAAATTTAAGCTAGTCATTCCAGGTAAGCCAGAATTCAGTAAACGCAGTAGCTCTGTGCAACCAGTATTCCCTGTTTTGCAGTTGAAAGACACCAAAGGGATTCAAGGATTGAAACATACTTCTGGCCTGGTGTATCAGGACAACAGGCGTCCCTGGAGAGTACTGCAACAGCGCACTGTTCTAATTCCAAAGGGCAACAAGACACAGGTTCTGGATTTCAAGACCAGTGAAGTTGGCAACGCTTCAGGAGTACAAGTTCTCGTTCAATGGGCTCCAAGGGTTGCAGAAGAGGCTACTTGGGAGGACCTGGACGATCTGCAGCGAAGGTACCCGGAGGCGCTGGCTTGGGGTCAAGCCACATTTCAAGAGGAGGCGATTGTCAGAGACCTGATGCCATTGCCGGACGAATTACAGCGCAAGACGGGAGAACGCAGCGGCAAGGCAACCAGAGCTAAAAGGCCGAGCGTTCGCTTCTATGGGCCAGAATGGGCCAACTGAATTGCTTGTAAGGAGCCTGTGTAATGGAGGAGAGTATAAATACTGTAAACGCTGAACGTTGATGGTGGTGAATGAAGAAAATTGGCGGCAGCTTGGCTTGGCGATTGCGGAAATCGTGCAAGATTGTTCTCTGAATTCTGAATTGGGTTCTAGTTCTGTGATTGAGTTGCGTTGGTTCCTAACACCTGGCTCATCAGGTGAGTGCACAATATCTTCTCTCGTCGGTGCTCCCACCACAGGTGGCCGTGGGTTTTTCGGCCGCCACCGGCGTATCCGTCGAGATCCATCAGATAATGTCATGGTCCTTCAACTCAACCCTTCGTACAATCGACAAAGGTATATTTCATTGTTTCAGTTTTACTATTTATTAATTACCTGTTTTTTAATTATCAGTCACTTAAACATGCACAATATTTAACACTAAATTTGTATAATAAAAAAAGATTGTGACTCAAGTGTAACATAAATATAATTTTAGTTTGTTTTGGTTTATTATTGGAGTGACTGATTTTTTTTCTTATCTGTCAGCCATTTTTTAACTCCTTAGGTTCATATTCAACAATTTGCATGCCTTTTCTATTGGTGAAAGAAAGAATGTTCTAAATTCAAATGTAAAAAATCATAACTTATTTTTTATCTTAACTTCTTACCAGCACAAAATTATGATCTAGATAAATATAATAATATATGTACGCTATTCAAGGAACTATATAAGAAAGTTTGTACCATATTTAAACTAAAGTTACACCTTTCAGGTTTTATAAGTTTAGGCTATTTCTTGTTCAAGTAGAGGTTATTGACAAATAAGAAAAACAGGAGATTAATAAACAGCAAAACTGTTTTTGTTTTCTAGACTTCTCTAGATTTGTTTATATGGTAACTTTAGTATGGTTCTCTTGATTTATATTGGTAGGTGTTATCATAAAGTATAGTTTTTTAGTTCTAAGTTAAAAGATTGCTTGTTTCACCTTTTTTAGATGGATATGTTGATTATTAAAGGTTAATCCAACGGATAAAAAATGAGCCCATAAGCCCAAACAAACAGAGTCAGGCATTTTCAATCATACGAGCATGGGAACAATGTAGATGTAGAGATTCAGAAACCTTGAAACATGTGAAAAACTGAGCAGATTTGTTCACTGAATCCCTGAATACTATTGTTGTTTGCATTCAGATCGACAGAATTTGGCAGCGCTTCTTGGAGGTCTGATTGGAGGGCTGATCGGAGGAGGAGCACTGGCATCGGCGCTAGTTGTGTGGTTTGTGCTGTCCCGTTCGAAATTGATAAAGCTGCGAAAAGACTTCGACGACAAAGTGGGTGGCACCAGGCAATTCAAGTACAGGGATTTGGCTGCCGCGACGAACCAATTTTCTGACAACTGCAAGCTCGGAGAGGGCAATTTTGGGGTAGTGTACAGAGGATTCCTCAGCCAACTCGATTGTGATGTTGCTGTGAAGAAAATCAAATCCAGCGCGGCGCACAAGGACTTCTTCAACGAAGTCAGGATCATTAATGAAGCCCGGCACAAGAATCTCGTCAAGCTTTTGGGTTGCTGCTGCAGGGCATGCAGCTGGAGCGTCCTCGATTTCATGTGTGGATGGTGCAAGGGGAAGAAGGACGAGGTTTTCCTTGTCTACGAGCTGGTGAAAAATGGCGACCTCGACTACCACCCGCACAAGTGTGATTCAGTGCTGCCATGGTCAAAGAGGTACTCATATTTTAACATATGAAAAAATCTAGTTTACCTCCTCAAGTATTATTCTGTAAATAAATATTATCCTCAACTGAAAAATCAGGTTTTAAATCCTCTAAACTAATTTATACCGGATAAATAACCCTCCGAGACGATTTACTGTGGTGATTTTGCTGATGTAACAGTCTACGCTAGTGGTTTTACTGATATGACAGTCCACGTGGACGTCTAGCTATTGATTTAGTCTGATTTCAGTCACTGATAAGTAAAACCTCTTGTTTTTCTTTCTTTTTCTTCCTCTCTCCTCTTCTTCTTCCTTTTCTGCCTCTCTCTCCTACTAGCCATGGCATGTGCCCCTGCCTACGTTCGGCCTCCGCTGGGCCCTAGCCCCCGTGCCGCCCCCGAGCACTCCTACGCCGCCGAGCTCCCCAGCGCCCCCGCGCCTACGCTGCCGAGTCCCTGCGCGCCCCCACGCCTGTGCCACCGATCTCCCGCGTGCGCCCCACGCCTATGCCACCGAGGCCACCACGCGCTCGTACCGCGTCGAGCTCCTGCGGGCGTATGGTGGCTTCGAGTCCCAACTGCTGGGGTACGGCCTCGACGCGCTGGTCGACATCGACGCGGCGGCGCTTTTTGGGGGATACGTCATTGGCACCGAGGATGGCACCGGCGCGTTCGTGGCGGACGGCACGCATCTTGCAGAAGCGGGCCTACGTGGTGGCGCAGGGCACGGAGTCACAGACCGTGAGCCCTACGAAGAAGCAGTGCGGCGCGAGCAGGAAGACGGCCAAGGCCAAGTCGGCGCCCACCACCCCAACCAAGGACGGAAGGACCCACAAAGCCTCGTGGCCAAGGTAATACCAGAATTCATCGCCCAAAACTGAAATTTTCTTTCTTTTCTACGTCCACTCCGATCAATTCGATGTCTAAACTGAACTGAACTGTTCTTGCCAGTAGAATCGTCGCAAGAGGATCAGTGAGAGGCTGCGGATCCTGCAGGAGCTCGTGCCCAGCGGCACCAAGGTCGACCTCGTCACCATGCTCGAGAAGGCCATCAGCTACGTCAAGTTTCTGCCGCTGCAAGTCAAGGTACACACTTTGCCAATGCAAGTGCCCGCATGCTAGCTTGATCAGTTAATGTGATTCTGCTACTAGAAATCGTAAAACGGATTCTAAAATCATGGTGTGCCTGACGAACTGCAGGTTCTTGCAACGGACGAGTTCTGGCCGGCGCAAGGCGGCAAGGCGTCAGCGATCTCCTAGGTGAAGGAGGCGCTCGACGCCATCCTGTCACTGACGCCGCTGATGGAACAACTGAACTAGAAGTACAAAACTGTAGCTCTGCGGCCACGTGACTCACGGTGGCCTCACGCCATGAAAGAAGAAAAATAAAGAAAAGTAGAAAAGAAAAGGAAAAGATAAAAAAAGAGATAAAAAAATTATATATCACTGACAAGTGGGTCCCACTGTTCATGTCACAATACGTAGCCACGTAAACCGCCACATCAGCAAAACTATCAGCGTGGACTGACACGTCAGCAAAATCACCGCAGTAAACAGTCATGGGCGGTTATTTGTCCGGTATAGATTAGTTCAGGGAGTTAAAAGCCTAGTTTTTTAGTTGTGGACAATATTCATCTATAAGGTAATACTTAAGGGGGTAAACTAGACTTTTTCCTTTAACATACTATGATATGTTTTTGACTATTTGCCGTTCTTTGATCAAATGGTGCAACGATTCATTGCTAAGTGGGAAATAAACTACCGTCGAAAAATCGGACGTTCCCAGCGCTGGATTGTTTCACTGAAATTTCTGTGAAAATTTTAGTGAAACATTTAAAAAAAAAGGGTGGAACATTCATTTTTAACTGCTGAAACATTCATCTTCAACAGGTAAAACATTTCGAAATAAAAAGAGTGAAAATATTTGAAATAAAAGGTTAAAACATTTAAAATAAAATGGTGAAACATTTTGCTCTCACGTATAAAACATTGAGTTCTAGCTACTATAACAGGTGAAATATTTATCTTCAACTAGTGAAACAATTATCTTCAACTGATAAAACATTCATCTTCAACAGGTAAAATATTCGAAATAAAAAGAGTGAAAAATATTTGAAATAAAAAGATGAAACATTTAAAATAAAAGGGTGAAACATTTTACTCTCACATATGAAACATTGAGTTCTAGCTACTTTAACAAGTGAAACATTCATCTTCAACTGGTGAAATATTTATCTTTAACTGGTGAAACATTTGTATTCACCTAGTAAAACATTCATCTTCATCATGTAAAACATTCGAAAATAAAAAGAGTGAAAAATATTTAAAATAAAAAGAGTGAAAAATATTGGGTTTCAACTAGTGAAAAATTATCGTATTCTAAAACTATATGTTTAACAAAGAAAATATATTTCATATTATTTAATTAATTTTATGTTGATTAAATTATAAAATTGACTATCGGGGATGTGATCCCTGGGTACCCCATAATTGGGCTTATCAGTCTGGACTGAGAGCAGGCCAAGTCCAGTATTGCCATCTGCTAAGGCAAATAGAGGGAGGTTCGATTCTGATAAGGAAGGTTGAGTCTTTATCGTGTAACTGGACTCTGGATATAGTATGAAGAGATATGTTTGTACCAGAATCTATGTAATTGGAGATTTAGCACTCGTGTTCGTTAGGCAATCCTAGATTGACTCGGGGTAGAGTCCTGGGTTGTTGGGCTCATCTCCTGAGTATATAAAGGAGGCGAAACACCCCGGAGGCATTGATCTATTCATCAGGTCATCTAGTCATCTAGCATCACCATATTTTTCTTGCTTTCGACGCCTTAAGCCTCTATAGCTTAATTACGTTGTATTGTAAGTTCCACCATCATATTATACACCAAAACACTGGACGTAGGGTTATTATCCTCTAGGAGACCCGAACCAGTATAAATCTTAGCTCTTGTGTTCTAGAGTCGACCATCGAGTTTGAAGACTTTGCGCTTCCCTTACACACATTTAATCACCACCTCGAATACCTCCTTGGATGGACTGTTCGGTGATTCACTCATTCACCGACATTGACTAAATTTTATTTAGACTGAATTATTTGGGCCTAAGCCAACTAATTTGCTTTGGGCTAAACTTCTAGTGGGCTACTTCCGTGAGCTTCCGATAAAAAGCTTTGCTCTAGACGCTCAGGAAAAAGCATTTTCGATAGTTGGCACGCTAGGTAGGGGATCGCGTCGCTTTCACCAGGATCCGATGGAACTTTCTTTGGATTTTCTTGTGCCGGCCGGTTCCGTGTTTATGTTCAGGAGTTTGGCGTTCATCAGGGACTCGACGGGATAGCTTGTCCTATCGAACCCATCATTGAGCGCTACTCACGGATCGGCCAAGTCAGGAAACTCAGCTTTTCCCTTGGTCCTCGGATAGGGTGGCCGGCCGAGCCATGCCTAGGGTCCAATTGGCCTCGAGCACTATGTTATCTTCTCCAGCGAAAAGGGTCAAACCGTTTGACACCGGTGGACAGAGGCCGGGTCGGTCGGTGGGCTTGAGGCTAGTCAACGATCAGGTGGCTCTCGATTCCTGACTAACCTCATCATGATGCCCGAGGGAGCGGCATCCACGACCAGCAGCTAGCGGCGCCAACGCGCTGAAGATAATGAGATCGGACAAGACAATGGAGTTCACCGAAACCTCGAGAATGAATTCACGCTAGAGTTCAACGGTGAGAAGGTCTTCAAAACTCCGATTGCCAATCTAGTGGCAATTAAGAGGGTTCTTGGCTTTCTCCCCGAGACACCGGAGCTGGGACAAGCAAAAGCCTTGGTTCAGGCAGTAGCAACACAAATCAACGCCCCTGTCCCGGTTCTGGCCCGACCACTGACTCCTTCCCTGCAAGACAAGGAGAACGACAGTCTGAGTCAGTACCGCCCATCGCATGACTGAACTCCACCAATCGACGACCCGCGTGGCGATCGTTGCACAGCACTGCCACCTCCAGGGAGACAGAATAGGATATGTTCCGAGATCCACAGGCGGGCGGGCAATCGAGACTACATCAAAGATAGCGGCAGCAGTATTGGCAGCAGTGCTGACTATGACCACTCCTATGAAAGCAGGGTTCGAAAACACCACAACCATAGGAGTAGAAGCCGAGATGATCATGGCGGATTTCCTGCGTTCACGAGCTACCTAAGATGAGTGAGGTGGCCAAGGTCATTCCGTCCGATGGGGATCAAGCCTTATGATGGCAAGACGGATCTCTCGCAGTGGCTACGACTCTACTACACGGGTCATGCTCTCTTCGTCCGCTAACAACTGGCTCTCTAGCCTGTCTAAGAACTCCATCGATTCTTGGGCACAACTATGCTCGGCTTTCATCGACAATTACCAGGGGACCTGGTAGAAACCCAGCACTCGATATGACTTGCAGCAATTACGATAGAAAGAGGATGAGTCACTTTGGAGCTTTATCCAGAGGTTCTCCGAAAAGAGAACCACCATCGTGGACGTCGAGGAGCGTGATATTATTAACTACTTCATCGATGCCTTGCACCACACCTTTGAGGTGCATGGGGCACTTGTAAGGAAGGAGCCAAAGACTATCGCGCGGATGATCTCTATTGCAGAGAGCTACACCGATAGTGAAGATGCTCGAAGGGAGAAGATAGAGCATTCACGCCATGAAAGCTGGTCTCGCCAAACTAGGGACGATCGCTCTCGGTCCTCTCGACGAGAAGACGGTCGACCAAGATCCTCCCGAGGCAAGCAAGATCAAAAAAGAAAGATAGAAAGAACTATAGCAGTGACCTACGGTTCGAGACGCCAGGAAGACAAAGCTATGCAGGAAGAGCTAGACAAGCCCTGCCCCTTCCACCGTAAGGACAATCATACCATACGTAAATGCTATTCCCTGCAAGATGCCTTGGTCAAGGAATTTCGAAATAATCCCCGCCAAAGCAAGCGACGATGGGACGATGACGACGCTCCACGAAAGGATAATCGACCCCAGGACAACAATGACTTCTAGAAACCTCACAAGACGGTTAACATTGTCTTTGGGGGTCCCACATTGGTCGAGACCAAGCAGCAATAGAAGATTTTGGACTAGTAGATCAACGCCACTGGGTTCGAGGAGGTTCAACAATTACGGAGGTCAGAAGTCCCGATCACCTTCTCCCAGGACGACCAGTGGACCAATACCCCGAAAACTAGGCGATGGCCGCTAGTTGTCGATCCGGTGATATTTAAAGTGCGCATGAGGTGAGTTTTGATCAACGGAGGGAGCGGATTGAACATCCTTTTTCACCAATCCCTCATCGACCTTAGCATATCAGTCGACAGCCTCCGAAAGGAGAATAACTTTCCATTCTATGGCATTATACCCAGGCAAGGCTTGGTGCCTCTTGGCTCGATCACCTTGTCAGTCACGTTCGACTCTTGGGATAATTATAGGACCGAGCATATAACCTTATAGGTTATAGAATATGATATCATGTTCCATGCCTTCCTCGGAAGACCCTCCCTAGTTAAATTCATGGCTGTTGGGCATTATCCGTACTTGGTGCTAAAGATGCCAGGTCCTAGCAGAGTCATTACTGTATGGGGAAACATTGGCACTTCTCGCACATGCGAGAAAGATAGTCTCGCCCTAGCCGAGGACGTCGACTTGTCAGCTCGCATGGAAGAAACCCTCAGGGAAGTCCGGGCGAATCTCCCCAAAGCCTCAAAGGTACCTGCTAAAGCACCGTCCTTCTCGAGGATCTCCATTGTGCCCTCGAGCACCAAGAAGATCATCCTCTCCGAGACCGATCCATTGAAGACAACGACCATTGGAGCAAGGCTAGACCCCAAATAGGAAACAACGCTCGTCAGCTTCCTGCGCTGTAATATGGATATCTTCACATAGAAGCCCTTTGACAAACCTAGGGTTCCTCGGGAACTGATCGAGTATGAACTCTATGTATACCTAACCGCCAAGCCAATAAAACAGAAGCTATGGTTGTTCGCATAGGACAGGAAAGAGGCGATCAAGGCCGAGATCACCTGCCTCTTAGCAGCATGATTCATCCACGAAGTCTACCACCTAGAGTGGCTCGCCAACCCGGTCTTGGTAAGAAAGAAGACGAGCCAATGGCGAATGTGCATCGACTACACCGACTTGAACAAGCACTGCCCGAAGGACCCCTTCGGATTGTCCCAAATAGATCAAGTCATTGACTCAATAGTAGGGTGTGTTCTCTTCTTTGTTTTCTCGACTGCTACTCTAGGTATCACCAGATCGGTTCTAAGGAAGAAAACCAGGAGAAAACATATTTCATTACACCCTTCATGGTGTACTGTTATACCACAATGTCATCTAGGCTCAAAAACGTAGGGGCAACGTACCAACGGGCCATCCAGCGATGTCTCTCGGATCAAATCGGTCGTAACGTCGAAGCCTATGTCGATGACGTGGTCATAAAGTCCAAAGAAGAAGATAACCTCATCAACGACATCGCTGAGACATTGAAGAACCTGCAAAAGTTTTGATGGAAGCTCAACCCCGATAAATATGTCTTCAGGGTACTGTCAGGGTAATTACTTGGGTTCATCGTCAGCAACCGAGGTATTGAGGCCAACCCAGATAAGATAGCTACAATAATGAAGATGGAGAAAACTAACAACGCTAAAAAGGTCCAGAAACTTATGAGTTGCATGACGGCCCTCGAGAGATTCATCTCTCAACTGGGAGAAAGGGGAGCTCCTTTCTTCAAACTATTAAAGAAAGAGGAAAACTTCCAAGGGACAGCCGAGGCCGGCGAGACATTTTTGGCACTAAAGAAATTTTTGACCTCGCCTCTGATTCTGACAGCTCCAAACCCAGAGGAAGTCCTTCTCCTCTATATCACAGCAAAGACCAACATCATTAGCACGGTAGTAGTAGTTGAGTGGCCCGAGGAGGGACATGTTTTTCTGGTCCAAATGCTGGTATACTTTATCTCAGAAGTCCTTGGCATGTCAAAAGCAAGGTACCCACAAGTGCAGAAGCTCCTCTACGCTGTCCTGCTCACCGCTAGGAAGTTGAAGCATTACTTCTAAGTCCATAAAATCATGGTAGTCACAGAATACCATCTAGGCGACATACTCCACAATCGTGACGTAACTAGACGAATCATAAAATAGGCCATCGAGCTGGGGAAATATACAATAGAGTTCTGATCCCGTATTGCCATTAAATCACAGGCTCTAGTTGATTTCATCATTGAGTGGACCGAGATCTAACTACCCCCAAGTCAAGAAGAAAAGGAGTATTGGACAATGTACTTCGATGGCTCCCTAAACTTAGATGGGGGTGGCATAGGAATTCTCCTTATATTTCCAAAGGGGAAAGAGCTACACTACGTCCTACAGCTACTATTCAAAGCTTACAACAATGCGGCCGAGTATGAGGCCATGATACAAGGCCTCCGGATAGCAGCATCACTTGGAGTGAAGTGACTCATGGTTTACAGAGACTCCAAGTCAGCTATCAACTAGGTCAATAAGGATTGGTCTTGCACCAGCAACAAGATGGATGCCTACTGCGCCGAGGTTCAAAAACTCAAAGGCAAGTTTTTTGGCCTGGAGTTTCACCATATCCCCCATGATGATAACTCATTAGCTGACGCCTTAGCATGCCTTAGGTCCTCTCGAGCGATGGTTCCCAAAGACGTGTTCATTCAGGAGATCATCAAACAATCAATCAAAGACAACGAGCACCAGGCCACTAGCCCGCTGGTAATCATTGACATCACCAAAGATATCAACGACTGGCAGCAACCCATCATCGAGCACATCTTAAAAGACACAACTCTAGAAGAGAACCTTGGCCAAGCGCTTGACTAGACAAAGCAAGCAATACGTGGTCATCGGAGATAAACTATACAAGCATGCAGCCTCAACAAGGGTACTTCATAAATGCATCCTACCAAGCGAAGGTCTCTAGATCCTCAATGAAGTCCACGCGGGAGCATGTGGCAATCATGCTGAGGCCAGAACGCTGGTCGAAAAGACCTTTCGATCAGGCTTTTACTGGCCAACGGCCAACAATGATGCCAAAGAGTTAGTCAAAAAGTGCACCAAGTGTCATTTCTTCGCCAAGTAAAGTCACCTACTAGCTCAAGCCCTTCAGACAATCCTGCCAACTTGGCCCTTCACTTGCTGGGGGCTCGATATGGTTAGCCCCTTCCAGAAGGCTCCCCAAGGAATCGATCGGCTACTGGTAGCCATCAATAAATTCACCAAGTAGATAGAAGTGATGCCACTAAAAACTGCATAGCCACAAAAGTAGCACAGTTCATCGAAGGAATCACCTATCGGTTCGGCGTCCCGAACCAAATTATAACTGACCTCGGGACTCAGTTCACAGCAAATAATTTCTGGGACTTCTGCGAAGAAAGATTGATCGAGGTCAAATATACGTCAGTCGCGCACCCTCAAGCCAAGGGCAATGTGAGCGTGCCAATGGAATGATACTACAAGGTCTAAAAGCTTGGATTTTTGACCCCTTACAAAAGTACGCCAGGAGGTGGCTCCGAGAACTCCCCACAGTACTCTAGGAGCTACACACGAAGCCAAACAGGGGCACGGGATAGACGCATTTCTTCCTCGTCTATGGCTCCAAGGCGATTCTCCTGAAATACGTGCTACACAAATGCCCTCGAGTCCAGTACTATGATGAAGGAACAACAGAGCGAATTAGGGCCGAGGATATCAACTCCTTCGAAGAAGCCCGGATAGCAGCCGCGGTACAAGCAGATTGATATCAATAGGCCCTTCGGCGGTATCACGATCGCAATGTACAAAGCAGAAGTTTTAAGGTCGACAATTTGGTACTTCATCGGGTACAACAACCATCGGGATGCACAAACTCTCTGTCCTCTGGGAAGGTCCTTTTATCATCGCCGAAGTAACAAAACTAGGGGGCTATAGGCTAATACGTGAAGACGGACAAGCAGTACCAAACTCATGGAACATTGAGCACCTCCGTCGATTTTACGCCTATGCAATACTTTGTAAGATAACTTTTTTCTATTGTCAATAAATTATGTTCAGGCACTCATCGACACTACTTCCCCCTAGACATGCAACTGGGCCGGGAAGGGGCAAGCCTTAGGGTTTTATACCCGTAGTCGAGCATATTCTCTCGCCGACCTCGCCGACTACTTTCCCCTAGACATGCAACTAAGCCGAGAAGGGCTAAGCCTTAGGGCTTTACACCAGCAGTCGAGTAACTTTTTTTGCTGACCCATGTCGGTTACATCCCCCTCCGTGTTGGGCGCTAGATGGCCACCGTCCATGCAACCAGACCTAGGAGAGGGTCGACTCTTTAGTCGCACACCCATAATTGTTTATCTTTGAAGACCTCGCCGACCTATGCAGACTATATCCCCCTTCGAGTTGGGCGCCACATGGTTACCGTGCATGCAACCAAATTTGAGAGAGGGTAGGCTACTTAGCCGTACACCCGCAGTCTTGCATCTTCAGCGACTTCATTAATCCACCATGTGGGTGATAACGCATGATGCAGGGTAAAAGTTGCGTAAGGCAAATCAAAGCATCTTTTATTTCTCAAGACTAATCTTTTACAATGATCACATTACTTCAAAGAAGGGGACATAACACTTCTACGATGACTACATTACTTCAAAGAAGAGGACATAGCCTCCTTCAATTAACATAAAGAAAAAAGCATATAGATGGCCAGAGATAACATTCTGCAAAGCAAACGTGATAGTTGTGGATGACGAGGTTCTCACAGCAGCTTCACATAATGCAGCATCAGCCTATCATGACTGCCATGAGCACCAAGGATCCGGGGGTTGCCACCATGGCAGCAGTGACTCCGCACGATCCTCATTTTAACCGGAGGAGATAGTCACCGACCTTGAGAGACTAGCACAAAGGGACATTGCCTTCTTCACTGAGAGGAAAAACAGCGTGACCTCGACGATGAGGTCGGCATATGCCTCTAGGGTGCCTACTTCAGCAGATGTCATCAGCTTCTCTCATCGGATCGAGCCTCTACCTTAGCACCCCAACATTAAGGTGGGCAGCACAGAAGCACCAGGCAATAGGACATCAGCGAGCAGAACAACGCTAGGGAAAAGCCTCGGGGACGGCACAGTGTCATCCTGCATTACATTGGGTCAAAGATCACGAGACATGTAGTGAAGACAAAGCAAATTCATATGAGGACAAACATACCGAACTAACCTGAAGTCGTAAACTCTCAACGTCTAGGCCTACAAAGTTCATGATCGAGCCGATGCACCATGGATCCTTAGAGCAGCAAGCAACATCAACAGTTACAATGATGATCCTTCCCTTACAAAGATCAAGAAGGAAGGCTTCGATAGAAGTCTCTGCAGAAGAAACACACAAGGATAAGGAGGAGCTCTGTCGCAAAGGCAAAGGGGGTGCCATAGTTTAAATAGGGGTGCCGCCTCAAACATCAGCCACGATCGCCGCTAAGAGCGCTGCTTTGGTTACTGTGCACTTTATGGCACGTGGACGGTTTCACCTCCTTATCCGCACCCACGTTCTGCGTCTCGTGCATGGCCTTGTCAGAGATAAAGCATCTTCCCGTCCTTTCATCTGCCGCGCATCAATTGCGGGCGGAAGAAGGGATTATAAAGTATCTTTTTGGGCGCACCGGTAGAGTCCATGATGTTTAGGTTCACCTACACCCATGGGTCCCACACATGGGGCTCACGCGCTCGAGGACCCTCATGCCCAAAGGCTTGCCTACTTAAGGATTTGTGCGCCCGAGGACTTGTGTGTTCAACGGCTCCCATGGCTCAGGGGCTCGTGCGCTCAAGAACTCGTGAGCCCGAGGACCTTGCCTTCTCGAAGGGTTGAGCGCTCGAGGATCCAGACAGTTGAGAAGTCAAGCCCAAAGACTCGAGATCATCCTTACTTGAGACCACCATGGTCTCGGGACTTCAGCTATGGCCTCCTCCCAACGAGGACTCAATGCCAATGGTCTCAAAAGATAGGATCATCAAAGTTTCAAAGAGGTTCCTCAAAAGATGTATCAAGAGATAGGAGTTTCAGAAGGTTTCCTTGGTAGATTATTTTTGACCCTCGAGCTAAATATTTCATTTAACTCGAGGCTCGAGGGCTACACCGTGTGGGTGCACCTACGCGGTACACCTCACACAAAGAAGATAGGTATCAAGAAAGCTTTTTCAAGACCATTAGAATTCAGCAGAAGTATCAAGGCTTCAGGTTAAAGGAGAGCTCCTCCCAACTTGTTTAGTCGAAGATTTTTTCAACCAAGCTAAGAAGAGTTCAGGGGCTACTATTAGGGATGTGACCCCTGGGTACTCTATAATTGGGCTTATCAGTCCGGACCTAGAGCAGGCCAAGTCCAGCATTGCCGTCTAGTATGGCTCATGGAGGGGGGTTCGATTCTGATAAGGAAGGTTAAGTCCTTATCGGGTAACTGGACTCTGGATATAGTATGAAGAGATATGTTTATATCAGAATCCATATAATTAGGGATTTAATACCCGAGTTCGGTAGGCAATCCTAGATCGACTCGGGATAGAGTCTTGGGTTGTTGAGCTCACCTCCTGTGTATATAAAAGAGGCGAGGCACCCCCTAGAGGCATCGATCTATTCATCAGGTCATCTAGCATCACCATATTTTTCTTTCTTTCGATGCCCTAAGCCTCCATAGCTTAATTGTGTCGTATTGTAAGCTCCACCATCATATTATAGACTAAAATATTGGACATAAGGTTATTATCCTATGGAAGATTCGAACCAGTATAAATCTTGGCTCTTGTATTCTAGAGTTGATCATCGGGTTTGAAGGCGCCGCGCTTCCCTTACACACATCTAATCACCACCTCGGGTACCCCTTGGGTGGACTGCTCGGTGATTCACTCATTCACCGACATTGACTAAATTTTATTTAGACTGAATTATTTGGGCATAAGCCAACTAATTTGCTTTGGGCTGAACTTCTAGCGGGCTGCTTCCATGAGCTTCCGATAAAAAGCTTTGCTCAAGACGCTTAGGAAAAAGCATTTTCGATAAATTAAAAGAGTTATTTTACCATATTTGATAAGGAACCGAGATGCACCATAACTTTTACATATTTGCTAGTGTTAGTTTTTTACCTCTTAGTACATAAGTCATAAGGTAAAGGGAGGTACAAAATTTTACATAAAAAGGGATGCCTCCTCAATCATAGTAAAATCATTCAAATTAAAATGGCGGAACTAACATGCAAATTGTGAAGAATGAAGTATTTGAAAACTAAAATCGTTGCTTATAAGTTCCCAAGTATGTATATAATTATTGTAGAAAATCAGTTCATTCATATATATGCTTCACTACTTGTTATCTTATCCTACTTATGACCAGGTATAGGATAGCCAAGGACGTTGGCTCTGCCATGCTCTATCTTCACCAGGAGTGCGACTCATTCATTCTCCACAGAGACATCAAACCAAGCAACATACTCCTTGACGAGAACTTTAATGTCAAGCTCGTTGACTTTGGGACTTCGAGGATCATCAATCATGGCAGCACCTCAATTCAGACAACTGCCATAGGCACACTAGGGTACATAGACCCACAGTACATGAAAGACGGACTGTTGAAGTTCAACCATAGCTTCGACATGTACAGCTTCGGCATCGTCCTTCTGGAGATCGCCTGTGGGAGGAACACCAGGGAGCATATTTGGGATCTATACCGAGGAGGCGGTGATGTCGTTGAGGCTACAGACGCGAGGCTAGTTGGTAGCTTCAATAGAAGGGAGATGGAGCGTGTCATCATCTTGGGGCTCTGGTGCTCTTCCTCCGATATTGAACATCGACCTTCTATACTACAATTGGATGTCCTTGAGCGTGATGCACTGTTACTTGACCTTACCTCCTCAGGGAATGCTACTCGTGATGTGCTAGGTCAAGTTCTCTAACCAAGAAACACAACCTACTTCAGCTAGATCGATGTTAGGATTATATATATTCTCCATGTATGTTTTAAAACGACTTGGGCTAGAAGTCCTGCATTGGCATGTGTTGATAGCCAATCTTGATGTACCTCACCTGGCGCACCTGTTGGTTGTTTTTTCAGTTTTGAGATTTAGCCACATAAATCTTATTCCAAATTTAATTAAGAGATAAAATATGTCATGATCGATGGCATAGAGTCATAGTCTTACACGGATCAGCGCCCGAGACCCATCAATGCTTATAAATACAAGAGAGGAGGCCAGAAGGAAGGGACACTTAATTCCTGCCATATTGTGTGAAATTTTTGGAGCCTGATTGTCGGGATATGATCTCCGGATACCCCGAGGAAGGTTTTGATGGACCGGACCGAAGATGAGCCTAGCCAATATAGTTGTTCGGTATAGCCCATGAAGTTGCCATCATCAATCGAGACAGAGCCGTGACATTGTCGGCGTGGAGCTCCTCCTATCCATCCTATTTAAATGTCTGAAGTCTGAACAATGGAGCCTCGTCCTTTGTGTAGACCGGAGCCCCCTCCTGTAGCAGCCGCAAGAATCTTCGTTTGGCTATCTCCTCCCTGTCCGGCTGTCCGGTCCTTGTTCTCTTCACGCTACACACCATCTGATTTTGGGTGGTTTGTCTGTTCTTCTGCCTAGAAAGACAATTTCTTGATTTAGCTTTCCTTCTGTGTTGCTCGCCAACATCATTTTGATCTCTATGATTGGGCTTGTCCTCTACCCCAGAGTTTTGACATGACTGTGTTAGCACCTATTATCGAAATCCTGAGTATTGTAAAATAATTGACTATATCAAACTCAAACAGATAATTCTCAAGGTAGTACCTTTCTCAAGGCAGAAGCATGTTCTTCCAATCTCTCAACCTCATATTGTTCAGCTAATCCCATCTCCTAGAAGAAAATCACGACATCAACACAGAAGTAACATTTCTATCCCTCTCATTAGGGATAACTCCATATTGTACATAGGGATGGCAATCGTGCCCGATTACGCATTTACCCGCGGGCAGATAAAAACTCTATTAGGGTCAGGTTTATTCCTAATTCTATACCCGCCGAGAGTATGTTATCGGGTCAAAAACCATACCCGACGGATAAACGAGTATGGGCATGGGTATTCACTACCCATACCCGCTTCAAACGTTTACTCATTTAACATTAATATATAAACAAAATCTAAACCATAGCAACCCTCCCACACTCCTAGTCGCCACCCTCCTCTACCCTCACTCTCCAGCTGCCACCCTCTTCCTGCCCCATCCCGCGTCGCCCCTCCACCTCCCTACCCCACGTCAGTGCGCCGCCCCTCCCCCTCCTCATCCCGCACCAGCGCATCGCCCCTCCCCCTCCCCATCCCATGGTGGCCCCTCTCCACATCACTAGAGTGTCCTGCTCCACCTCCTCCTCCCTGCCGATCCATCGCCTAGATTTGACATCGGCTGGTTGCCCTGGCTACGTCCCTCTCCATCCCCCCTGTCAGCGTCTCGTGCCGCCTGCTTGCCCTTGCTGGCGTCCCACACTGATCCCTCCCCCTGTCGATGTCCCGCGCCGCCCCTCCTCCTGCCGGTGTCCTATGTCGCTCCCCCACCCTACGCCAGAGTCCCGCGCCCAAAGTACCAGATCCATCGCCTAGATCTAACGTCAGCCGCCAACCCCTACATCACACCAGTTGCTGAAGTCCATTTGCTTTGATGTTTATTTCTGTTGTTGATCAGCTGAAGTTTTGATTGTTGAATTGTGTGTTTGTTGCTGATGCTATCTGTTTATAGGTAAACGGGTATACCCGCATGTATATGACACCCACGTGTATCGGGTATGGGCATGGGTTTTTACCCATCGTGGGTAATAGGTTTGGGTTTGGGTACAGAAATTTTTCACGGGTACGGGTGACATATGTTATAGCTGGATATTGTGCTATCAAGTCATTTAAAACGATACGTTTTGGTAACCTGTTCCTAACAATGAACAGCTAAATATTCATATTGACATAAATATTTACCATGTAGTTCATATCTATGGAGTCTCGAGCCTCACCATAAAAGGTCAATCTCGGTCAGATAAATATTTGACAGCATTGCAATGTTCCTAAATTTACGCTAGAAAAGGTGTAATATTTCATATTTTCTATCAGAAGTACACCTTTCAAGGTTCGTCGTAGTGCATAGCATGATAGCAGATAGAAATTTTTACCATTTAAACCTTTTATAAAACATTTTTCATAAATAAACCCCTAAAAAAAGTTATTCCAAAATTAGACCCAAAATTCAGCGCTAGCCCCATTGGCGCTGAAGTTGCCTAGCTCAGCACCATTGGCACTAGCGCTGACATGGGTTATGTGGTGCTGAGATGGTAGAGGTTGGCACCAATACGACTAGCGCTGACCTCAAGAACTCAGCGTCTTCTTTAGCTTAAGATGTATTACTTATTATTCCATGCAAAGAAATTCACCGTAGTTCAGTGGTAAGTAGTCCTTCATGACAAGTGGGTGACCTGAGTTCGATCCCAAGCAACTCCTACACAATGTAGAGATGCAGAAAAGGAGAAAATAACGATCGCCGGAGCGTAACAGACGCGAGTGTTCTCCACTATACTACAACAGTCTTATTTACTTTGAATAATAAGTAACCCAACTTAAGCTAAAGAAGACTATGAGTTCATGAGGTCAGCACCAGCCGTATTGGTAGGGATGGATTCGGATCGGATATGGATAGAATCAAATCTAGATACATTATTTACCATATTTTATTTTGGATTCGAATATGAATATGGATATTTTTGAATACAAATACAAAACGGATAGCTCGATTTTGAACATGAATCCAATTGTTTACTAAGTTCAACTTGAAATAAATATAAAAACGAAAAGTGTGAAATCTGTCTAGACTTTAATTGATCAAATTCAATTAATCAACAAAAATTTTATGAATGCTACATATAACATGCACCACAAACATAATCAATTATTTTTTTTTGAATTGAACATAATCAATCAATCAACCAAATATTTTTACTTCAGCAATGTAATAGAAACATATGCGGTAGTTATTTTTTCGTTATACGCTTTAATAATATATGTTTGAAGCAACAACAATGTACAATGTCAAATACACAAATTATGCACATTTATAGTTGATGCTCTACTTCTTATATAACCATAAAGTGTACAGATAAAACTATTTTCTCAACTACTTCAAGAATTTATTCAAATTTAAATCAACTATTGCAAATAAAAAGAAATGACGATTTAATCATCCTACTGTCTTGTACTACTAGAAAATCTCTACTAACTTAAATGTTTCATAATTACATAAAGAATAAATAAACTACATATATTAATATAGTGATGTCATGTTATCATAAGTCCCTAACAGTCTTATACGTGTGAAATCCTAAAACAAATACGGATGTAACCATTTTCATATCCGCATTCAGCAAAAATTTGGATATCCGCTTCCATATCCATATTTATTAAACGAATTCAGATGTTTCCGTTTACCGTCCATATTTAATTCGGATACGAATACAGATATCCATATTTATAATTTATCAAATACGAATACGGATAATTTAGATATTTTGACATACATATCCATCCCTACGTATTGGCGCTGACCTTTGTCATTTCAGCTCAACGTCGGCCCATGTCAATGCTAGTGCCAATGATGCTGAGTTAGGCAACCTTAGCACCAATAGGGCTGACGCTGAACTTCGGATTTAGTTCTATAATAAAAAATTTAGAAGTCTATTTATGAAAAAAGTTTTATAAAAGGTCTGAATTGTAAAAATTATCATGATAGCAGATAGGAGGGCATCATCTCGGTCCATGAGCCCTCACCTGAGGGCATGATGACACAGCGGCGATGGACGCGTGGACCGCCGCCACGGCGACCTTGTACCGGTGCCTGGCCTCATCGAGCGACCCGCCGGAGCCGGGCCCGATCCCGACGCCTCCCCCGGCTGCGCCGGAGGCGTTGGAGTCCGTGGAGGGCA
>KE370772.1:2556465-2571342 GCA_000418225.1 Zizania latifolia
TTTTGAGGAGGTTTTGAGATATCAGCTTGCCTGGTGTGATCTTTATCGCACAATCTTGTGCCGAGCTTTCTTAAGTCACTTGCAAGGCTGATATTCTCGTTGTTAGAAGTTTTGGGGGTAGTATTTTCCACTGCGTTTTTAATTTGCCCCCATTCACCCCCCTCTAGTCGCCTTTTCGGTCCTACAATGTCTAAATAAGTTTCTCTACCATGCCAGTCTCTTTATACTTTCATCTAGATTTTCTGCTTGAAACTGATACTTTGAGAATCTCAGCTAATTAATTCCTACTAGAGCACTAAGTCTTCTGTTTTTGTTCGCTTCAATTATCTTTTAATTTTTTACCGTAACGTTAGCACGTACACACTACTAGTATTTTTTGAATGAAACTTCTACGCGCAGAGTTTAGACCTAGCCAAAACTTCACACATCCACTGACATTTTTTCCTAGTTGGTCCAGGTCGTGTGGGCCAGATCCAAATTAGTCCGATCAATTTAGAGAATATTCGGTACGACTTTAAATCTAAAATAGATTTTGAGTTGAAAAAAATGGTTACACTCTTTTTATGTAGTTTATATTCTACATGTCCGCTTTGCTCTTAAAAATTGATTCGACTTCAACTCCATTGATAAGGATATAGATGGTAGAGTTTTGACAGACAGACATATGACTACAAGTCTACCACCTATGCAGTTGCATGGCCATTGAATCCAAGTTAGATGACATATATTGCTTCTTCAGGGTTGCAGGCAGGCCTAGAACAATTAGGGCTTTATCTTAGTTCTGCCTCTAAAAGTTTATTAAAGTTATATCAAAATATTACGTAGATTTTAAAAAAAAAATCAAAAGCAATTCATTCAGCCTTATACATTATCAATTATTAGCACCACCCCTGTGCTTTTTGACACTAGAGTAAAAGCATTGTAGCACAAAATATGGTTCGCAATACTATAGTATACGTATCGTGGCTATGGTTAGACCGTGGATCATCAAAACAGACAACTAATATTGTGTGTAGTCCAAAAGTAGAGTCACAAATTGACTATAGCAAATCTCAATTCGTGTGTGCTAGATCGAGTTTGCTTAGCCCTTACCGAGTGGGGCCATATAGTTAGTGCCAAGTTGAACCTAACACTCACGTGACTAGCTCTATTTGTAAATTAGATGTAACGAGATCATTCTCAATAACAAATATAGCTTAACAAATACAACATGCTCTAGTTCTAGAGGTAAAGACGGTTCATGACACCATGTTTAGTCTTTATTAATACAGGAAATCAAAATATTCTCGGAACTAATAAACATGAAACATTCTTCCAAATCAATATATATATATATAGCAAACTACTACCACTATTTACTAATTATTGTTAAAAATATCAAATATTAGGTCTCCTTTAGAATATACGATTTTTACAGATATTTTAAGAACTTTTTCTTGTCTGAAGGATTCTTTTGCGACATGGGAACCATATTGGTTGCACTAGGCTTAACACATATCGGCATTTCACTTTGGAGAAAAGACCGTTTTACCCATGTAACTATTGAGATATTTCAATTTACATCGGAAATTTAAAACCCTGCAACTCTTTGAACCAGATAAATAACACAAATACACGTGGTTTTAGGCTTACGTGGCCTCCACGTGGCAACGAACCCACTGGTTAGTCTCTCCTTGCCTTCTTCCTCCTCCTCAGCTGGCTCGAACTGCCTCTCTCTCCCCTCACTTCTCGTCCCACCTCTGTAGGTCGACGTCGAGGACAACGGCGGCGGCAGCAGCATGGAGGTCACGAGCAGCAGTTCCTTTCCCCTCTCTTTCCTTTCCTCTCTTCCATACGGTAGCTTTCCCTCCCCTAAAGATCTGCTCGTCAGTAGGGACGCATGACGAGCAAGTTGCAAGCGAGGGCGGCGACGACGGTATCTCCAAGCAAGAAGGCCGTGGATGGTTGCGGTCTCCAATATATTTGTGGGTGAGAGCAATACAATCAGAAAGAGATCGAGGGAGTGACACGTGGAGCCGACACATTTTTCAAGAGTTTATTTGCCAACCGGCTGACTAGACTGCCACGTGGGCCAATTGCTGTCACGCGTGCGCCACGTAGGATCAACCCCAACCTGATATTAAACTGAGATTAAGCTCAAGGGTAATTCGGACGTTTTCTCCTTACTTTGCGATCGAATTGCACGAGATCACGAAAAGCAACAAAGAAACCCGTACAAACTCGTGGCGATTTTTTAATGCATAATGATGTGACTTTGCAGTCGCCAAATGTACTTATCAGACTAGCAGCTATCGATGAGCTGCACGAAAAAAAATATCAGATATGAAAGTGTACAAGACATGACGATGCCTGTGCTGTGAGTGTATCCCCTCGTGACGATTCGTTAAAAATGGCTGCTTTTTCTTTATGCAGCGAATTGATAGAAACATGTGGTTATGTATCTTAATCAGCACGTCAAATGCCTACATCTGCCCCCGCTAGCTGGTTATTTTTCTGTCATCGGTCTCTTTGTACACGAGAGATTACAAATGATTTGAGTTTTGTCACGATCTTAGATTTTGTTGTTTTGTTAGGTGAAGATTTTGTCAGTGGTAGCTATTTTTAGATCGAATATATATCTTCTTAAACGGTCTTTATTCTGCTGACTTTAGATTGTAAAACTAAATAAATCTAGAGATAAAATAGTGTCCAGAAATTTAATCACAACATATTATTGGCTGCTTTTTTAGTACTAAACTTCCAAAAAGGGTCTTAGTCTATCGCTAACAATTGGAGCTCTCTGCAAGATTAGGAGAACTGACCATCGAAAACAGTTTATTGTCTTTAATGTTGCACATGTTAGACAAGTAATTTGGGTCCTAAATAAATGCAAAATTGCTGACTCGAGTCAGACTATCGAACAATTGGTGAAAATAATTTAACCTGCTTTTGCCCCCTAAGACCGCGGGAAAACATGACTAGATGTATCGTTCTTATTTTCTTTAGTTCTTAAGATAGAAGCACAGACATGGATCGCCTGTGATGACGCCCTGTCTCATCGCCCGGAAATTTTATTTCGATCAAATACCATATTAACGATTTGGTTACCAATCTGTAAGTTCATGACACCATACAATCACTACACCATAAATTTTATGATATCATATCAATCATGATACAAGATTGATGTATTCATGCAATGTAAACAAGAACAATGTAAGAATGATATAAAATGCAATAAGAATATTACTAGTAAGAATTAAGAACAAAGAATATAGTTTGAGATTAAAGTGGTAAATCAAATCGACCCGATAAATGAACATAAGATCTATGAGAGCTCTAGCACCGACTAAATGACTGAGGACTAGAGACAAGATGAATTATAATTTGGTAAAGTTTAACTAAACAAAACCCAAATTATTTATAACAGTTACGAGAAGGTTTTAGGGAGGTAGAAAACCAATCAGGGATCGGTCATGTTTAACCATATATAAGGACGCGTAACTAACAGGCTCTATGTGATACAAGACCTAGTGAATAGCACACCATTTGTATGACATGCGAATTATTTTGGCAATTACATATGACTTGGATGAAATTTGGTCAAAAAACAAAATCGTTAGAAGGTAGACTTAGATAATATTTTTATGAAGTCTAAGATAATCTAACATGGAGATATGAGTTCATTAGAAAAAAAATTACACCTGTGTGAACTAAGTAATATTTGCAGAGGCCAAACCAAGAATAATGTGATACATTTGATCTTCAGCTTATAGGTATAAATAATTCTTTGCTAAATCAAGGTTATTAAATACAAGTAAATCATAACTACTAAATAGCGGTCTATTCTCAAAACGAAACCATGTAAACAAATAATTAAAGAAACATGCCACACCTATTAATTAAATTTGCAAGCACATGTTCATAACTTTCACTAAGGGAAACTGCAGCTTCGCCAAGTGCTATAATCTTTGCCGAGTGCATTATGTCAAGCGCTCGGCAAAAATAGGTTTGCCGAGTGTTTTTGAAAAAAACACTCGGCCAACTATTACACTCGGCAAAAAAAACTATTTACCGAGTGCCTACAGGGGATGCACTCGGCAAACCCTATGACACTCGGCAAAAAACAGAAAAAAAAATTGGCACTAACGGACGTTGTGATGGCGTGTTTGGACGGGAATTTTTTTTCGGGTTCGCCGAGTGTTTGCACTCAGAAAACCCTAGGGTTTGCCGAGTGTTTTTAAAAAAACACTCACCAAACCCAAGATATTTATCATTTTTTGTGAAAAAATATTTCGAGTCTGTGTGATATTTGTAACTTTGTTTTAGCTTAAAAAATTTTCTACGCTCAAAATACAACATATCTTATTCCATGTAAATTTTTTGTATTTTTCTAGGTCCGTTTGCTGTTTTTTAATTCATTAATTATGTTTTGAGGATTTAAATTGAAATATGCGAAATTTGAATTGTAAGTGTCTGCAATAATGAACCAAAATTTATAGAAAAATTATATTCATGTTTTTGAGTCTATTTTTAGTTCTTATCCACTAAATTAAAAGAAATTTTGAAAAATCTAGGTTGCGACACTCGATCGGCAACGTGGAGCTTAATGGTTTTTTAATTCTAAAAAAATCAAATCAAGTATGAAAAACACGAGGCTTGTAATGGTATTATGATATGATACGTAGATATTGTGATAAAAATTTTAAAAAAGTTTGCAGAAAATTGTCAAGTACGATGTTCAAAAACTGAAGATTCTCCGAGGACGAATTTGGATTTAAACAAGGAATGGGTTAGGTTTGAAAGCAAATCGACGGTTAAATCTTTGTTTGAACTTAAAACTTTTTCTACAATCAAAATACAGCGTTCCTTATCCCATGAAAAAAATGGTATTTTTCTAGGTCAGCTAGCTATTTTTAATTCATTAATTCTATTTCTAGGATTTAAATTCAAACATGTCAAATTTGAACTACAAGTGTATGAAATAATGAAATAAATTGTCCACAAAAATCATATTCATATTTTTGAGTATATTTTTAGGCATTACACACTAAATTTGAAAATATTTCACAAAATTTGTCAAGAAAAAAAAAAGAAAAACAAATTTGACAAAATTTCAAAAAATGAAAAAAATGTTTACCGAGTGCCAAATTTGAGACAGTATCTCAAATTTGGCACTCGGCAAACCTTTTTGCGCAGTCGACGTTAAAATTCTAAAATTTTCGCATTCAACGCCAAAGATTTTGAATCCGGCGCCAAAAATGTCACCCCTCCCTTTAAATTTGCATAGCTCCCTCTCATCCCCTCCTCCCTCTCCGTAGCCCTCTTCCCACTGCTGGCGCCACGCTTCGCCACCGTGGCCCATGCCTCGCCGCTGCGGCCTCCTCCCTATCGTCGCCGGTGCCGTGTGTCCTCCCTGTCGCTTCCCTGTTGCCTGTCGCCATGCCCTGCTACCGATCACCATGCCCTGCCGGTGGTCACTGTGCCCTGCCCTGCCCGTCGCCATGCCCCGTCCTGCCTATCGTCGTGCCCTATTTGTCGCCGCGCCATGCCCCCGTCGTCACCGCGCCGCACCCCCATCGTCGCCACCGTCGTCGTCGCGCACCGTGCTGTGCGCCTTGCTACACGCTGTGCCATCGCGCCGCGCCGCTCCGCATCGTGCCATGTCACACCGTGCCCGTCAGGTGTTCGACAAAATGCCGCCTCCTATTTTTTAATTTTCTGTTTCTTTGTTTGCCGAGTGTTGAATTTTGGCACTCGGTAAACCCACTGTCATGTTCGTGCGTGCACCGTGAAGTCACTTTTTTTGCCGAGTGTCGTGTGTGGCACTCGACAAAGGGTTCACCGAGTGCCCGATAAAAAACACTCCGCGAACCCCTGTTCACCGACAGCGGGTTCGCCGAGTGTTATTTGCCAAGTGTGGCACTCGACAAATCCTTCACTGAGTGCATAATAGGCTTCACCGAGTGTCTATGGCACTTGGCGAACTATTATTTTCCTATAGTGTTTGGTCCATCCAATAGAGATGGTTTTATATTGCATAATTGATATCCTCGTTAACTTGCATGAAAATGTGAGATATTGTATATGGATTTTATGTTCTATAGTTGAACACAGCTTGTATTTTATCACATTGATCGAACTCTTCATCACCCAAAGCTTGTATTTTAGACCACTAAAATAGAAATATTTTAGACCACTTGACCACGTCGGGAACAAGTGTGCTGCCAGGGGAAACGCCATTGCTAGAGCTAACACCTAGGCCATCGTTGGAGCCACCACCTACACCATGGGCTCTGCTCATCCTCCCCCTCACGTACAAATCCATGTAGGCTAGGGCACGGGATAGGGTATCCTCACACTCCTCAGCATTTACATGCTCCATTTTCGTCGGATCTAAGAAAGATTGAGAGGAGGGGAGGAAGATGGAGAGGGGAGGAAAAATTGCTGGATGTGCACGCACAGGAGAGAGGAAAGTGAAAGCAGGAGAGAGGAAAGTGAAGGGGCTGGTTTTTATATGGATGACATTGGTGGGTAAATTTCTTGAAAGGACATACTCATAAGCTGGAAAAAGCAGGGTAGAGCCAGCTTACCAAATTATTACAATCTGGCACCTAGATTATAATAAGCTAGAACCATAAGTTGTCATGTTTGTTTCAACTTATGAAAAAAAATCTAGATTGTTAGATGGTCCGCCACACAAACCTACAAAGTTTAACCTGGCTATAACGGTAGTTTATGTAAAGTTAACATAAAAAATATAGATTTTTTAGACATAGCCATTTAGCCGAGAGTTATGCTTAGCCAAGGGTTTTAAAAATCGGTACATGCCAGTAATCGATCAGACTGATGGTATCTTTTAAATTTTATCATGATGATTTTTAATGAATTTATTTTTTATTCAAATTTTAAATAGTTTTGGAGCATAACAAAATCAATAAAATAAAAAAGTTTTTTTTAAAAAATATTGTTTGGACGCCAATCCATAATCGCAACGATCCAATTACAACAAAACATGTTTGAAAAAGGATCCTAGAGCGTCTAGCGTCTATCTCTGTTACTAAGGCCCTTTTTAGGATGGCCGTAGATTTTATAAAAAGCAACTGTAACTAGGATTCTATTTGAATTGGATTATGTGAGAAGTGCTGTAAAAAGCAGCTGCTCTGCTCTTTTAAGCTACAACTTATAATTAATCCATAGTCAAATTTGAAGTTTCTTATAATCAATACATAGTTAGATTTGAATTTTAGAACTCCATTTTATAATTTTACAGGAGTGTTTTGTCGTTTTATATTTTTCCAAACTTGTATTTTAGACCACTAAAAATAGAAATAAATAATTTTCTTATTAAAATAGTTTATATTATTAGTTTATGTATCTCCATCATCTTATAACCAGTAGAAAAAAGCTCCTCCAATCAGACCTAAATATCTAGCATAGCTGAACAAGGTTAGAGAACATCTTGCATTGGATTCAAAGGGACCTAAGAGCCCATTCAAAACTAATTATATGAGTAGCTAGATGATTAATCCGTACATTAATTAAATATTATATAATATAAAGCTAACAAATAAATTAGTTTATGTATCTCCGTCATCTTATAATCCATAAAAAAACTGATCCAATCAGACCTAAATATCTAGCATAGCTGAACAAGGTTAGACAACATCTTGCATTGGATTCTAAGGACCTAGGAGCCTGTTCAAAACTAATTATCTGATTAGCTAGATGATTAATTCATATATTAATTAAATATTATATAATATAAAGCTAACAAATAAATTAGAATGCTGATAAAGATTTTTTTGAACGAAATCGCACTTTTAAAGTGTGTTATAACTAATCTAGCTGATAATCCAATAGCACTAGTGCTTTTTGCTGACGAGGTTCCACGTCGGCGCTATCTCCGTTTGTGTCGGAAACAAGGACACACAGACAGGAAGACAATCGCCGCAGGGCCAAATACTCAAACAGCCTCCAGTCTCCCACGAAACCGATAAGATTAGAGGGAAAACAGCCGAGGTCTGCATAGCTAATCTGCATGGTCAGATCTGAAAATGGACTGTTCAGATTCGCGGCCAGTTGCCATCATCAATCGAGATTCGAGACAGAGCCGAGACATTGTCGGCGTGGAGCTCCTACCCATCCCATATAAAAGTCTGAAGTCTGAACAATGGAGCTTCGTCCTTCGTGTAGACCGGAGCCCCTTCCTGCAGCAGCCGCAAGAATCTTCGTTTGGCTATCTCCTCCTCCCTGTCCGGCTGTCCGGTCCTTGTTCTCTTCGCGCTCCACACCATCCGATTTTGGGTGGTTTGTCTGTTCTTTTGCCCAGAAAGACAGTTTCTTGATTTAGCTTTCCTTCTGTGTTGCTCGCCAACATCGTTTTGATCTCTGTGATTGGGCTCTGCGCTTGCCCCCCACCCCGGAGTTTTGATTGTTTGCTCGGGTTGCTTTTCTCCTGAACTTTGGCGTTCTGTTCCGTGGTAAAGGTCTTACCTTTCAATTCTCCTGTCATCCCGCTGTCGATTCTTTGTTTCAATTCTCCATTCTTTATTATTTTCCGGGCCATTAATCATTTGTTTTGAGATAAAGAAGCGATCTTTCCAGGTCAATCCCCATCCAGATTAGTTTTTGATCTTTCTTTTAGCACTTCTGAGAGGTCTGTGCCAGTGTGTCACTCCAGGATCAGTATTTATTTAATTATTTCCATCTGAGCAAAGTTTATTCTTCGCTTCTTGCAACTGAAGGCCCTTTTTCTAATTTTTTTGCTCCGAATCTGCATATAAATCCCCTCGATTTTGTTTGCTCCAATTCCTTTATTAAGAAACAAAATCCATTTTTTCCCTTAAGCAAGGAACCTCGAATTGCCCAAGAAACGCAAGAAAGCTTGTTGCTGTTCTTGGCCAATCCTATGGGGAGGGTCGCGGAGAGGCTGAGGGCCTTCTCGACGAATAGATGGCTAGTGTTCGTGGCGGCAATGTGGCTGCAATCCATGGCCGGCATCGGATACCTCTTCGGCGCCATCTCGCCGGTGGTCAAGTCTGCGCTGGGGTTTAACCAGCGGCAGGTGGCGGCGCTCGGCGTCGCCAAGGACCTAGGGGACTGCGTCGGCTTCCTCGCCGGCACGCTCTCGTCCATGCTGCCGGTGTGGGTGATGCTACTCATCGGCGCGGCGCAGAACTTCCTCGGGTACGGCTGGCTGTGGCTCATCGTCACCAGGCAGGCACCGGCGCTGCCCCTCTGGATGGTGAGTCCACGCCTATTGGTTTGAATCCTGAATTGGTCGTTCTTGGATATGGTCTGATTCTTGAATTGCTTGCTCATGAAATCCTTGATTGATTGATCAGTTGAAACTCAAGATTGCAATGTTAGCTTTACTGTTCTTGGTCTTGAACTCTTAAAATGCTTACTAAATTACAGTACAAGTTGTAAATATGTTACTAGTCAAATTATATGTTCCTCAGGAACATTTATGTTTCACTCTTGATCGGATGAGTAGTAGTAGCAATTGTGAAGAAGGTGGGCCTAATATGTGATGGATACAGCAAAGAGTGATTAACTAATTTATAGTCGAGTAGGACAGGCTGAGGAAAATGGCGTGGAAGACATATCTTAGATTTGATCAGAAGTGTAGTGATGATTTTTTAAGTATCGAATTACTTGTTAAACTAACCAATTACATGAGTGTAATTCTGGACCGATGGTATGTTCTTGTTGTATTCTTATTTCGGTGTCTTTGACTCTTTGTCACCATTTGTTGGCCATATGCATCCTTTTGTTTTTTCAGCTGTAACCAGATTCTTTCACCAATATTTAGCATCATGTTCGTAATAACATAAATGTGGTGGATGTTCATTTTAATTCAGAAGTGACCTGTTGAGTGTTGACATGTTTTTGTAGCTAAACTCTCTTTATCTGCTTGTACATTATTTTACTCACCGATGTGGCTGTTAAAGTAGTCAAGTTTGATCTCCTGAACTTGACATGATGTGTCCATCCAAATCCCACAAACAGGGAAGTAATTCTGCCACGTATAGTGATGACGGCAATATTTTGTCATGAATATGCACATAGCTTTGCCATGCCACCATTTTTTATTGGAAAATATGTACACAAAGTCATAAATCTTCACCTTGTCCTTCATGAGTATGCACACAGAATTGCCAGGTTTTAGTGTTTGATTGGATGATTCGTTGATGCTTATAAGTGAACAACTAGTTTATGAAAATAATTTGCTGATTTTTTAAAACAGCAGGGAGATTTAGTGTTCAATTGGGGATGGTGTAATCCATGACTTCATGCTCGCCATGCAGAATTATTTTATTTTTATTGTTGTTTTCATGTCTCTTTGATTTATGAATCGATATAATTTAACATTATATGTATCCATGTTTGTTTGTGAAACAATAAAATTGACCAAGAAAACTCCTTACTACTTGATATTACAAATTATAAGGACAAAATGGGGAATCTTGTATTTTCTAGTTATGTTATGTTCCCAATTCCTCATGATCAAATGAATGAAACAAGTACTTACATAGCTATATGATTGTACACTGCAGCTAATATATAATTTATCACTGTTTTCTTGTTCAGATGTGTGTTCTTATCTTTGTTGGAACCAATGGCGAGACATACTTCAACACAGCTTCACTTGTGACGTGCATTAAGAACTTCCCAAAGAGCAGGGGCCCAACAGTGGGTATCCTTAAAGGATTTGCTGGCCTTAGCAGTGCAATTCTGACACAACTGTATGCAGTAATGCATACACCTGATCATGCCACACTTGTCTTCATGGTCGCAGTTGGGCCATCATTGGTTGCCATTGGCCTGATGTTTGTTATTAGACCTGTTGGAGGTCACCGTCAGGCGCGGCCATCTGACAAAAACAGCTTCATGTTCATCTACACTATTTGTTTGCTCCTTGCTTCATATCTTGTGGGTGTCATGCTAGTCCAAGATTTCATGCAACTGAGTGACAATATGGTTGTTTTTGTCACTGTGATTCTTTTCATCCTGCTTATTTTACCTGTCGTGATTCCTGTAACCTTGACATTTTCATCAAAAACTGAACATCCAATTGAGGAGTCTCTCCTAGCTGAACCATTAAAAGGAGAGTCAAGCACTTCACAAGAAAAGAAGGGTCAGCCAGAAGTAATTTTAAGTGAAGTGGAAGAGGAGAAGCCTAAAGAGATTGATTCATTGCCCCCATCTGAAAGGAGGAAGAGGATCACAGAATTGCAGGCCAAACTAGTGCAAGCTGCAGCTCGAGGTGGTGTTAGAATCAGGAGGCGGCCACACCGAGGGGAGAACTTCACACTAATGCAGGCATTGGTCAAGGCTGATTTTTGGCTAATTTGGTTATCACTTCTGCTTGGGTCGGGATCAGGGCTGACGGTGATCGACAATCTGGGTCAGATGAGCCAGGCTGTTGGATTCAAAGATGCACATATCTTTGTTTCATTGACGAGCATATGGAACTTCCTTGGTCGTGTCGGAGGTGGCTACTTCTCTGAGAATATTGTCAGGTGTGGACACTATATTATCTTCATTTCAGTCTAGCATTCGCTGTTAATACAGACAAATTAACTTCTTTATTTTGGGTTGATTTTTTTAACTTCGACCCAGAAATTCTGCTAGGACCTAGGATGCCTCTCTGTTAAAATTTTAAATAATGGCAAAGTCCTTATATTTCTGGCCATCTGTCTGTTAATGAACAGAATTTGCTCTACAGTGGCAATTTCATTGCTGCACTCAGTTATCTTGTTCACACTAATCATTACATTTATTTGCGTAAGTTTGACTAGTTACTTCCAAATATCAATTGTCAGGCTCTTTCATATCTTTACTAACTATCGTTCTGATCAGGGAATGGACATACCCAAGGCACATAGCACTGGCTGTTGCTCAGATCCTGATGGCTGCTGGGCATTTCCTCTTTGCAATGGCTTGGCCTGGAACTATGTATTTGGGAACCTTCCTGGTTGGTCTTGGATATGGAGCTCATTGGGCTATTGTGCCGGCTGCTGTCTCTGAACTTTTCGGCATAAAACACTTTGGTGCAATGTACAATTTTCTCACAGTAGCAAATCCCACAGGATCGCTGATCTTCTCAGGTGTCATCGCTAGTTACCTGTATGACTATGAAGCTGGGAAGCAAACACACCACCAGAGCTCTTGGTCTGGACAGTCACTTCAGAACATGAGCTTGCGTGCAGATGGACCTCTGAAGTGTGAAGGACCTGTTTGTTTCTTTGTCAGCTCATTGATTATGTCAGCATTTTGCATTGTTGGAGCTGGCCTGAGCCTTATTGTTGTTCACAGGACCAAACAAGTTTATGCTAACCTCTATCGAGCTGTCCGGACTTGAAATTTCTGTGGATAGAAGACGTTGAATCCCCCTCTTTTGTCCATGTGCCATGTATATTTGCGAATATGATTCAAGATACACAAAGTTAAGTATACCTGTAAAGTTTCAGACTTCAGAGATTGTATTGCCAGAATAGCTATTCCCAATAGAAATTCACACACACATTGTCATGGGGCATTCTTGATACAAGTCTGATATTTTCAATAAGCAAATTGTTGCATACTCATACATGTCCTTACATGAATCTCTTAATGGTACTTTAGTTGTAATATATATATATGCCCTTTTGTGCATGACTGTATCTTCAATGATTCTGGCAAAGCTGAAAAGTTAAGCTACTGCTTATTTTGCTTTCTTCCGTGCAATTTATATTTTACTTGCGTACATTTCCATTATTCTTTGGTCTATATAAATATAGTTTAGCTGAACAGCCGCAAGAGATGAGAATGAAGAATCAAACAATAAGATTGGGGCCTGGAAGGCTGGAACATCAGTGAGCACCTTCGCTCCAATTTTTCAAGTTGCTGCTTCTTCAATCGAAGGCTGTAAAGTCTCCTAGGTTTGCACTTCATTCTAAAGCTGGATCACATCAATTGGTATCTCTGTGTGCTACCATATTGCTCTTACTAGCTGCTACTGAACATTAATTGTCATTTCTGTGGAAGTACAATCTAAGAAGGACCTACACCTACAGCCTGTTTCCATTGACACTTGGTGCAAAACTTATTCTCCTTTTTGAGCAATCATGCTGCAAAAGTATGATCCCTATATTATAGATTGTCTAAGCTTCTGAATGTGTGTAACATACGTATCCTAGTGATCTTCGTGTCCAGCTGAAGGATTAATCAGCTATTCAAATCCTTTTCATGTCTACCATATAAGCTGATTCTGGCTGCTGCTGCTGCCAAACAACTGAATCATTGAACTGAACCATGAAATGAGACGAACATAATTTGCTCAGTTCTCTTCTTCACTCACAGCTATGAAAAAGCTTTTCTTGTGTGCATGTTTTACCTCTCCAATGAAGATCAGGTCATCAAAACTTCTTACCAGCTCCAGCTTTCCAAGTTCACCTCAATAAGAGCATAAAATAGCATCTGCCTGACAGCTGCAGTTCTGTAACAGAAACACATTACTGCCATCCTTAATAGCTGCTGTTTTCTACTGTGTTCAGATACTTCTGAACTACTGTGGCAGTCTTAAGTGTGATCTTAATTAATGGCCAGTTACAGACTCTGCATAGTTGGCATCGTCAGGCTCCCTCTACACTCTACAGAGTGTGATGCCAAGATTCAACTGCACGTTGCCTCTCTCTACCATCAGAATCAAATGGCATTCTGGAACTGAAGACCACTCAGCTACTCAAGCTTCAGTTCATTTTGACACATGCACAGTGGCAAATTGTTATTTCTTTTCATGATCAAATGATCCAACTTAGCACAGAATATTGGCAGACATCACCCTTAACATTTCGATCTGTTGAAATGACAGAAGAAGTAACATCTGTGTTAATACTGAAAACACCCGAAGATATTTTGTGCTAGTGCTATAGTCATCTTGTTTCTTAGAGATAACAGTACAAAGTGCTAGGGAGTGATGATGTAGAGAGGAGTACTTAAAGAGGAGTAACAAGAAGTGGGTCCCACATGGGGGGTAAAAAGGTTCTCTCATACAGACCATGCACACAAGGTATCTTCTCTGGAGTGAGAAAAAAATTATTAGGGTTAAGGAGGAGAGGAAACTTTTCTGTAGGTGGTAGTTGTGATTTTAACACTAAACATAATTGTATGAAATACCTAAAATATCCCTGACATCTGATTGATCCAGCAACACAGAACCTACGGTGATTTTACACAAATGGGTTCTAATAAAGTGTCACCCATGCGTATACGTACATGTATACAAGTACATTACGAGTTCTTGTGTGTGTGTGTGGAGTGGGGCCACCTGAGGATATTTAGGACACTTTCCCATGTGGTGTGCCCCCGTGTTAACATCAAATCTCCAGCCAAAAATAATTAACAAATCCCTTAAATTTCAAAATAATTTCAGCAGATAAATCAGCAACCATCAGATTTACATATATTTCTTTTTGGAAAAAAGGGCACTCTCTCCCAAAAAAAACGTGAAATGACAGGAAAGCCCTTGTTTTAGGACTTAAACCTGTACAGTTGAGGAATTTAATTTGGGGCACCAGGGAAGGGCAAAGATTGAAACTTTTAAGGCAAACAAAAACAGAGTGGAATAATTTATTTATTTTTTACAGGGCACACATAACCTGACCTACTCTTTTTCTACTGCTACTGCCCTCCCATTTGGTATTACACAATTTTTGGGGCTTTGACTAAAAGTCTGAGCTAAAAAAGCTTCATTTTTTTAGAGCTCCCTCCTGCCCGGAAATAAAATTCGGGGGTAATTTTTTTGCAATTTTCTGGAGCTGCCGGCCTCAAATTCGCCCGCCTCGCCGAGGTGATCTGCATGGGTACGCACTGGATCAATCCCCCTCCTTCTTGGCTTTCGATTGAGGT
>KE370772.1:2582796-2595348 GCA_000418225.1 Zizania latifolia
AACCAATCATCTTGATCACATGAGGACTGACTGGGCTGCCTTCCGCCAACCTACACGCAAACAAAGACTTTGAGATGTTGTACCTCTCAGTCCGTGCTTGGTTCTCAAACATGCCTTTGAGTCCCACGATCATATCGTAGGCATCCCTGTCCTCATATTACTTCTAAAGCTCAGAGTACATACAGGCAAGCATGAGACAGCTAACATCAATTGAATCATTGGTGTGCTTCTCATAAGCCCGCCGATCCGCGACAGATGCATCATCTTTTGGTTCATCAGGATGGCACCCTGCTTTGGCAAACCTACCATACAATGATCAAAATCTTTGTAGGTGCAGCTATTGGAAAGGGCATCAAAGTTCTTAATTTTTTGAGGAAAACTATTCTAACATGGTAACAATGCCTACCGCACACAGAACATGAAAGAATAGTATGACAAGAACATAAGTAAACATCACTGGCAATCATATTAACTGTGACATAGTATGACCCTTTTCACATAGTGATCTCCATCTCCATGGTTCCTGTCCTTCGAGTCATCACGCTTCAGGCCTCCATGAACTTGTATCAGTCTATTACACCTAATAGCACTATACTAATTACATGAGCAGAAGCATCACATGTCGACTCGCGGGTCATACAATATTTGAACAGCCTTGGGCTACATTTAACCATGACATGCAAGCCATGAAAATTACATGTATGCATCATACATATTACAAGGCCATAACAGTCACAACATTCTCTATAAAAACAAGTTACACGTAGAATCTACACGTGACTGAACAAGATCCGGAACTTCCAGTTCAAAGGCCCAAAATTTCCGGTCGAAGGTCCTAGAACTTCCAAGTTAAACCCGAAACTTCCGAAATCAACCTTCTGTGTCGAATTTATTTTGGCCCGGAACTTCCGAGTCAAACCCGGAACTTCATAAAATAACCTTCTGTACGAAGTTTATTTCAACCCAGAACTTCCGAAAATCCGACGCAAAAACAATAGTCTAATCTATTTCCACCGCATATCACATATATGTGATCGATCTAGATCGAACACTACGCACATAGGCTCTGATACCACTATTGGGTTATGGGAAGGCTACGCTAGTTTATCCCGTTCACCTAGGAACCATGCGTGTAATGGGATCATAGATCATTACCTCTAGCCACGAAACGTGCTAGGGCAGCGCAAGTAGAGTCGATGAAGCGCGTTCTTGATCAGCTCCGCTCAGTTCCGTCCGTTCATCGACGGTGAAGACGACGTAGTCCGGCGATCTCCACGAGAAGATCAACACCGCAGTAGCAGCGGCGCCTCTACGGTATCCACACGTATAGGGACGGGATCACCTCAAGCCGGTATGCTAGTACCATGCGAGAGATCAGGGGAGAGATGGCCACAACCGGTGTAGCTAAGGGAGGTGGAGGCAAGGGTTAGATCGAAGCAACAAGCAACAGCAGCCTTTTCGTCCTAGCCCATCCTCTCCTTATATAGTGCCCTCTCATGGGCTTTTAATCAGTATTAAAGCCTAACAGATCTAATCTGTTCGTCTGGCCCAGAAGTTCTAGTTCAGGCCTGGAACTTCTGAAAATAACCTTCTGCATGAATTTATTTCTGTCTGAAACTTTCAGTCTAACCGGAACTTCCAGACCCGGAACTTTCAAAAATAACATTCTGTATCGAATTTATTTCGACCCAAAACTTCCGGTCCAACCGGAACTTCCGATTCATCCAGAATTCACTTTTCAAGCAGGCTCGGAACTTCCGGTCAAACTGAAACTTCCGTCTCCTCCAGAAACCAAAACTGGGGCTGGTCCGAAACTTTCGGTCTAACCGGAACTTCTGGATGCTCCAAAATCCAAAACTTTCGGCCTCAAGCCAGAACTTTCGGTTCCCCCATAATTCTCTTTGTCATATTTCTATCAGCGCCGCCTCTCCTTTCGCGTGGTGGCACCAGCCCCTCCTCTCCTCTCGCACGGTGCTGCCAGTTCCTCCTCTCCTCCCACGCAATGCTGTCGACTCCGTCTTCCACACCTGTGCGGCGTCGTCGGCCTTGCCAACCCTACCTCTCCTCTCGCCGTTGCGTCACCAGCCCTGTCGCTATTCCTACCGCAGCTCCACCAGCGCCACCACGACACTATCAGACCTACCTCCTACGCAAAGCCGCTAGCACCGTCGCTCCTCTTGCACAGTGCCATGGTGCCGCTAGCCCTACCCCTCCAGTCTCCTTCGGCCGCAGCTACTTTTACTATTTTTCTTTGTTTTGCCTCAGGTATTGCCTCGGGTACAAGTATCAATTCTCACGCGGGTATGGGTATAGGAACAAATTCATACCCGTAGGTGGGTACGAGTACATGTACGGGTATAAGTTTTTTAATCGGGTATGGGTATGGGTATGGGTGGATAGTACCTACAAGTATTTTACCCGTTGTCATCTCTAGAGTAATATAACTATTTGGTTTAAGGGATGAGGTGATACTAAGTAGAACGAAATGATCCCTAGTCAAAATATTCTATATAGATGTTGAACCATACGGTATAAGTTTTTTTGCCGAACTATGTGGTACCGAGTCAAACCACACAGCGAGACGGTTGGGCAACTAAGCAGTTGCAGGGCAGCCGGGCAACTAGGTGGTGGCGCAGCTGGGTAGCTAGCTGCACCTCCCATTCATTCTTATTTCTCTAACCAAGCATGAGACTGAATTATCCTTTCCCTACTCATTGTCATAACCAAATATATGACCGAAGTATTTTATTCATCCAATCAAACACCTTTATAAAACCATCTTATTCCATCCCATCTCCTAAAAATGACATCATCACATCCTATTCCTCTTCATTCACTCATCTAACACTATCTAAGACTCCAATGCAAGCAATGGACAGTTGGACAGCATGATCTCAACATAGAAGGTAAAAGCGTCGATGATCAAAAATATATCATTCACTACGGAAAACAAAGGGTTTACCAAATACCAAAGGCACTCGGCGAAACCCCAAAAACACCCAGCAAACTATTTACCAAGTGTAACACTCGATAAATAGCACTCGATATATATACCGTCGGTAAAGAGCTGTTTACCAAATGTATATTATTAGACATTCAGCAAACACGCTTGCCGAGTGCCAAACACTGCACTCGGCAAACAAAAGTGCATGTAAACCCTGAAAACTTATCCAGCTTTGTTAAATAGTAGCTCAAAAGTAGATGTAGCCCAAATGGTAGAGCACACACTTTGCGTGAGGGAGGTACATGGTTCGAACCCCAGCTTTTTATGTTAGATTTTTTATATTCTTGTTTTTTAAAGAGCATAGATCTATTTAATAAATATGTTGAAAGTATGAAGCCATATTTTCTTATATATACAATTTCATCATATTTACATCACAATTATATCACTTCACATTACAAGTTCAGACGATTAAATAAAAAACAATTGCAACTTTGCAACAACATTCTCCAACAAAATAAAAGCAAGATGAAGTCCTCGCAACAACTTTGTGATTAGTACAGATTTTTGTATGGCAAATGATTGTCAAACACAAAACACTGGCACATGAGCATCCACAAGAAAATTTCACCACACAGAGAGGTCGGCCGGGGCAACAGCTGGTCCATCTCTCGCTGCCTGCAACACGTTAATTAGTGCGGAGTACAACAGAGCAAGAGAGAGCAAGAGGGACACGCACACTCACCTCACTTGCACCACTCTAGCTGCTAGCTGGCTGCGCTCAAGCTGCGTCGTTGCTGCGGCCAGGGCGAGGAGCAGGAGCGTGGCGAGGCCAGTGGTCGGCCATAGCCACCGCCTCCGCACGGCGACGTGTAGCCGTTGCGCCTCCCACTGCACAGCTCCCCTTAGCGACGCCCAGGTTACACACATCTCGCGAAGACAACGCCGGAATTGGGGATTTGGAGGCTTTGATTTGGGAGGGAGATATATAAAGGCGGAGCAGTGGAGGCGTGAACCGTAGCGTTTGGTTTTTGGGAGTGGAGCGCGCGAGAGCACACGGGAGAATGAAAATTTTGCGCTTCTGGCTGTTCGCTGAAAATCAGTTGTTTGCCGAGCGTCGGAGCTCGGACACTCGGCAAACAATTATTTTCGGGAGTGGAGCGCGCGGGAGAATGAAAATTTTGCGCTTCTGGCAGTTCACAAAAGGCGGGGCGTGAATTTTTTATTTGCTAAGTACAAACATCCGATCCCATTTGAATTCTAGTTAAGCGTAATTCTAGTTAAACGTGTCAAGACGAGAGCAGTATTAAGATGGGTGACCTCCTAAAAAATTCTCGTGGTAAACACAAATGTTTGCCAAGTGTCTCAAATTTAGCACTCAGCAAACATTTTTTTATTTTTTTAAATTTTGTCAAATGTGTTTTTCATTGTTTGACTTGATAATTTTTATGAAACATTTTCAAATTTAGTAGGTAAGGCCTAAAAATAGACTCAAAAATATGAATATGATTTTTCCAGACAATTTAGTTTATTATTTCATGCACTTACAGTTCAAATTTGACGTGTTTCAATTTAAATCCTAGAAACACAATTAATTTACTAAAAATAGCTAACTGACATAGAAAAATGCTAATTTTTTCATGGGATAAGATACGCTGTATTTTGATTATAGAAAAAGTTTTAAGTTTAATACAAAAATTTAACTGATGATTTGCTTTCAAACCTAATTAAATTTTTATCACAGTATCTATGTATCATATCATAATACCATGACAGGTATCATGTTTTCCAGACTTTATTTGATTTCTTTTTTAAATTAAAAAACTATTAAGCTCCACGTTGCCGATCAAATGTCACAACCTAGATTTTTCAAAATTTCTTTCTATTTAATAGGTAAGACCTACAAATGGACTCAAAAATATGAATATATTTTTTAAAAAAAATTTGGTTCATTATTTCATACACTTACGGTTCACATTTGACCTATTTCGATATAAATCCTAGAAACACACTTAATGAATTAAAAATAGTAAACTGATCCAGAAAAATACTAAATTTTTACATGAGATAAGCTATGTTGTATTTTGATTATAGAAAAAGTTTCAAGTTTAGACAAATATTTAACTATCGATTTGCTTTCAAACCTAATACGTTGCTTCTCTAAACTATAATTCCTCCTCGAAGAATCTCTGGTTTTCTAACATCCTACGTGATAACTTTCTCGAAACATTTTTAAATTTTTATCACAGCATCTACGTATCATATTATAACACCGTGATAAGTCTCGTGTTTTTCAGGCTTCATTTGATTTTTTTTAGAATTAAAAAACTATTAATCTCCATGTTGCCGATAGAGTGTCGCAACCTAAATTTTTCAAAATTTCTTTCAATTTAGTGGATAAGAACTCAAAATAGACTCAAAAATATGAATATGATTTTTCTATAATTTTTGGTTCATTATTTTAGGCACTTGCAGTTCAAATTTCACCTATTTCAATTTAAATCTTAGAAACACATTTGATGAATTAAAAATAGCAAACGAACCTTGAAAAATGCAAAAATTTTATATGGAATAAGATATGTTGTATTTTAAGTGTATAAAAAATTTTAAGCTCAAACCAAGTTGCAAATATCACATAGACTAAAAATATTTTTTTCACACAAAATAATGACTCTTTTGGGTTTGCCGAGTGTTTTTCACCCAGAAATTTTTTTTTGCCCACGCAAACACGTCGTCACGACGTCCGTTAGCACAATTTTTTTTCATTTTTTGCCGAGTGTCTAAATTATTACCAAGTGTATTTTCCTAGGACACTCGGCAAATAATTTGTTCGCCGAGTGTTTATAGTTTGCCGAGTGTTTTTTTAAAAATACTTGGTAAATTCATCTTCACCGAGTGTCCGAAATAACACACTCGACAAAGATTTTGGTACTCGACGAAGATACAGTTTCCCGTAGTGATTCCATAGGCTCCTTATCTTTGTACAATTAAGCCTGCTAAGTGCTTAGTGTGTGCATGTATACTAGATTTCAAACTGCTCCTATTGTCATTTGGTGGCTATAAAGTCAATACTTAGATAAAATACAAGGGTACCCTAAGATCCCAGAAATAGACAGGAATTAGGTTTAATGGTGTTTAACCTATATTCGGTTAGTAGGCAGAACGGACCATGTTTATTGCAAGTGCCCCTTCTTCCCAGTGCTACGAAAAATCCTTTCGACCACAAACAGGTCGGAAGTGATCAATAGGAAAAATAGATCAGAATAATGTTTCGAGCACCTAGACAGGACAAGGCCACGTGAGTTCCACAAGCCTGCCGAGTGCAACGAATAAAACACTCCATAAGCCCGTGTTTAATATGTGTACATAATAAAAAAACTACTCATATTAAGTATAGACGACCTTCCATATTTGACTCTATCGTCATACCTCACGTTCTCTCAAATGATTAGGGAATACTCCATCTAACTGACCAAAGATACTGACTATAGTGCGATGCATCGTGACAGTAAAGATAGATGTCAAGATAAGATAGGTACATATAAAAGTTGGATCATTCAACCGTAGAAAATAAACAAGATAAAGTGGATGCATAGAAAAGTTGGATCAATCAAGTCTAGAAAATAGACACTTACAACAGTAGAATTTACACGTCATCAGTACACGTACAAAGATAAGACTAAGTTTATTTTTTTGACGTGGAAGGGAGACAAGTTCCTTCTTGAATAGACATCTTAGATACAACCAATACAATTATACGAGTATGCTTCTACACTAAATTTGTTGGTTATTATAAAAGATAACTATTGTATTAGTTATCCCTACACAAAGTTATAGAGAATATTAATTATATTATGGACAATAGATGTCTATACCTTTGAGCTTGTCTCTTTGTCTCTAAGAAAGAATATTCTTCTCGGACGTGGGTCGAGCGGCAACAATTGGATGAGCCCGGTGCCACGGCGGCGGCTGGGCTAGTGCGACGGCAATCAGGCGAGCGTGGCGGCGATGGCTAGGAAAGCGTGTCGATGGTTAGGTAAGCGCGACGGCTGGGTGAGCACGACGACAGCCAAGCGAGCTCGCGACGACGGCTACGGCGGCAGCCAGGCGAGCGCGCGGCAAGCACGCAGTGGCAGAGCGAGCGCACAACAACGACTGAGCAAGCGCTGCTGCTGCTAGGCAGCGACATGGCAACTCAATATGTCAACTTATCAATTCTAAGCTTCAGGTATTTCGATTTTTATGACTGAAACCAAACAAAACCAAATTTCCTTAAAATAAAAACAAATTAAAAACGAAAAGGTTCCTTAAAATAAAACAAATTAAAAACGAAAAGGTTTAGTTTAATTCTGTTTGGTTTTTGATTTATTTTTACCCACCCCTAAATACAAGTGTTTATTTTTACCCACCCCTAAATACAAGTGACGAACTGACGATGAAGTAGTCTCTCGTCAACTCAAAGTTTTCAGTTAACTAGTTAGCGCATGCTACGCCACAGGGACCAGGTTCAGCGCTGGCAGCAACAATCTAAGCAGCCATCGGGTCCAGCCATGCAGAGACGCCCCATTTATCATCGGAGTCGTCACGACTCAGGAACAGACACATCACTGAAAATCTTCGCCGGAAATTTTTGGAAGCTAGATAGTTTCTGATAAATCATCAATGTGCACTACGTTTCAATCAGATTAACAATTTCAAGGTTCAAAGTACATTAATCGACTGTGTGGTCTGTTCCACTTGATCTACGCGCCATCCGTAAGGGTCCTCTTCGAAGTGCTGATGTACAGAACTGCATTCAGACAACCAAAAAATTCAGAATAGATGCATCTAACCAGATAATGCAAACACACGATGGTTGCGTGTTCTATGGGTTTTGAATTCCAGGGCATACCATTGTTGCCTCTTATGAAAGCATCACCATATTTGTTCTTCAGTTGGCCATTCACATACTCTTCAGTTTGCTCCATTGCAATGTTCATATACCCATCCAGGCAAGCCAGAATACCTGGTTGTCAAAAAAATGGCCAGGAGAAAATTGGTAAAATTCGTATTCAGCTTAACAGAAAGAACCGTGACATTATCTGTGTTACATGTCCAGTCAGACTATTTTCTCTTCTAAGTGCAACGTTTGATAATTAAAACATACAACGATGTGCATCAGTTATCATCAAACAAACCCAGCCAACAGTACAATGGAGGGAATAAAATGGATTTAGTGTAAATGAAGAGCCAACATGAGCTAACACTAGAAACTTAATTTAACGACATATTAATTTATCTACTCATGGTTTTTTTGGTATGCAGGTTATACACTCAAGCATGCACATTAAGATGGAAATGAAAATGAATTAGCATGATCATCAAGCAATGATAAGGCAGAACTGTTATGTAACATTCCTACTTATATGAAGGGTATCCATCAGAGAAACAGATGTGATGCATTATGGCAGAGCCCAAAAGATATCAAGTAACAATGTATGGAAACAAGCAAATACTGTGCACAGATTTTTGTGAGGCAAGAAAAAAGAGGCCTAGATAAAGCACAGATAACCTTCTAAGAGAGATTAGTAACTAGAGAGAATATGGAGCAACAAGGTAGTACCAACAGTCCAACACAACGCTTACAATTTTGCCTTTTCCATTTACATTTAATGTCAAGAGTCACTTTAGATAAATTCATCTGAAAAGACTATGCACTCATTAAGTCCTTAAGCTTTACGTAATAAGTTTCTTGATTGTTTGTTTAAACAAACTAAGATGGGAGTAGAAATTCTTGCTATGCACAATGCTTGTAGTACTTCAGCATGATGAAACATATATGGGGACCATGCCCACATGAGGACTCAGTCTCTAACCATCTATTCTACATATTATGCTGAATAGATGATTGGGATTAACTCCTCACATGTGGATGGTCCCCACAAAGGCGATCCAGTTTACGGTCCTAACACCTATGTATGTTTAGTCTAACAAAATTGCACATTTGATTTCTTGAGTTGTATATTTTTCGTAAAATAAATCTGTACATTTGGACAACGTTTAAATTTGAGTAAAGTGTACAACCTTATTGTACTCAATAATCGATAAACAACTTAAAGCTTCACAATTCACATGTAAACTATATCACTGTGTAATGAAATTCCACATTTTTTGTGGCACCCTTCATCGCTTTCCCCCACCTTTCTTATAAGCTCTTCTCTAAGAAGCTCTACGGAGTACAGGGACTAGTTATTAGCCTAGTGCTTTCCTAACAAAAACAGTAGGATTGAACACTTGTCTTGCTTTAATATGTTTGTAAGTTTAACATGTTTGCACTCTTTCATATCAAACTAACACATTCTAAGGTTTAATAAAATAGAAAATTTGCTTAATGCCGCCGAAAGATCCCAAGTTGGGTGTTTGATCCTGCGTGTAGCAGCTAGAAGCAACTTGTGCAGAGTATAAGTGTGGCAGCAGCTAGAAGAATGTGCTTGGTGACGCAACAAGAAAAGGGAGTGTCAAGATTGTCACTGTTAACATCCATTGACAGATGTGATAGATTAAGTAACTGAAACCTAGGAAGCTTCGGTGTGTTCAAGTGAACTACAACAATTGTTGGTATTTTTTTATAAACTTGGCATTTCTCAGCAGCATAGACCAATTCTCTCTTAATATAGACCATAGTATCATACAAACTTGAAATGTGCTTCAAGAATACTGATAACTAATTCCGAAGTATAGAAGCAACAACCATTATCCATCGCATTGGAATTGTACTCCTGACCATGATTCTCCTTGACATAGCCTTGATGGTTTTTTTAAAAGATGGGATCTAGCGGTGAGCCATAATTTGTTGAAGTATAAGTAAATTGCTCACCCTTTTGGTTAAATAGGTTGGTGCATGCAACTCAATATGTTATCAGAGCCAGAAGTCTCGAGTTCAAATCCTTGCTGGCGTAATTAAATGAAAATAATTGTTTCTAATAGAGCCTCCACTGCTCCACATGAGGGGAATATTGGAATATAAGTAACTCAATATAATTTACCGCACCTAAACCTCAAAAAGTGGGGGGGACCTTGTATGGTTTAACTATCAACTAACCAGAAGGCTACTAAATTTTGCAACAGCGACGGAAAGAGGAGGAAGGAGAGAGTAATGCGGCGCCTAGGGTTCCACTTAGTTTGCAGGGAGAGAGATCGAGAGAATGAGAATGAGAACGAGACCTCGGTAGTCGACGCCGGAGTTGAGCTTGACGACGACGGGGCGGCCCCTGATGGACTTGAGGAAGTCCGAGGGCGTCTTCACCGGCCCACCTCCGCCGCCGCCGGACTTGTCCGCGCCACCGGTGCTCATCTCTCTCCGCGAGGGTTTGGGGGGTTTCGGTGTTGGGCTGCCTTACTCGGGTTGGGCTCTGCTCCCTTCCGCCTTCCGCCTTTCATCTGCCACGGCAAAAGAGTTGGGTGGACCCGTGCTGATCATGTCCGTTTGCTCACCATCCAACGGTTGAAATGAGGCAAAAGGGTCATATGTTCACGAGCCCTGAAAAAACACGCGCGGCGGGAATTTATATTTTGTCATCGCCGCATAAAATCGGTTTCAATTATTTGTTGGCTTGTCATGTATATTATTAGCTATCACGTGTTATTGTTATAGAGTAGTAACATAATTAAGATGTCATTATTAAAAGTGTCAAATCATTAATTTTTTAATACAAGTGACCGTTTGAAAAATAAGGGTAGATGATAAATAGTAGTGATTTGATTTTTTTTGACCAAATAGCTTGAGAATTTAATTTAAAATATTGATACATGACTTTGAAATAAATTTTCTATGTTTTTATATAGAAAGTTTTAAAGGAGATTATATGGATTAAGAGTTTGAAATGTGTAAAACATGATAATCCACTATTTATTAGTAAGTAAGTTTTAGATTTGGACACATATATTAAAAATATTAGTAAGAAGATCATATTACTCTTCTTAGAGTGGGTGAGTATAATCTTGGAAGAAATTGGCTACAGTAAAAAGTAATTAAGTTCGGAGGTGGTATGAGTACTTTAAGGTAAAATTACCTTTTATAAATAATAGATTATTATATTTGGGATAATTTTTAAACTCTAAGAACTTGCTACATTTTAAGACGGAAGGAGTAGAAATGAATTCTTGCTTGAAGATATAAGTTTAGCATTTTGATCAAGATCGAGTTACTAGTGTTTACTAGATTCGATTAGCTTGCAACTGTATCTTTAACATCAGGGTAATGGCAGTGCTATTATAGCGTCCGAGTGATTTCTGACAAATAATTTTACTAGTGCAGATTTTCGTTGTGGCTTCATGACAATTTTAGCTAACTCAAACAAATCTGGATGTTCAGGTCATTCAAACACAAGAGGCAATTTATGGTATGCAGAATAATTTCCAACACAAACCAGTACATGAGCATATGTTTGCTTATTGCCACCTTGTTACCCAGAGTCCCAGACAACTACAAACAACATAGAACAAGTACGATAACCTAACTAGGATTATCCATAATAATGGCATAGAACGATCAGGCCAGGTCATTTGACCTCAAGCATTGTGATTAAGATCATAGCAATTGAACAAAGAACATTACACCCCTAGTTCATATCATCGGCAGGGGAAAGTTGTTGGTCGGGACTAATACGGAGAGTCCGGCCATCGCCGTCAAGGATCGTGTCATTGAACGCACCATTGCTGGGGATAATCGGCAGCACATGTTCCCAGCGATGGATCTAGACTAGACAGAAATTCTATTTATGGTGATATGATATATATCTACCCCAGCAGGCGGGCGTGCAACATGAGCGATAGGACAACACACACCAACTTTTGATAACACCAACTTTCGATAATCAGCCCATGTGGTCTATCAAGCGACGTGACCTATCAGATGACATGGTTTGTAGAACAGTACCTTACTCCTATGTAGTGGATGTTTAACGATATGCCAGTTCTTCCTTAGCCCTTGGACTTAAGATATGAACTTGAACTCTGGATCTAGGGCTCAGTCTCTGGATCACCTCTTATGGTTTCGGTACTCCCCTTTTTATACATTTGTGGGGCATCATAGTGACCGAACCGAGGGAGCTTATATTGTAGCTATCGACGGTCCGAACCTATCTAAACTCTCATGTGTGCATCTTATTATGTGATAAAGTGTTCTCAACTCTCTACCTCTACCAAACTCATAAAGGGGGATTCCCGCTAACGGTGTTTATACACCGACAACATCATCGTGGTGCAGATGGACAGCAGTTGTCGCTACTTGCCACTACTCGCCCATAATAGCTTTCCACTACTACCGGTAGGACAAACCAAAGGCCAAGCACTGGTCAAGGCATAGCAAGACAAAGATATCATGTGTTCCACTAAAATGAAAAGTATAAGCAAGCAATTAATCGATCACTCTAAGCACAGATGAGCCCTCCAATCACCATGTTTTCTAGCCTTGCAGCTCGTAGGAGGCCTTAGGAGGAGTTGGCGCACCTATACAACCGAGAAGTAGTAGCAGGTGTAGGACCGAAACTAGCGACCAGAGGGGGGGTGAATGGGCGCAAAAATAAAAATAAAGCGGAAAATAAAAACTCCTAAACCTTGAGTATCGG
>KE370772.1:2606668-2624832 GCA_000418225.1 Zizania latifolia
ACCCCTCTGCCCGGCCGACGCCCGTCCGTGTACCTGAGTCGCACGACAGCTCCGTCACGGTCGAGTCATCTCCTCCTCTTCCTCTTCATCCTCATCGTGCAATCTTCATCACCCGGTTGACAAGCACTCATCACCTCATGGTTCATACCATGACTCCTCAGCAGGGAGTCGAGGGAGTAGGGAGATGCCCCCCTTGCCCCTTGGTGGATCCACCGCTGCATGTTCCTAGTGAGTTAGGATGATGTCTAGCATGTATGGTCCTAGTGTCTCGAGCATTTCCTTGATAGCGGCATGAACTTCGCTCTTCTTTGTCACATAGGCAGTAGGAATGTTCAAGCCTCTAGTAATTGTCATGAAATATAAATACATCTCGCTCTCATTCTCTAGATTGCCATGATGTATGTGCCCGGTTGGCCTGCTAGAACCGATCATCGCACTGCATCACCATATATACCCAAATGTTGGTTGTTCAGCACCATGACCTTCACTAAGAGGTTCTCGACCTAGATCATTGCCAATTCTTGAATATTCATCATGAAGCTGTCGCCACTGCTAATGTCAACCATAGTGACACCCGAGTTGGCCACTATAGCACCAGCAGCTGATGGCAATTAGGGATGACAATCTTGTCCTATTACCGATTTACCCATAGGTAAAACCTTATTAGGGTCGGGCATTTTTCTAATTTTATATACGTAAGTATGATATTGGGTCATACTCTATGCCTGATGAATAAACGAACATGAGTAAGAACATGAGTTGTGACTACTCATACCCACTTCCCTCGTTTACCCACTAAAGTATCCCTTACCCTGAGTATATAAGTTTACTAGGTTTTTTCATGCCCCTAGTCACCCATCAACCCTAGTCACTGCCTCCAAGCTATTGTCCAGCCCCTAGCACCATCACTTCCAAGAAACCTCTACATTGCCTCTAGGTTGTCATCCATCCCCTAGCATCGCCATCTCTAAGTCATTGTCCCGATCCCTAGCACCGTCGTCTCTAGCATGCTAAGGAGGCATGGGGGGATAAGTACTACAGTAGCATATATTCAAACAGGTATGATATGAGTTGTTTTCTTCTCCAGTTCTTGCTTTTATTTTTCATGTGTTTTCAATAGATAAATAGCAGAATGGAGGCCAGAGTGTCGTCAAAACTTTAATAGGATAGGTAGCGAGGAAATTCATAGTTGTGGGCTATGGCAGTCATCATCTCCCTCGTTGGAGTCAGTTGCCTTTGGTTCTTCCTTTGAACTGTTTGGCAACGACTCATCCATCTCTATTGGTATGTGTGCTCTTTCCTCCCTACAACGTCATCCACCTCAGTAATACTAGGAGGGGTAAATAGGCATGCCATAGGCATATGGTGCCTATGGGTGATGGGAATGGGTACGTGTTTTACCCATCACCGGTAACGAGCATGGGTTGTACTAACTGTGCTTGTTGTGCCTATCAGGGTTTTGCTGAACAGTCCATCGACGAAGATACCTTCGGTGCTGATTTATATGTAGAGATAAGCGCTAGATTTGAGGCTAGATGGTCGACTCAAGGATCAAAGCCAAAAATTTATATAGATTAATTTGAGACTCCTAAAGGATAATATCCCTACATGTTTGAAATTGAAGATTGGACATATGTTTATGTATGTCGGATGTGTCGATGTTCTTTGGGGGTCCCCTCGCCCACCTTATATAGTGCTGGGGACGAAGTTATATGTAGAAAATCATATCCCTATTCGGTTTCCTATATCCTAGAAATTATAACTAGACTCTTATTATCTCTAGATTATTTCCTATTTATAAGGATATATTTGCTAGTATATCTCAACATATTTTGTCCATATCAAACCGCTGATTGGACCAAACATATATTTAGTCTGGCTCACTAAAATCCCAATAAGGAGTGCCTGGTGGTCTCATCCTCAATAGTGCTCAGCTACCATCCTACCAACAACAAAATCTCTTCTCTATATGTCATGTAACCTAGTGGGAACTCACTCTTTTTCTGCTCTAACTTTGAACACCAAGCACCAAAGTCAAGATTCTTGCACACAACGCCATGTTCCAATGTTGCATTCATGCCCTACAAATCGAGCTTGACATCTCCACAGATTGAGGCATATGGCTACTACTTGTTCTTCCCAATCTCCACCGAGTCAATGTCAATGTGCACAATCTTGGCACTGCTTGCAAAAGCCTCAATTATCCTAGTCACATGGTCATCGAATCACACACCAAATGCGAGCATCGGGTCAACCTTATCCACTACATTGTTTATGTACATTATGCCATGCATTCTGAGCATGCACAGGAAAAGCAAATCATCGCTGGGAAAGTTTCCAAGACCTATGAGAGTGGTCATCATTAGGATGCTTGCCAACTCGATGAAATGGTGCATCTTATTGCCAAACATGGAGCAACCTCCTCGAACATAGAGAATGGATCTCTTAGCATCACCAAGAGACGGATGACTTTGTCTAGTAGGTGGGTGGCTGATAGCTTAGGTAGTCATGCAATGTACATTGGTAAACGCATGAGTACATCCCAAGATGACATAGACACCTACTATTGAATGTCCTTAGGGATGTCAACTAGCACTAGCTTAGGGCATCTAGAGGACATGAGGAAGAAGGCTTTCTAGACAATGCATGGGATGTTGTCTACATTGAGAACTAGGTAGTTGTGCTTTATGATAGGGCAGGTAATCTCGACGATGGGCATCTTCTAGAAAGTGCTAGTCCCGATCATGTGGCGAGGGACCTAGCCAGTGATGGCAATGAGCAGGGTAGAGTTGAGTAGCATGTTCATCGATGAGCGCGGACACAAGGTTAGTAGCACCAGGGGCAAAGGTGAGATACCAAGAAGGCTAGACAAGCGTGCTTATCCTAAGGTAGTGAAGCTCATGCTAGAGCAGGTGATTGCATATGTTGAGTGACCGCGTGAGCTCCTGGTGGATCTCCAAGGATGTGATGATCGAGTACACAAACACATCCTTCAGAACGCACTGCTCGAGTGCCTTGACGAGAATGTTGGCACCCTTGCATGACTCTATGGGTCACATCTGTAGCGACATGTGGTGGCTCACGATCTGACACTATAACAATACTCTACCATGGTTCATTGCTTTTGTCGATGGTCATGCATGTGGCCAGTTGCCAAGTTATTTTTATGCCTTTTGCTACTATGACCCTACAATAATTGGCTAGTCATTCCCATCATTATGCTTGTTTGCCACTCTTGCCCACATGACACATGTTGCTCACTAGTTCCACGCTCAAAAGCTAGATCACCATTTCACAATGATGGAAAAGCCGCTAGGTGATGTAAAGTAGAATTTTGTTGGAATAATAAATTTTATTAGAAAATAAATGATCTAATAGTTGGTTGCAAAGAATTATCGGCTTTTCTAGTAGACAGTCCATAAACAAAATATTGGTGGGTCTCTAGTTAGCCATCTAATTGCTGACTAGGGACGTGTCTTACAAGTGGCACCCCACGCTGTAAGCTATGTCAACAGGCATTCCAATTGTCGATTGATAGTCTGGCACACCTAATCAGCAATCGAACGTAGTCTATCGGAAGGAGGCGAAGTATGTAGTTGAGGTTGAGGCCCTGCACCTGTTTGGCACTCATGGATAGGAGGGTAGGTCAGTGCTCCATGCCACAAGCTCCGATGAGGGCGTCCCACGAGTGCCAGTAGGTGGCAGTGACTGCCTCATGGTTGAGCTCTCCATTGATGTGCCTAGCTCACTGTTCTACTTCACGTTCCTACTCTTAGACGTGGCCAGGGCAAAGAGATGAACGTAGCAAGATGAGATTTCATGCAAAGAGATGAACGTAGCAAGATGAGATTTCATGTGCCAGTCAAAGTCAGGCTAGGCAGCCCCACACCGCTCAGCATGTCAACTTTGCAGTGTATTAGTGGCATATCCATGAAAAATTCATTGAGTGTGCCTAGCTACTCTATACTATAAATTTTTATACCATCGTAAATTCAATATATACACAAAATTTGGTAAGTGCAAAAAAATAGTATATAAATATAGCGATAATATGTCACGACATTGAAAATATCTAAAATCAACAATTAAGTTTGAAATTTGCACAAAATACAATATTAATAGTTTAAATTTGAAAGAAAATCGTACATTCCTCTTTGCCTTTGCTTCATAGATCATGCCCAGAACAAAAAGAGATATAATCTTTTTTTCTTTTGCTTTATAGTTCCGTGACAACGATACAATACTTCCATTCCTCTTCGTATATCTACTCTGCTCTAGTAACAACTAAATAGTTTACAATTTACACAAGTTAAATGTGCAAGGCAGTCGCTCATGAACAATATAATACCAGGCTCTACCTCAAACAAATACTAGTGTACTTTTGTTAATCAAAAAATAACCGTGAGCTCACCTCAGAGACCTCAACAACACCGATCGACTCAAAAATATTGGGGTGGGGGTGGTCGGGTAGAAGGTGCTCGAGTGCTTGGTATTGTTGACACTAGAATTTGGCACCATCAGATTCGGCGAAGCAACGAACGTCCCTGATCAGCGCTGATGTGGCAGGGAAGTCCTAACCGATTTAGCAAAGTGTCTGTGTAACTCCATGCGCATTTCAAGTCTCGAATTTGTTATTTTGCCTTACAATAGGAAATAGATAAGATTTTTTTTTAGTTATCCATATGCATGGAGATCCTGAGATTTGTTATAATTCAGGTAGGATTCTATTAAACCCACAGGTATAAATATGTGTACCCAGGGACCTTTGTAAACGATCCCAGGATCAATCTATTCAATTTCTATTCGGCGCAACGCTAGCTTTTAGGAGTCGAGGTAATGTAGTTTTTCTCGGCGATTTCCTGTCTCAGGTTGTGCTGCATCGGTTTAGTTCGATCTCTAGCAAGAAACAAGTCTCGTCCGGTGATTTCCTGTCTCGGGTTGGGCTGCATCAATTTAGTTCGATCTCCAGCAAGAAATAGATTTTGTCACATGACAAATGCATTTATTCAGCCAAGACTTTCTTGGTTCAATCTGATATTTTGGTTGAGTTCATGCGTCTGCTAGTTATCTCGATGTATCAGATCTATCTAAGGCTTCATTGCTCCAATCTCTTAGCTAGATCCGATATATCAATCACACGTGTGCCAAATCTGTTGGTGGGATAGACTCTCCTTGTTACCTTCAACCTCGTACTGTCTCGATTCAGTCTGATTTATTAGGTTGTTATTAATAAGATATATTCTATTTAGTCGGTGGGTTTGATCCATCGTTTCATCGGAGTTCTAGCTGATGAGGTTGTTGGGTTATGGAGAGGCTACGCTAGCATTAATTTCAAAATTTTTTATCCCGTTCGCCTAGGAACCATGCGTGTAATGGGATCATAGATCATTACCTCTAGCCAAAAAACACGCTAGGGCAGCAGAAATAGAGTTGATGAAGCGCGTTCTCGAAAAGCTTCGCTCAGTTCCGTCCATTCGTCAGCGATGATGATGACGTAGTCCGATGACCTCCACGGGAAGATCAGCACCGTAGTAGCAACGACGCCTCTACGGTATCCACACATACAGAGACGGGATCACTTCACGCCGGTATGCTAGTACCACGCGGGAAGTTAGGGGAGAGATGGCCACAACCGGTGTAGCCAGGAGAGGTGACTGCTAGGGTTAGGTTGAAGCAATAACCAACAGCAGCTCATTCGTCCTAGCCCCTCCTCTCCTTATGTAGTGCCCTCTTATGGGCCTTTAATCAGTATTAAAGCCCAACAGATCTAATCTGTTCGTCTGGCCTGAAAGTTCTGGTCCAGGCCCAAAACTTCCAAAAATAACCTTTTGTACGAATTTATTTCTGTCCAAAACTTCCGGTCCAACCAAAACTTCCAGACCCGAAACTTCCGATCCAACCGGAACTTCCAAAAATAACATTCTGTATTGAATTTATTTCAACCCGAAAGTTCTGGTTCCACCCAGAACTTTTGGTTCCTCCAGAAGACACCTTTCAGGCAGGCCTAGAACTTTCAGTCCAACCTGAACTTTCGGTTCCTCTAGAAACCGAAACTAGGGCTGGCCTAGAACTTTCGGTCTAACCGGAACTTCTGGATGCTCTAGAACCCGAAACTTTCGGCCTCAGGCTAGAACTTCCGGTTCCCCTAGAATTCTCTTGGGCATATTTCCATCAATCTCCCACTTGTACAAGAGCCAATTCTTGCAAGCTATAAATCCCATCCCCTTAAGCGTGTGACCTGATAGGTTCATATGCAAACAACCGCTACCCAAAAACCCTTTCTGAATCGCAAATCAATAGCGGTACATAGCAGCACATATTGACCCCCAAAAGCATATAAAATCAAAATCATATTTTCTAAACCTTGATATACTCACGCACCAATCCCTTTACCACACGACATCAGTCAAGCTCAAGGCGAGATTCGTGTCACCTTTGTGATAGCTCGACACTTCACTCGATCAAGTAGTGTATTAATCATGATTAACTCTTTAATCATAGTGGTATCGCCATGCACTTTTCTAATCCAACTATCTCGAGGGGCTCAGAGACGTCTCTCCCGTTATTTAGGAGGGGTAAATTCTATCTTGATCGCTCACATCCCAAGACATGTTTCATAACATATCCAAAAGCAGCCTTTATAACTACCTAGTTACATAATAGCATTTGGAAGCCCCTAAGTGTGTTACTACATATTCTGGAATCAGTGACGATCTGAGGTCTAAGGATTTTGCAGGTACACCATTTGAGAACAACTGATGGCACATTCAAAATAACAATCCCAGCAGTATCTCAAAGTGGGTCTATCCAACACCATGTTCTCTAACATGTGTTCACATTATTGATTTGATATCTTCATATTTTTAAATTTTGTCAATTGCAGGATCAAATTGACTGACACGCCTACGAACCTCAAGATTTAGGACCTGCACTAGAGCTAAACAGATTCTCCTAGGCCTTCAAGTGTGAAGGTGCAAAAAATCCATGTGCGATTTTTATGTCAACATGTATAGATGGCCATTTGGGTCAAGCTATTTGGGCCGACATGAGGCATGACTTTTTTGTCATGGCCTAAACCCGGCATGAAGCGCCGAGCTGTGTCTAGACCGAGGGGTCGGCACAACAGGCTGGTCCGGCATGGCCTGGTAAAAACGCTCGGCATGACTGTGGCCTGCCTCCTGGCCCTCATTCCCGATCCACACTCCAGAGTGTGTTCGCTCACTTTTTACTGCCCGACGCACGTCTTGTTTTCCCCACACGTGGACCAGCGCATGGACATGGCAGTCGTTTGATTTTCTGGCACGTGGCGCCTCATTTTGCCCGCTTGTGGATTAGCGCGTGGACATGGCTTGCGCTCCTTTTCCCTACGCGCACGATGCTTCATTTTTCCCGCACATTACAGTGCATGGATAGGCTCGTTTTCCTAGTCTGGAGAGGCAAAAGGAGTGGGTCAGGCATCATGAGATAGGCACATTGCACATGAAAGCAAGAGAGAGGAGAGAGAGGGGAAAAGGGAGAAGCGAGTTGTTGGTTATGGTATTTGTATATATACTTGTGAAATATATTGAATTATGAATATAATTACACGTGCAGAAAATGAGGGGATAAAATTGAGCTATGGGTTAGCACAAGCCCATCGGGCTGTTGGGCTTTCAGGCCAGGCCAGACCGATTTAAACCCTAGCCGTGCCGTGCCTGGGCTGAGACCTAGGCCCATGGGCTGGCACGGCATGGCCCAAAAGCACAGTGAGGCCGTGCTTGGCCCAGCTCGATAGGGTCAGGCTAACCTTGAGCTCAGGCCGGGCGGGGCCAGGTGGCCCATATGGCCATCTATAGGTGCTGGGCGATAGGGCAACATGTAGGGGCCGCTCGGGTGAGGGTGGCCACCGGCCGAGCGTCTTAGAGCATGTGAGGGATGGTTAGGCACCGAGCAAGGGCGGGTGGGTGGGAGGTTGTCATCAGTTGAGCACTCGAGCACTAGGCGAGGGGTGGCCGAGTTGAAGCGGGTAGGGTCGACCCAGTGGTGGACAAGGTGTGGCTAGGCGAGGGTCAATTGGACACCTGATAGGGATGATTGGGCGAGGCGTGGCCATCAGTCGAGCTTCCGAATGATAGGTAGGGAGTGGTAGATGGGAAACAACTAGATAGTCTAGGTGTCAAGCGAGGCGGCCATTGGCCAAATGCAAGGTAGGGCGACTGGGCGCTAAGCGGGGGTGGTCGGGCACTGAGCGAGGGTGACTGTGTAGGGATAGCTGTCGGATGAGTGCTAGGCAAAGAAGGGGCATACAAGGGTGGGCATAGCTGTACAGGGCGTGGGGTTACTCATATCCTTTACTTGTGGTTGGGTTATATTTAAGCTAAAATTAGGGTAGTTTTGGGCCTACCTAGACCTAGACCACCCCTAGTTACGTCCCTGCGGTGTACAATAAAAGTGCTAGCGTCATTGCTCTCTACCTCTATAACATGTCTTTTTAGTAAGCATCGAGCAAACGCCATCTAGTAGGCATTTAGCTTGACAGCTAGGTGGGCCATACTGCTAGTCGTTAATCTGAATTTTAACCAGATGACAATTGACAATCTTAGTATCAAACTATCGATTGACAAATGCTCGTATGTTTTTTCTGACATGGCTCGTAGAGTGGAGGTATTACTTATAAGCCACATCGTTAGTCGACAATCGGACGTTCAATAAAAAGCCAGCCGATAGTTTGAAGGCAGAGGCATTTCTATTGTTAAGTGACTTCTGAGCTGTCAATTCTTCAAAATCGGTTATTTTTCAATAAAAAATATTATTTGAAAAAAATCTTGGAAAGCCTGCTGAAATGTCAAAAAACAACACAGGTGGATCCGGATCAACGTCCGTCGCTCTACGCCTCCGTTCCACTATTCCAGAAGCTCGGAATACCTGGGCCCAGCCCCTCCCGCCCGAGTTTCAACCCACGGGTGCGGGTGGGGCCGACGCATTCGCCCTTATCCTTACGCGAGTCTCCTTTCTCTCCTCGACTCCCGATTCCCGAACGAATCCGTCGCCTCCTCCTGCCCCTCCCGAACCACCGGAGCTACGCGGCGGCGGCGCGAGAGCCCCTCGAGCCTCCCCTCCTCCTCCGTTGCCGCCTCCCCGGGAGATCGTCCTCTCGGTAAGACTCAGTCTTCGCTAGGTTTCACTCCCCTTTCCCGACGCGATCTCCCCGATCCCGTTCGGTGGTGGCTAAATGGGGGACAGCTGGCGAATCTACTGTCACCCGCTAATCCGTAGGGCTCTTTGGCCGCGCTGCGCTGAGATGCTTTTTGTGGTGGAAAATCTGGATGAAACTCCGGGTTTTGTTGTTAAATTGTGTGGATTGATCTGACATGACGGAGCTCGCTGTTTGTCTCTTGGTAGCTTTACTTTTTCCTAATTTTGTAACGGTTGCTGATCTGTGGCACTGCGCCGGTGTCAATTGGGACTAGATTAGAGAAGCCTTCCGCAAAATCAGTCAACAATCATGCCATTGTGCCGTCGAATTTCGATGCCTGTTGATATAATGATAGAGAAACTGTGCTCATTATGGGGCGTAATCTCGTGTTCTTTCTATGCAGGGAAGGTGTTTGATTGCGTGCGTGTGACAATTGATGGGCAGTTAGATTTCTGAATTAGAGTGAAAGGAATCTGCAGATAGATCGCTTGACACGAGGGGGAATTTGGACTGAAAATGGGGTGGTTCCGGGCTGCATCCGGTTTGGCTCGAGTGGTGCTCAGGAGGAACCTGGCGCGTGCTCCGGCGAGCCCTTTCACTGGCCCTGCTCCTCGGTACTTCCACTCCACGCACCCTCGACGGTATGCTGCGCCGGTGCCCCGAGCTGTGCCACTCTCACGCCTCACCGACAGCTTCCTTGATGGCACGAGCAGCGTGTACCTTGAGGAGCTCCAGCGGGCGTGGGAGGCTGATCCCACCTCCGTCGATGAATCATGGGACAACTTCTTCCGGAACTTTGTTGGGCAGGCTGCAACGTCGCCTGGCATATCAGGCCAGACAATTCAGGAGAGCATGAGGCTTCTGCTGCTTGTGCGAGCTTACCAAGTGAGTGGACACCTGAAAGCTAAGATTGATCCTCTTGCGCTGGAGGAGCGGCCTGTCACTGATGTTCTGGACCCTGCATTCTATGGGTTCTCCGAGGCTGATTTGGACCGGGAATTCTTTCTTGGAGTGTGGAGGATGGCTGGGTTCTTGTCAGAGAATCGTCCTGTGCAGACACTCCGTTCCGTGCTGGAGCGGCTTGAGCAAGCCTACTCTGGCACCATTGGGTATGAGTACATGCACATAGCCGACAGGGAAAAGTGTAACTGGCTGAGGGACAGGATTGAGACAGTCAACCCTAGGGAGTACTCCTATGACCGCCGCCAGGTTATGCTTGATAGGCTCATCTGGAGCACGCAGTTTGAGAATTTCTTGGCACAGAAATGGACAACTGCAAAGCGATTTGGACTTGAAGGTGCGGAGACATTGATCCCTGGCATGAAGGAGATGTTTGACAGGGCAGCTGATCTTGGTGTAGAGAGCATTGTCATTGGGATGCCACACAGGGGCAGGCTGAATGTCCTGGGCAATGTCGTACGGAAGCCCTTGCGACAGATATTCAGTGAGTTTAGTGGTGGTACGAAGCCTGTCAACGAAGGGGAGGGTTTATATACAGGGACTGGAGATGTCAAATATCATTTAGGAACCTCATATGATAGGCCTACCAGAGGTGGAAAACATATCCATCTATCACTGGTTGCAAATCCAAGTCATTTGGAAGCGGTTGATCCTGTTGTTGCTGGGAAGACCAGAGCAAAACAGTACTATTCTAATGATTTTGACAGGACCAAGAATTTGGGGATTTTGTTGCATGGTGATGGAAGCTTCTCAGGGCAGGGCGTAGTATATGAAACCCTGCATCTCAGTGCTCTTCCCAATTATACCACTGGTGGGACAATTCACATTGTGGTCAATAATCAGGTTGCTTTCACTACAGATCCAAGAGTAGGGAGGTCTTCGCAATATTGCACAGATGTTGCTAAAGCATTGGATGCTCCAATTTTCCATGTGAATGGTGATGATTTGGAGGCAGTGGTTCATGTCTGCGAGCTTGCTGCAGAGTGGAGGCAAACATTTCATGCTGATGTTGTGGTGGATATTGTATGCTACCGCCGATTTGGGCATAATGAGATTGATGAGCCCTCCTTCACCCAGCCTAAAATGTACAAGGTATAGGTTTTTTCCTCTTGTCTCAGTCATTAGAATCCAGTATGATTTTTGTTTCTTTGGTTGTCAATCTTCATTTCAGTCCTGTTCTCCACTCTACTGTATGTGTAGTAATGTCTCCATAACTCCAGTTAGTTTGTCTTGATTTCAATCATAACATTCTCTACCATATGAGAGTGGTATGTCATGGACACCATAGAGTTTATCAACTAATCCACAAAAATGATTTCTGACTTCTGATTATTTTACCCCATTAAGACCTGGCACCTTTTTATTTTTGTAGAAGAATTATCACAAGTTAGTGATAGCAACGCTGATTATAGATAATTAAATGCTAGTATTTTCCATGTTACATCTGTCCTTTTACAATTAGTAAGTTCTTTGTATTTGTATCAGATAATTCGGAACCATCCAAGTTCTCTTGAGATATATCAAAACAAGCTGTTGGAATCTGGGAAGATCTCCAAGGAAGATATTGATAAGATGCACAAGAAGGTCAGCACTATCTTGAATGAAGAATTCAAAAACAGCAAAGATTATGTTCCCAATAAGAGAGACTGGCTTTCAGCTTACTGGACTGGATTCAAGTCTCCAGAACAGATTTCACGTATCCGAAATACTGGGTAAATAATCTTTTTTTACTTCCAGTTTGGATAATTCCATGTTCCTTCTCCACATTTTGAGTAATTAGCTCTAATGCTGTTGCATTTGTAATCATGCAGTGTCAAGCCAGAGATTCTAAAACGTGTTGGTGAAGCCATGACTACTCTGCCAGAAAATTTCAAGCCTCACAGAGCTGTCAAAAAGATTTTTGAGCAGCGCCATCAGATGATTGAGACCGGTGAAGGCATCGACTGGGCAGTTGGTGAAGCACTTGCTTTTGCAACTCTTATAATTGAGGGAAACCATGTCAGGTTAAGTGGTCAGGATGTTGAGAGGGGTACATTCAGCCACCGCCATGCAGTTATCCATGACCAAGAAACTGGAGAGCAGTACTGTCCACTTGATAATCTTGTTATAAACCAAGACGAGGAACTCTTTACCATAAGCAACAGGTATGAATTGTGATCTACCAGCTTGTTCTAGCTTGGATGTTCATGGACCAGCTCAGTTGAATTTTTAGAGGAAACATGAATAATTGAATATCACCATAACAAGGTGAGCTAAAAGCATATTATCTATTTCTATTGGCTATACTGTGGTGTTAAATTTCAATATAGTTTTTTTTAAAGGTAAGCTTGTGCATAGTGATAGTTAAAGCTTAAATACAGAACAAAAAACTATGTCAACTAATGATCATAATTTGATAATGGATGCAAAGACTGACCATTTTAGGTTCTATGAAATATATTGTACAAACATAGCAATATTGAGACCGTGACTTGAATGGTTGTCCCCTTGTACATGTACACTCATAAGTGCATATGCCATCCCTGCCATCAAATATGCCTTGAGTTAGTTGTGAACATTCAAATTTTAAATTTTAAATCACTACTCTTAATGTCTTTGCACAAATATCATGTCACTTGTATGAGTAGTTTTGTGTTTTACTACATTATTACTGAAGCTGGAATCTGGGATGCTGAAGCTCCCTTTTGTTGGCCTTGAGAGTTTTACTGTCAACTTACATTCTGATCATGGCACCATTAATTTGAGCAGCCAATATAGTACTGTTGATTGTTTACTGTTAACCTGAACAGAACAATTGTGAGGTGCCGCAGGCACATGAGACATGGATGGGATCATGGCTAGGAAATTTGTATAGCCTCATTCATGATAAACACTAGATTATCTAGATGAAATATTGGCTTTTCCAAAAATAACTCAGAGATAGTGCTTGGCAATATTTTTTTGCTTAACAGTTGGTTTCTACATGCTCAATTTCTCAAACTAGCAAGAAGGAATCTGAAGCAAAAGAGAAGAAATTTATTTAACCAATCGGTCTACAGCATCTTAACTTACAAAGTTAGTAATTAATAATTTAAGGTAGAAACCATTTTTTTTCATATCCTCTATGGAGTCATTACCTTGAAGGGTGATATAAATATTTAAATATATGAGATGCCTTCAGCTCTTCACTTCATACATGTTTTTTCCCTTTTATGCTGATCTGAATTTATTGTTGCATGATCTGATGTATTCAAGAATTTTAACAGTTCCCTGTCAGAATTTGCTGTTTTGGGCTTTGAATTGGGATATTCTATGGAGAATCCAAACTCACTGGTCCTATGGGAAGCCCAGTTTGGAGATTTTTCCAATGGAGCTCAAGTGATATTTGATCAGTTTCTGAGTAGCGGGGAGGCAAAATGGCTCCGCCAGACTGGACTTGTTGTTTGCCTTCCTCATGGATATGATGGTCAGGGGCCTGAACATTCCAGTGCAAGGATGGAGCGTTTCCTCCAGGTACCATTTTGCAACTCTGGATGGCAGAGATGTAGGCACTAGTATCTTGTGTTTGTGTAATTTGCATTAACAACCACCCATGCACGTAAAAGGAACACAAGATAAACGGAACTTACTGTAAATTAACACATGATTTTGCCATCTTATGAGCTTGCTGGAAGCCTGGAATTGCTATAGTTATACAGTCTATGTCTTTTCATAGAAGATATTCTGATGCCATTTGGTGAAGCAAAGTTGCAAAATTATAACATTCTACCAGAAACTCAGATTTTTTTGTTTTTTACATTTTGCTTATTTTGGTCTTTATGTTGTTATGACCTGATGACTACACACATATGTATTCTATAACTAAATATGGCTAGGAAATATTGTATAGTTTCTTTTCGTTATCTACATTCTTTTTCTAAAATGCCAATAATTGTATTGCAGATGAGTGATGATAACCCTTATGTTATTCCTGAGATGGATCCAACACTGAGGAAGCAAATCCAGCAGTGCAATTGGCAAGTTGTAAATGTCACGACTCCTGCAAACTATTTCCATGTACTGCGTCGCCAGGTGAGTATTTTATATTTCCTTTTCTCCTTCTCCTGCATGACCATCTTCAAGTGCATCAAAGTATGTCTTCTATTTCTAGATCCACCGGGACTTCAGAAAGCCTTTGATTGTTATGTCTCCAAAGAACCTCCTTCGTCACAAGGAATGCAAATCGAATCTATCTGAATTCGATGACCTTGCGGGTCACCCTGGATTTGACAAGCAAGGGACGCGGTTCAAGCGTCTGATAAAGGACCAGAACAATCATAAGGACCTTGAGGAGGGAATCAACCGCTTAGTTCTTTGTTCTGGAAAGGTAGAAATTTTTCACCTGTATGTTCGCCTCTTTGGCAAGCCATTGTCTTTGCTTATTTTTCCATGACTGCAGGTATATTATGAGTTGGATGAGGAAAGAAGAAAAACAGAGCGCAGCGATGTTGCTATATGTAGAGTTGAGCAGCTCTGTCCGTTCCCCTATGACCTTATCCAGCGCGAGTTGAAAAGATATCCAAGTACGTGAAAAGAGAATAAATCTTGTTTCAAATATTTCCTTCAAGTTATTAGAGTATTCTTCTTTATATAACATGGAAAAGTGACAGTTTGCAATTGCACTGAGATAGAAATCTAGGGTGCTCTTATTTTTTAAATAAGACCTTATTTAGTTGCGATGGATGGTAGCATGCAAGACAAAGGGATCTACGGGATATGATAGGATCTATGGGGAGGAAAATAACAATAGATACCTTATGGAACTCACCTCCAACTTTGTGGTATGGTTCCTTAATCCTAAATAAGGCTGTAGAGAACTAACTTGTTAACTACAGTAGGACACATGTTTTTCCAGGGGTCAGCTTTAAAAAATCCAATGGGCAAGCAGGAATCAGAACAGTAATTTTCCCTTTCCCCCTGATGGGTCCTAGGAAACAACTCATGAGCTAATATACCGTCTGTGGTGTTTGTATTGTGCAGATGCAGAGATCGTTTGGTGCCAAGAAGAGCCCATGAACATGGGGGCGTACAGCTACATCAACCCTCGCCTGCTGACCGCAATGAGGGCGCTCGGCCGGGGCACCATAGAGGACATCAAGTACGTCGGAAGGGCCCCATCTGCAGCCACTGCAACAGGTTTCTATTCCGTCCATGTGCAGGAGCAAACCGAGCTTGTGCAGAAGGCACTGCAGCGAGACACCATCAACGGTTCATTTTGAACCTGGAGATTCTTTGAATAGCCATCGGAAATCTTTGATCCGACAATATGCAAAACACACCTATATTCTGCCTGTGCAGCCATTCGGTGAATAATCTTTTCGGATGTATGGTACCGCATGAGAGAAACCATTTGACATCCATCTTCTAATGCATTTTAGAATGCATTTTTTCCAGTGCTTTTCCTATGCATCTTTTTGTGTTTCTGAATATTAAGATAAACAAGATGCATCTAATACTTACCCGAGGAGGAAAAAACAACTATTTCTGAGTACTGATCTCCCATGTTTTTTGTGATGCATTTTTACTACTCACTCGGTCCCAAAAAGACCTCATTTTAGCCTATCAACTTTGTCCAAAATACTTAGTTTATATTTTCCTACCTATTATCGGTTTGTAAATTAAAATTTGTTTATTCCTCTAAATTTTTTTCACTATTATTTAATTATAACTTCACGGTAATATTTTATTCTTATACTTTATTTCACTCTAATTTATCAACTGTCCCAGAGTGTTAAGTGTTTATAGGACAGAGATAGCACTATTCCTCCCAGCATCTATAGAATTCTTTCAAGGCTCCTTTGGAATTATATTATTTTAAAAGAATTTTAGACTTTCGAGAATTTAGTTTAGTTTTTATAAAAAAACCCTATAAATCTCTGCACCGTATAATTCTTGCGTTGGAAACAAGCCCTCATTCAGTTGCCTGTCTGGTATTTTCCATCTATCCCTGCAAGGATGCTCTGCAAGCAGTGAAGCACAGCATCATGGTGCTTGCAACTGTATGAGAGTATGAGACACAGGACGATTCAGTGAACCAACCAACCGCATAGACTGACACTCGGAACCCCAAGCCAATTATTCCAAGGTACTTGTCATTGATCATGCATTTCACAGGTTCCGAGACCATTGATGGGCAGGGTGTACTAAGTCCTACTCAATCGTAGTACCAGGCGAACTACACCGGACTTTATTACTAGCTGTAAATGAAGAAATAATGGGCTCAATCAAGCGTACATAGAACAGCATACGTTATGAACTGTTCACTCCATCGATTAATATTTAGTGCTAGCTTCTTTACGAGGACGCCAGGGGTAGAAATTGGAGTAATATGCAGTCCCACTCAACACACGTGGGTAATGTGCAGTCCAACGTGCCAACCCAGCTATGCTCCGTCCTTAGAATTTTTTTAAATAATATATTTTTTATTTAAAATTTTAAATTTGGTACACGGATTTTAGAATTTACAAAAATGGCCTTCTGTCGATAATTGATGTGCCGATCTAGGCCGATCGATCCTAGATCGGCAGATGGTATGCTGATCTGGGACGATCGGCTAGATCGGGCGACGGCAAGCTTCTGTGGTGCTTCATATACTGATCTAGATCGACTGGCGCTAGATCGGCAGACCATCTACCGATCTAAGCTGACCGGCCTACATCGACAGATAGTCTACCGATCTAGGCCAATCGGCCCAGATCGGCAGATAGTCTACCGACTGGCGCCCCCCTTTTTGCATCTTCTTTCTTGACTATATATTTTTCTATTTTAACAAATTCAATATTAAAAAACCCTAACTTTTTGTATTAATATGTTATATATTCGTAATATTTTAGAATATTATGTGGAATTAGAGAAATTTGCACACTTTCTCGTTCTCTATTTTGAAATGAGATTACAATATCTATTTTGCACGGAATCACACATCTGCAAACAAGCTCGTAAAATGTGGTATTGAAGTGTAAGTGCAGGATATTCAAATTATGAGCAGATAGTGAAGAGTAGATAGATAAAGATGTTCCAATGCACATAACACAATATCCAAAGCTGTTCGAAAGCAATCCAACAGAAATTAGGCGCAATAAATAGTTCAACAGATTACAAATGGCATACTCCCAATACGGATGTCAGGTCCTACTGATTTATCCGTTGTCTTTCTTTCCTAGCGCGTCTGGCTTGTTTTCTTTCCTCTTTTTATCTTTCCTCTTGCTGCCTAAAGTATGCCCTCTGTTGTCTATCCTCTTCACGCCATCTTGTACTCCTTGCTCACTCATCAGCTTCCCTTTTTCTCATTTTGTACTTCGAGTGACTTTCTGCCGTTATGATCTAACCATCCTCATACGTAGGTGATGTTACATCTACCCACTGATAAAATGCGCATCTCCTTATATTTTGCTGCTGTAACGGACAGGAAGGTAAGTGTAACAGTAAAAAATAGTACGAAAATAAGTCGTGATTTAATTATGATCCCTTATCATGAAGTGGTCATATAGGTTGGGGCACACGAATTCTCTCCTTCCCTTTGATTCCCCTCCGAGCGAGGTCCTTAGCATACAACGACTGCCACAGGCGCACATAGGTTGTTGCTCCCACTCGGGGATTTCTAGAAGATTTGTCATCCAATTTGAACTAGCATATTTCACCTTTAGCCGATGCTCTTCCTTCCTCCGCGTGTACTCCTCCACAGTCTCGGCTTGTCGTATAGGCCCTCTGGCGGATTGTTGCCTTGAATCATCGATCCATTGGGTGAAACCACACTTTCTTGGATTATCCTGCAAAACCAAATAACTGCAGTTACTTACAACAAAGTTAGTAATCAATGGACGGATAAATTAATTTAATGTTCTCATGCTCACCACGAAGTCGTCCTCGATGGTAGGACATATGAAGTATCTTTTGCCAACAGCTTGTCCTGACGTTGTGGTCATTACCTGGTAGCGGTCTCTGCAGTGACATTTGGAGCGTTGAAGCCACGGCGGCACTCCGATCGGATTGATTCTCCAATCACCTTTTG
>KE370772.1:2636887-2658337 GCA_000418225.1 Zizania latifolia
AATATTTATAAAATTTGATTAATAATTAAAGTGTCATGTATTCTATATAGTAGAATTCATATTTAAAAGTACTTTCAACTTTATAGTTAATTGTTGATAATATATGAAATTATTGGTCAAAGTAATTAACAAGAAAAACCGTGTAGAAAACTTATATGTTCTTGTAATTTCGGATAGTGTACGTGATTAATAAGAAAAACAAACTACTTTGAACGATCCAGTTAATTTAAAAGTTCCATTCATTGCACGTTAACACGTCTATGAATTACTGTCGATCAGATCAGTACAAGATTATTTTATGACCGATTATCTACGGTTATCTTATTCATTTCCGGTTCCAGTCTGCAACGGTACACTGCATTATATTACTGGCACAGGACATGTGTACCAAACCAGCCTTAACTCTTTATCAATTAGCTGTAGGATTTAATTGCTTATTTCCAAATCTCTTGAAAGTTATTTGCAGGATAATAGCTAATTATTATCAACTAATTTGCCTCTGAATTTATGGCTATGAGTTTAATCGCACCTAAAAAACATAAACCCATTCAAAGTAGTTCTAATGCTCTAATTACTAGAATGATTTATGTCATTTACGATAAAAATAATAAAATAATATATTAAATGAGAAAAATGAGTAAACTAGGTCTTGCATAAGACATGATTTCTATATAACATCGAAAGCATGATAAGCGATAAGTGATATTAAATTACTATATTGAATTAGTAGCATATGAATTGAAATAGTTAGATCTATGGCTAATTATTTGTAGGTGGCATTAAAGATATAAAAACTATGCATGACTTCTATCTAACATTGGACATATATAACTTGTGATCAAAGGTGTTAATTTCCTTCAAGTAAGAACCATCTAGAAAATCGTTGGATTCATATCTGCTGATTTGTTTTTCTTTTCTTTGTGTGCTCATTTGCCTGTTCGAGAGAGCTGGCCTTTTAGTTAGTTTCTTGACAACAAAAGAAACACTTCTTGTACACTCCTTTGCCCTCCTACCTTTTCCCAGGCTCTACCCATCTTCTTGTTGCAATGCTATGCTAACACGCCATAAAAACAAAAGGAGGAAAAAGCTAGATTAACAAGCTTCTACACATATTAAGCTGACAAGTTAAGTGTTTGTGAATTGCATCACCAGTAGCACATGTACTACCTACCATGCATGCTAACTATTCTCCTGTGACCTACCCCTCACTTATACTACCTCATTTCTAAACTACAATGCACATAAGTTTTTTACACAGTCTTTAATGTATAATGTTAATCATTAGTTACTTTACTATATATCATTAATAATTATTAAAATAATAATATATGAAAGTAATTTGAAATATCAATCTAGCTATGTGACATGTATAACACTAAATTCAAATATTTTTACCTTAATTATTAGTCAAAAGTAATTGATGTTGACTTTCATAAAATATGGGTGTTTTATATTTTGGAACGGAGGTAGTATATTATAAGTGGTTTGGTTTTTTAAAAGTTGAATTTCTCTAACTTTAACAAGTTTTATAGAAAAATATACCAAAAACTATAACATTAAGGTAGTTTAATTAAATCCATTATAAAATATGTCTTAATATGATATTTATTAGATATTATATTTTTCATTAAATAAAGTCAAAGTTAAAGAATTTTAACTTGAAAAATCAAATTACTTATAATATAAAAATGATAGGTACATTGCAAATAGCATATGCAACATTGTACAAGTGTAATTCTAGAGAGAACTAACTCAATTCAGCAAGCACAACTAACAGTCTCCAGTCTCCTATAGGCTACAAAGGTTGTATATATATACATGCCACTGCATGGATTTGCTGTGGAATGGTAGCTGGTTATCTTGACAGGTGTCACTGTAATTAGAGCGGTCTAATGATGGCCATTTGTAGGATTTATCTCTGCTTAGCTGTTTGTGATGATCCATGCAATGTGCCAATGTTGGAATGCATCCATGCATGTCTATCTCGATTGGAAAACGCAAAACCAGCAGCTGGATAGATGGATAGCTGCTAGCTGATACTGATAGCAGCGCATAGCTGGAGTGGTAACTGAAAACTTTGAAGCTGTTGTCAGTTTTGCTAAGCACCTCAAGAAAAAAGAAGAATAAAGTCACTTTGAGGAAGCCACACGAGCACGGCAAGCTCTTTGAAATCATCAAGTTTTTTTCATTAGTTTTGTTCCGTCCAAACCATATATGCTCTCGCTAGAACTCACGAAAAGTAAAGATAATATACAATTTAACTATTAATATTATGTCCATCGAAGCTAAAAATATGATAAGCCGTATCATCTTCATGAGCAAATTTAAGGCATATGGAGGGACACGAGAGAGATTGATCTCAATCGTCAACTCAGAATCATCTGACAGCTAAAACAATAACTTTTTAAAATTTACAGCTTAACCAAACACACTCATTTGACAACTGAAACAACTCGTTATACCTACATTCTTTCTTGAACCCTTTACCAGTTCCATCCAAACTACAACACATTTTCCATCACCAAATGCATCTTTTGCTCTTAATTTTTTACCAGTAGATGCACAGTAACTCCATAAGAAATCAGAAATGAAAGAAACACGAAAACAAAAAGGAAAAGAAAAGAAATCCCAGGGTGGAGAGAGAGAGAGAAAAAGATTGAGATGCCAAATCATTTCCATGCGGATCTTGCAGGCGGCCACCCGCTACATAAGGCGAGCCGAGTGACACCACCACCCCACTACTCTACTGGCGTCACGCCCTCCGCGACACCCTCGCACCAAGAACCAGAGAGGCGTGGGTAAGAGCAGAGGAGGAAGAGGAAGCCATGGGCGAGGTAAAGATGGCCGCTTTCTCCTCTCCCGTCCGTGCGCATGGCGGCGGCGCGAGTTCTTGGCGGGTAAAGGTGGCATCTTGATTGATTTCGTGATGTATGTTTGGTGCGCAGGAGGAGAAGAAGGAGACGAAGCCCAAGGAGGAGGCGGCCAAGAAGGAGGAGAAGCCCAAGGAGGGGGAGGAGAAGGGGAAGGAAGGGGGCGATGAGAAGAAGGACGGGGAGGCGGCGCCGCCCCCGCCCCCACCGCCGCCGCCGCCGCCGGAGGAGGTGGTGATGCGGGTCTACATGCACTGCGAGGGGTGCGCCAGGAAGGTCAGGAAGATCCTCAAGGGATTCGATGGTAATGCCTTGTCTCACCTGACTCTGTGCTACATTGATTACACTGTGTTCCTGCCCCTTTTTGTTGGATCAATATCTTCAAGTTCGATGTCATGTGTATTCTGTTCTGTACTTTTGTGATATGAGAACATTTGAGGGTGTGTCTCTGATGCTTAGCTGATAATCACTTTGGCCATATGATGTCTGAACATATTTTTGTGAGATTTTTCAGGGTACGAGTATTTTCTGTTTATAGGAACCTGTGTTTTCATTTGGGAATGGAAACTCAAACTAAATATGTTTGTTCATCATGTTCGAGAGGCATGATGTGATTAAGAAATTGATGACATATTCTTTTTTTACTCCAGGCTCTGTGTTTTTTTCTCTGTGCTGATCTTTAGTCCAGGCAATATTTTAAGGTTGTTTTGAGAAGAATTCATGCGGTTCATGGTGGGATTTAAGGGGAGTAGGTAGGCTAATCTTTAAATAATCAGATTGACGTCTTTCTTATTCAAGAGTTGCACATGAATCCAGTTGATTAATGGTCAAGAGAATGACTAGAGATCCGAACAACTTTTAACTCCAGAAAGTTGGAGGTAGATTCCAAGAGAATGACAGCCTTGAGTATTACTATCTCCTTCAGAGTGAATCCTAAAAAGGCTCAAAAGTGATGTTGATTCCTCAATCATCTTCAGATAACCAGATGTCCCATGCATCTCTGCATATTCTCCGTGTCTTACTAGTTGCTGTCGAAGGAAATCTAGGATTCTTTAGCTCAAAAACTCGGTCTTGATGGCTGTAGCAGAATCGATTCCTCCTCTGAAAACTCTTGTTTTTTGTGTGTGTAATGCAGGAGTGGAGGACGTGATCGCTGACTCGAAGGCGCACAAGGTGTTAGTGAAGGGGAAGAAGGCAGCTGCTGACCCAATGAAGGTGGTGGAGCGTGTTCAGAAGAAGACCGGCCGGAAGGTGGAGCTCCTGTCACCGATGCCCCCTCCTCCGGAAGAGAAGAAGGAAGAGGAGAAGAAAGAGGAGCCTGAGCCTCCAAAGCCTGAAGAGAAGAAGGAGGTGAATAGCCCTAGCAGATGCTCTTGCCACCATTATTGAATTGCAGTACAATTTTACTTCAATTGTGTAGTTCGAAGACTGACTCAAGGATGTTTCTGCTTGTGTTTGATCCTGAAGCCACCGGTGGTCGCAGTTGTGCTGAAGGTGCACATGCATTGTGAGGCCTGTGCTCAGGGGATCAAGAAGAGGATCCTCAAGATGAAAGGTACTGTCAGAATTGTAATCCTTTCATTTCTACTTGTTTCACTATCAGCAGAAAGGGCAGATGTATGTTTCCTTTAGAGAGCTACACTAGCGTTGGCAGCACTTAGTTTGCTAAGATTCGATGAATCATAATATGTCCTGTGATTCAGCAAAGTCTAGCATATCTTGTTTTCTGATGCAGTGATAGAGAGGAGGGACCAGATTCCTCTTTAGGTGAACGATACAAATTAAAGCAAAAAAAGTGGCCTTTGTAGCTCTAGTTTCTTTTCTTGCAGAAGTTGCATTCCCCCCTGAGATAAGATTCATTCCTTCACCAACCTGTCTGACCGCAAATTAATTAAAGATCATTTGGTTTGTTTGAAACATATTGTACATAGCATCACACTAGACTAGTCTCAGGATCAATGGTACTTGTTCTGAATAACAAAATATAAGAAAGTTCTAAATTTTTGCAGGTGTACAATCTGCCGAGCCAGACTTGAAGGCGTCAGAGGTAACCGTGAAGGGCGTGTTTGAGGAGGCCAAGCTGGCCGAGTACGTCCACAAGCGCACCGGCAAGCATGCTGCCATCATCAAGTCTGAACCAGTCACCCCTCCCGAGAACACCGGCGATGGCAATGCCAAAGACGAGAAGCCGGCAGCTGAAGGTGGAGATGAGAAGAAGGACGAGAAGGAGGAGAAGAAGGATGGCAAAGAGGAAGGCAATGGCGGCGCAGTAGATGAGAAGAAGGAAGAGAAAGAGAAGGAGGGTGGCCAAGAGAAGTTGAACGATAAAGAGAAAGACCCAGCTGCCATTGCCGCGGCCAACCTATACCTGCACTATCCAAGGTTCGCATTCCCTGCAGGATACTACCCGCCAGTGCCACCTGGCTATGCCTATCCGCCACCACCATACCCGCCATCCTACCCGCCACCACTCTACCCGTCGCCATCATACCCGCCTCCATCATACTCGCCACACGCGCCGCATATCTTCAGCGACGAGAACCCGAATGCCTGCTCTGTCATGTAAAAAAAGTTACAACCTGAGCGTCTAAGAGCAAAAGAATAAGATGAGCATGCACAGGACTGCATCATTTGCTCTCGAGCAAAGCAAAAGGCAGCTTGAAGAAAGTACCAGGATTTTTTTGGGGTAAGATTTCCTTTCAACTTTCTCTTGTAATTTTAGCTTTTTTCCCCTGGTATAAACTATAAAGTAAGTCTGGACTTCCTTGTCAGTTTATGGATGTTATCTTCTGTAGAATTTTGCTCTGTACTGTGTCACCTTCAAACTAATGTAAAAACTGTAATATACTAGTAGTATAATTCTGTACTGGGCTCCATTTTACTCTCTAGAACAGTTTCAGAAACCAGAATTACGGTGGTGAAAACGAGAATTCACGGGGGGTAAATGATACGAAGATTCTAGAGGGATGGATGATGCCATGATGGTGAAATGCACAAGGTTGTAGGAGACTGGAGACAAGTGCTTGTCATGTGCATGGAGCATGTGATGGCTCCATTTTGCATGACAAAATCCTAGGTGGATTGCAACTTCATATTCTGGTGCACCCTTTTTTACCCAATAGCCCAAAAGCCCCAGCAGCTAAAGCTTTGGAGTTTGCTGTCAATGTGAGTACTTTCCCATCATGACAGCATGAAGTGCTGTGACCTCAGGGTCATTGCCAATATGATGAATTCACCTGTTCTTGTGATTCCTTTGTACTGTCAGTGCTGTGAGCCACTAGCCTACTGGAAGTGGCTGCTTTCAGGTATTTGCTACTTTATCTGCAGGCTAGTTTAGTTTTTAACCCCTTGGACACCACCTTGATCAAGTGGGTTGATGATAACAAATTGCACTGCCAGAAATGAAGCCATGTGGTGCATGCAGCTGGCGAAGATGGAGACTGAGAAACAGTATTATACACTCCACCTTCTAGTTCAATAGTATGTAGTTCTGCGTTTCTAGTGTAATGGCTGCCCTCTGATGAATTTGACAACTGTGACAGCGACTAGAATATATTTAGCCTCATTCAGAATTTGAATTTTACATGAAACAGTATATCTAGGCTCTGTTTGGTTCAGTTTTTCTAACTAGTTTTTTAGCTAGGAACTAGGAGCTGAACCAAATAGGTTCAAGTGCCAACTAGTTTTTTTAAGTACAAATTGAAAGCTAGATGACCCAATTTTTACAGTTTCTTAGTTCAACTTTGAACAAAAACTACCTACCATACCATTATAATATACCAATTCATGTAAAATTTGAAAAGATAGAATTTTAGTAAAATATATTGTTTTAGTGTAATTTAAAAATATATAATTTAGTATAAACATTATAAAATTTCATGATTACAATGATGTACATGTAAAATTGCATATTAATAATGTAACCAAACATCAGGAGCTACAAAAACAGAAATCTACAGCTATTCTTACCAAACAGCTTCTCAGCTTTTTCACAGCTCACATCAGCTTTTCTATAACTTACAGCTCACAGCAGCTTTTTTATTTTAGAATATATAGCTCAACCAAACACATCCTTAATCTCATTCAAACATGGCCCACATAACTGATAGCTATCATTCAAACATGGCCCACATAACTGATAGCTAGGTATGACAATTTTGCTTGCAAGTACCTGAGCCGACAAGCGTGTGATTAAGTTTAAATTTGTATCCATTAGCTTATCGGTTCTGATACACGTGGGTTTACCTAGTTATTTCTGCTACTACAGCTGCTTCTGAAAATTCACGGGTTTAGGTTTAAGATTGTTTCACGGATTTATTTTATAGACAAATTTTTACTAAACTCCTGTAGGTTTTATTAGTCAATTATGGATGGAATATAAACAAAAACCAGTGAGGTAGTGGGTGGTGACTGGGATGGAGAATGGGGCAGCAGTTGTTGGTTCCTGTATCCACATCATCTGATGCTTGCTGCGTACATGACTGTACTCCTCACAACCCCCAGCATTTCTTAATTAAACCACCAACCTGCTTTGTTCACTGACAAGCCCGGGCAAATCCCCAATGCCCCACACTAATCAAAAGCCTTGCACGCCCAAAAACTACTAACCTACACAGTACAAACACATGCAAACCACTTCATCATGTTGTTCTCAGCCTCTTGGGATCTGCATTGCAGGCTAGAACCAAAAATATATCATACTTTGTGCTCATCCAACTATTCTTAACTAATCATTTAAAATTTTCAAAGATTTCTATACATTTAAAATACTCAAGCTCTAGTCGTTCCACCTCTGTCTTCGCCCCTGATCCCAAGTTAAGTGAGCTCACATTTCAATCTTCATACACACTACTGTAGCTACTAAGCTACAAGTAAGGACATGCATTGCCATGTGCAGATAAGTGGCCCTGTCTCTCTGCACTGGCCTGGGAATTGAATGTGGCATCACATGGTGAAACAAACAAAATTAGGGCAGAAGCAGGTAACAGAAACAAAGACATGGCAGGGCAGCTAGGGGTTTTTGGAAGAGTTTTCACCTGTTTTGCAGATGAAGTGGCACATGCATGGTTTTTAACTTGAAATCATTGATGTGTACAAAAAAGCTTAATGAGAATGAGGGGCCAATGGGGGCATGTTTCAAGACCAGCAAACAAGCAGGATATATGTGGATTCAAATAATGCATCCATGCACACTGATTTGTTTACATGTGGAGGCTATGGTCCCCCAAAAAACAAAAGGTCCTGCCATTTTGAAATGAATATATACATTCTGCCCACAAGATGATCTTGTTTGACAGAATCTAGGATCTCATCTTCTTGGTGCAAAAACTAATTATTTTTTGGGGAGCAGATGCTGCGTAAGATTTATCTTTATATGGCACATTGAATGAGCAATTGCAGTTTTATGTCTTATATATGGCTCACCTCAGATAGACCTTTTTACCAAAGAAACAGAGGTGAATGCAGGGGTGGAGCCAACATTATAGGGCTCATCCAACTATTTTGTACTAATTATTTAAAATTTTCAAAGATTTTTCATACAATTTCATATCAATTTTTAAAGTAATAAGTAGCTTGTGTTGGATCTCAAGCTCCAGCCACCCTACCCTTGTCTATCTACGCCCCTGGGTGAATGCATATTTCCTTGTAGCACTTGAATGATGAATCTTTTTATTTTAAAACTTTTTAACATAACCCTTTTGACACGTTATTTTTGAAAACAAATAGTTTGGCTAAGTTATCCATCGTGACAACTGGCATGGATACACTATATAGGTTGGATAACGAGCTGCCTTGGCTTGGCTAGATGAAACTCATCTGTGTAAGCTCGATTCGGCTTGTCTTGTTATTACTAGCGAGCTAAAAGAATGTTTCGGCTCGTTTGATGAAGAGCTCAAACCAGATCACACTACTACAGAAAACCCTATTAGTGACGGGTAATAACCTTTATTAGTGACGGACAAGTCTCTCGTCACTCTTACCGCGTCAGTGATGTAACATCATTAGTAACGGGTGTTTACCCGTCACTAAAGGGTCAACCTTTAGTGACGAATGGCAATATTCGTCCGTCACTAAAGGGGGGCCTATCGGTTCATCTGTTATGGCCCTTTAGTGACGGGTCGTAATGTCGCCCGTCACTAAAGGGCCCTCTAGTAATGAGTGACTATTGTCACCCATTACTAATATTATGGTCATTTTGAAAAAATAATTGTTTTTAGGTTATATCCTGAATCAAAGCCAGGATTTGACAGCCAACATTCCAAAGCACATCACAGACAATTCATCACAGAACACAGATAATTCATCACAAAAGATTTATAACCAAATTAATATCACATATATTAACTTCTAACTCGTTATCTCGAAGAAATTGCATGGCTAAAACAAAGTTTCGTAAAAGCATTCCCAAACTTCTAACTTCTAGCTAACTTCTAACTTTCACTAGGGCATTCCTTAAGAACGATATCAAGAGCTTGAATAGTATCTTGCGGAGATTCTCTCTGTCTACCCACTATGAATTGCTTAAGGCTATACATATCTAGTTTTGTAGCCTTTTTTATGGTCACCCTGTACTCCTTCTCCCTGAAGAGAAAACAATCGGTACAATATGCACAATGGTTATCAGTGCAAAAAGGAAGATGGATAAGAAGACATCATACCCCAGGTTTACACCACATACATGACAGCCTCAATTGCACAATTGTTGATGTTGAAATGAAAGGCACATACTGTACCAACTTCTAATACGTTATCTCGAAGAAATTAGTAAAACCAGTAGTTAGGTAGCACCATCCATCCGTGGATTTATGCACCATAATTGGGATTGCCTCAGACCCTGCTGCTGCCACTTGAATCCTAGTGGTCTGCTGGTGTAGGTGAGGTGTGATGTACTTCTCACAGTATTGTCTTAAAAAGTACTATAATAATAAAATTTAAACAAAGCTAGTTAGACAAGGCCAAGTGTATAGATGATCGAGTTAACCACCGATATGTGTAAATAGCTTATCACTGACTTCTTGTTAATGATTGAGTTATTTATTATGCATACATATAACCGAGTCTCAGAGGATAAACCTGCCGAGATGTCTTACAAGAGAGCCTTTCTTGCTAGAGTTACATATGTTGGATTGCCAAAATAACAGATGTTCTTCAATTGATCTATTTGGTCAGTGTCGACCTCCCTAGCTATTCGCTTCTTCTTCTTCTTCGCAACATTGCTAGGACCCTCCCCTGACATTATAAAAAACTAATTTAAGTACATAAACAAAATATGCATGTCTAGTAAGTAATGTCAGTTTGCTATAGATACCACTATCGTTGTCCTCTACTTTTATGGCTGTTGGGGCCTTCTCATCACCAACGTTAGTGTAAAATTTAGCAATAACAGTCAATGGGACCTGTCCCATTGTTATTATCACATAGTCCTCTTATGTTAGGCCTGCTCTTTTACTAAATTTGGGCCACTCTTTGTGGAGGCATATCTACCTCCACAGCTCGCAACCTCAATCTCATTAGTGCACCCATCTCTTGTTAATATCTTAAGGGTGTCACCAGTATGAATGTTATTGATATCGTCAAAGTTTTTTGATATAAACTATAACAGTAAGATAATATCATATCAGTTTATTAGTTTTATTAGCACATAAACAGAATATGCAATGTATAATGTATAAACCTGGTGACGCCCACCGTTGACTAGATGATTGATCTTTATGAAGCAACTGTTAGGAATATAAGTTGTACCATAGGGATCCGCCTACTACTGAAAACACGTTGTCCGGAGAGAGTGCCTTATTGATTACATGGAAGGCTTGCCATATCCCTAATTCATATTATATTTGATAACGATGAAAAAAGTATAATAATACTTGCATAAACCCTAATACACAAACCCTCATACTTATAATAGCCTTCTCTTCATTGAGTTATTCACAAAGCAACATATTCATAAAGCAACATATATATTCACAAAGCAACAAATCCTCATACTAATAGCCTTATCTTTATTGAGTTATTCACAAAGCAACATATTCACAAAGCAACATATTCACAAAGCAATATATTCACAAAGCAACATATTCACAAAGCAACATATATATTCACAAAGCAATATATTCACAAAACAACATATTTATAAAGCAACATATTCACAAAGCAATATATTCATAAAGCAACATATTCACTAAACAACATATTCATTAAGCAACATATATATTCACAAAGCAATAAACCCTAGCATCCACGAAGGAGTAGGATTAGAAAGAGGAGGTTGAGGAGGACCCTAGGAGGAAGATGCACGAGACGAGGCGGCGAGGAGGGTTGGTAACGAAAGAGGAGACCGGCGGAGGAGGCCACGATGGGACGGAGACCGGTAGAGGAGGCCACGATGGGACGGAGGCCGCAACGGTGGAAGAGAACGATGGCGGAACGTGTGGAGGGCGACGGCAGAACGTCGATGGAGGAGAAGGCATGGCCACTAGGGTTTAGAGTTCTGCGCGATATGAAAGCGTTCTATTGGCGCCCACCTATTTATAAACATCATCAGTGATGAGCGATAGTTTCTGCCTGTCACTAATGATCTAGCCATTAGTGACAGGCAAAAACTATCGCCCATCACTGGATCAGTATTGATAGCGTGGTAGTTGCTGTCCATCACGTATTCTTTGACCCATTAGTGACAGGTGGTAATTCAACCCGTCACTAATGGGGGTGCCCCCTCTTTAGTGACGGGTCATATTTTGACCCGTCACTAATAAGGCAACATCACTGACGTGTCCAAAACAGCTCGTCACTAAAAGTGTATTAGTGACGTGCATCATTTATTCGTCAGTAAAGTTCTATCACTAAAGATTATTTTTGTGATAGTGTCGTTTAGCTTGTCAGTCCAGAAAGAGCCAAGCAACCAGCATATAAATTTATCATTAGGAAATAAATCCCTGTAAGTCAAAGCCATTTGATACATGTACCATGACAATACAAGATGTACGAACATATCACGAAATAAAACACATATTTTTTTAGTATCTATACTCATGAACCTATATTATGAACAATTGAATTCTATATCAATCGATCAATGATTAATCATAAATAATTTAATAACACCGAAAAACAAAGTGTTGTACATATCTAAACTGTTGGGCGTAATTAGCAACGACTCAGCTTATTTAAAGAGCGAGCTGAGCAAGCAAACAAGTCAGCTAGCTGATGATGAGCTATAGGTTTTTTGTTAGGGCTGGAAATCTGGCTCAGGCTCGCGTGCCAGCTCGTGACTCAGCTCGGATTGACTCAGAGGGTCAACGAGCCTGAGCCGAGCCAGTTTCTCTAGGTCATTGGTTGAGCAAGCCGACTCGGTCGATGGACTCGCCAGCTAGACCAGGCCACCTGGCCGACGGCCACTACTAGGCCTTCCGCCCGTCTCGACCATCACCGAGTTCCTACCTGTCCGCTCGGGCCTCGGGGCGGCGCACCGGTGCCTATCGACCAGATCTAGGTGACGCCATGCGTGTGGACTGCGCCGTCGCCTACCACCCGGTTGACAGCAGCCGCTCGACCACCTACCCGTCTCGACCACCCGCCTGTCCCAACTACCCAACCGTTCCGGTCACCGCCACTCGACCGCATGCTCGTCTCGGCCACTCGCTCATTCCGACCGCCCACCTATCCCGGCTGCCCACCTATCCCAGTCGCCGCTGCTCGACCGCACACCCATCTCGGTCACCCACCTGTCTCGACCGCCCACCCGTTCCGGTCACTGCCGCTCGACCACCACCGTTGTCGCCCACCGTTTTGCTCCAAGACAGAACCTCTAGTGCTCCACTGCTCCTGCTCTTTTATGGTGCTAGTGGCTGGCGCGAGCCAAGCCAAGCTAGATTACTTGAACTACCGAGCCAAGCCTCACTCAGCGCGTGGCTTAGATGAGCTATAGTTTTTTTTGTCCACCCCTAATTATACCGTGAGCAATTTTTGTAGTGCGGTAGACCTTTAAAAAATTAATATGATAAATCATTTATCTTTTAGGATTTATTTAAAATAGTTCAATAAATAAATAAAATTCCTTGATGACCAATTGTCCAACGATAACACAAATTGAAACGATGGTATAACGGGCAAACATACGTTCAAAGAAGAGAGGTTGCATCGTCTTGTACACTGAGCTTTCTTGGGCCAGCTATAGTGAATGGCATGTTCAGTGGTCCAGAGAAGGGAAGCACAAAATTGTATTGCACTACTGAAGTCAACTAGACACTAGAGAGCCCTAGATGACAATTCACTGATACAGGGATTCAGTAACAAAGTAAAGATGCAATAAGGAACATTTGCTTAGCCCCCACAAGCGCACACCTAGGTAGGATGCATGGGTGAATATAATTATATAACCGCCTTTTAAATTAATTTTAAAGACTAATAGAAATTACAAACAGCACACACCTTGCAGATATGCGTGGATACTATTCTAATTCAAGTCAAAACAAATCTAGGTAGATTTTAGTGCCCAGAATTAAAATGCAAAGACATGGACACCTTACTTAATAAACTAATGACCACGTGCGCAAAATTTTAGCAATGGAAACCACAAGAGAGTTTCAAAATCTATTTCAAAACCACTGGAGCAGTTTGGCGGTGAGCTACGGCGCGAAAGCTAGCGGGGCGATCAAATCCGACGTACACCGATGGAGATCGCGAGATCTCGCCGACTTGATGGCCTCAACATGACAACATCCATCGTCCCCTTCAATTCGTCCGTATACATATCATTGCCTTAGCTAGCTAGCTCTCTCTCTCTCTGTCCTCTCATTCAGTGATCACATCGTTTCGTTTCACTGCTTCTCTCTCACCGTCTTTGGCCGGAGCAGGGTGGGCCCCACAGTGGCACCGTCTCCTGCAGCTGCTGTGCTCGCTAGCTAGGGTTTCAGAGACAGGTTGGGAAGAAAGAGAGGAAGAAAAGAAGAGACCAGGGGGACCTCATGCCATGGAGCCAAGGAGGTTGAGCAAAGCCAAGTTACATGGTATCTTCTCCTCCAGCAAGAAACAAGAGCTAGGGCTATTTCATGTGCTCACAAATTCTGTGTACCTTGTTTTAAGACCATTGATAGAGCTGGAGATTCACAAAATTGAACCTTGTAAGGATCTCGGACGGTTGAATGAAACTCGGGTATATCATAGTATCATAGTATCATATATTTTATATATAGCTATTTTTAATAGTGTTTCTCACGGTATATTGTATACATAATTTATCTAATATTTCTTCTATTGCGTTCCATTTTATAATTCAGAACTTATAAGTATAGATTTATACTGGAGTCTTAATTAGTATGATCTTTGATTTAATTTAGAAACTTGAAATTAATAACAACAAATGTGTCCTTAGTTTAGAGTCTCGATTATAGATTTTAAAGATTTAATGGTTCTAAAATTTTAATAAATAAAAAAATGTACTTAGCTTGGTTTCTTAATTAAATATTTTCCATGTTTTGAAAGATCTGAAATTTGGATTAATAAATAGCAAACTTTATTTGGTTCTAAATCTAAAATATAGCTTTTTGATAATCTAACAGTTCTAAAATTTTAATAACTATTTAGTTATACTTGGTTTCATGTCTCAATTATAGCTTCTCCACGAGTTAATATTTTTTAATTTGAAATTAATAAATACTGAGTTATACACGGTTTGGATATCGGAGTACATGATAATAGCATTTACCTAATTAAAGGCTGGATTTTCCTGGTCAACCTAACAAATCAATAACATTGAAAAATTATTTTATGTATAGATACATGGAGAGACAAGTATACAAGGTATGTTTAGCATAGCTCTCTTAGATATACGCTAGATGTTGAGTTTATATGATAAAACAAAGTGGTTTAAATATTTATTTTTTATTAAAAATAAAATACAAATAGATCAATTAAATATCTTTAATCTATCTATAGCTTTAGATCTAACATTTATTGAAGCTAAATTTAACTAGCTTAAAGAAATCTTAAATTCAAAGTTGTGCTAAACGGGATCTTAAGATAGTCCACATTTAACTAGCTCGAAGAGATCTTAAATCCAAAGTTGTACTAAACGGGAACTTAAGATAGTCCACAATGCTAAATATCATGCATAGTATTTATATCTTCTATATCACCTAGAAACTAGTTCTGTACCTAACAATCTCAATTCACATACTAATAACTCAATACAGTAATTTAATGTTGTTCTTCTATAATCATACTTTGGATGTTATATGGAGTAGTACTCCCTCCATCTAGTTTTGATATGTGTCTAACAAAAAATAAAAAATCTAACTTTGATCCGTGTATTAGTCTATCAACTTATCAAAGCATGTATGACTATTTGAATTCTACGCGCATGCATGACTACTAGTAGCCAGCACACCACTCTATGCATGCCCAAAGAACTAGTACTACGCCTTTTTTATTATATTTTTAGATGTGCGAAATTTGAAGATATTTTTTGGTCTCAGTATCGGACCTTATACATATTAAAATCGGATGGAGGGAGTATAAACTAAATCTCATACAAAATCTAATCTTCTCACCTTTTATTATTTAATATATTATAAACACTATGATTTGGCACTGGCCCTGCGGAAATTCGATTTGGGCGCGGTGCGCGTAGCACGAAATGCAGCGCAGAGCACAGGCCCCGAGGGTGAATGAGAGGCCTGCGTGGCCTAGTCCTGTCGCTGAGTCAAGCAGTGCTGCTTTGCCACCGCCCCTGCAGCCTCGGAACTCGCCGAGCGCTCATCTCGAGGCTACTACTCCTCCACATCAAATCTTGTTTCGCCCATTCCCTAACGCATCCTGCCAAAACAAGGTGTAACACTCGCTACACCCGCAGGGATGGTCCAAAGCAATTACCTCATCCAGCCTCACCTGATTATGGCCACCTTGCACAATAATCATCATTACAGCCTAATCCTATTGATTCAAATAGTCTCCCGAAGGGTAATTGTGATTATTAATTCATTTTTATATTACTATTGTTTATTAAGCTATAAATAATGTTCCTGTTTGACACTGGCGGATCTAGAATTTTACTAATAGGTATACCATAATAAAATTTATATATGTAATCCAGTAAAAATATTTTTCTAATTGGATAAATACTTATTAAATTTACACCATAATTTAGTATACATATACTAAATAATATAATAAGCCTTAAATTGAATAATTAAGTTAAAAACTTTCACAAATATAAATAGTTCAAACATCGTACTAACAAATCATACCTAAAATTTGGAGGGATTTATTCCTCAAACATTCAAAGACCAAAGAAAAAACACTATGGCTGCAGAGAAAAAATAATTAAACAGCCAAAGACTAAAGAAAAAATACTATGGCTGCAACGAAAAATTAATTTGGAGGGATTTGTTCCTCAAACATCCAAAGACCGAAGAAAAAACACTATAGCTGCAGAGAAAAAAATTAATCAAACAGCCAAAACCAAAGAACAAACACTATGACAGTAGAGAAAAAAAATCAAACAGCTAAAGACCAAAAAAAATACTATGGCTGGTGAGAAAAAATAATTAAACAGCCAAAGACAAAAAAAAAACTGGCTGCAGAAAATTAATTCCAACAATGAATAATTCAGTGCCAAGGATCGAACCATAAGAGAGCGTCTTGTCCAGTGAACTACGCTATGCTTTGAGTCTCAATAGTATATATACGTCTTTAGGCTTCTAAGATCCGCCACTGCTGTTTCGTAAATAATCCGATTTAATTTTAATCATGGCTTATGATGCCCCTTTAGATTAAAAATGATTTATTGGCAGCTTATGATTAAAATAAAAAGGATTGTATCCTAAATAAAAAAATTATAAACAACTTAAGTATTAATCATAATTAGCAATATAACTAATAATCAGAATCAACCATAATCCTGCTTATCAAATAATCCTGATTATTTTAATATGTCCCTAGGGCCTTTAAACTGTTTCAAAGAGGACATATAGATAAAACAAATTTTATAACAATTATTTAAGAGTACACATGAATAAATTAAATAGTAGTCTTTTAGACAGATTGGGCGGAACACATGAATTTTACATGATTTTCACATGAGTTAAACTAAATTCTTTATTTTTTTTTTGAAAATACTCCATTCTAAAGGAGCCTTTACTATGTAGACATTATTTAGGTGCATCTCCTTTACTAATTAGCTCTAATTTATAGACAAACTAACTGGGTGATTAACCAAATAAAATAAGTTAAAAATAAGTCTTTGTGAGATAACTTTTGAATGTAAAAATAAATTGTTTGTATGATAAATAAAGTATTTTAGGATATTTTGAACATAAATAGTATCTTTATATTACGGTTTGAGTAGAAACTTAAAATGTTGATTTAAAAAAATTATAGCACTAAAATTTAGCAAGATGAAAGAGCGCGGCAAACTACTCTGAAAAAACATGCCGTGCATTTTGCAACCCAAGGCGTAGAGCGGTGGGCCCGGGGTGGCAGCCGGCCAACCAGCGTAGGCGCTACAGATATGCACAAGCGGGTGCGTCTTTCTCACGTGGGAGGCGTACCCGCTTGCCTGTGATACGTCCATCGCAAGCTGACTCGGACGGGCCCACCACCGACTCCACTGACTGTTCCGCCTTTTGTCCACGTAGGCATCCACTTGGAGTCTCCGACTTTTCAGCTGTAGTGTAGTTTTCTCTCTGTCTCTTTTTCCGAATAATTGTTGCGCTGTTGAACCCAAGTCCCAAGCATGCATACGCTGTACCAGCATTTTAGTCGTTCTGTTCAAACAAGATTCCATTGTTATTTATGTTTGGTTCACATTTTTTTCAGAATATTTATACTGTTGTTTTATCGCACAATGGTTTAATTATTGTTACAGCAATTTATTATTGTTATTGTAAAAACAATGACATGTCCTCGCAGCTCGAGTCTCATTTTGCGAGACACTCTAAATCCTATAAAATTTTACTATTTAAAGATAAAATTGATAAATTAGTGGTGAAAGTAAAAACTAAATGTCCTAAATTAATGATGTATCAAATGAATAAAAGTTCATGATTTGATAAATTAATGATGATAGTAAAAGACAGACATGCTCATTACTAATAAGAAAATAATATTAGATTTATATAGGTAAGATACATTGAAGAAATAAATATTTTTGATGATTTACCAACGTTGGGGGTAAAAAGATACTTCATATGTCATAAATTACAGTCACTTTTGGGCTTGAACATGTTTACCAACCAAGAGGGCAAAAAGACTAAAACACCATTCATCTCGTTTCTCCTACAGTCTCAACGCCGGGACTGCCGCAGTTGCAGTGCCTTCGCACGCCACTCGCTCCGCCGCCACCGTCCGACGCCGTCGGCTGCCTGCCGCCGCCATGTGGTCACCGGTCGCCCGCCACCCGCAGATCCAGGCATCCGCTTGCCCGCCTTCTCCAACGTCTGCTCGCTCGCTGCCGCCTCCAGGCACCTGCTCGCCCGCCACCGCCGGTCTGCTCGGCTGCCGTCGTCGGTCCGCTATGTGGTGGAGGGAGCAGAAGGAGGGGGGAAGGGGGAAATAGACATGGAGGGGGAGGAGAGGGGGAAATAGACATGTGTGTGTCAAAATAGAGGTAAAATGGGAAAATTTGAGAGGAAAAATGGTAGAAATTGTTATATTTAGGACATAATTTAAATGATAAAAATTGTTATATTTTGGAACAGATGGAGTAGAAACCAAGTCTTTTTGATAAAGTTAAGTTTTGAAACACAGGAAGTACAAACAAAGTTTTTTAGATAAATCGAAGTGTTAGAAATGAAGTCTTAGCACGGAGGAATTAGCTTTGATGTGAGGGCAATGGAGTGACAATGATAGGACAAGTGATGGAGTTGAAAGCTATCATATGCATGGTCCATCTTGAAAATGTGTCGTACTTGTCGTGTCGTTGCAAGGTTCATCGGCGGTGGCACAGGCTGTATAGGTTCCAAATTAAACAGCAACAAAATTATGCAACAAAATTATGGATAATTTAAGTTTAAAATTGGGTTATACAACAAAGTAATACGAGTAGCACGTACGCAAAACTCACGGTTTTGTAATTTGAAACTATCATACGGAATGTAAACCAATATATAATTGAAAACGTTTTAGATCACACCGGTTATTTTGGAATCACCAAATAATAATAATATAATACGATGTCTAGGGCTGTATATTGGGAGAACATTCCGTGCGGTTGTTCAGGGTCCCAAAATTGAAATGTGGTACAAAACTCTTGTTAGTGCAACGGATATCGTGTTTTTGAATAAATTGGACGATTGGATGATATGTATATTTGGACGGCTGCAAACTAAACAATTTGGATCAAATATTTCGATACATTTTAAACTATAGTCAGTTTGTACATTTATTCCTGCTTATATATAAAACTACCTTTACAGTTTACTATAATTCTACCCAAGATGGTTAAGCTCTGTTTTTATTCAAAAACTTTCCTTGCTTTCTATTATTTTAGAACAAAATGTTGCCGGAAGTTCGAATTCGGTTTACAAATTTCACCCAAAATCAGTGAAACATCCCAAATTTCAGTAATTCGCCCCCCCCCCCGCGTTTCTGCAATCGAGAAATAGTGCTGTGCACTGCCAGGCTCCATGGTTTTATTGGCTGTCACTGCAAAAAGAGATCAAGATGGCACGACAAATACAGGAATGCGCTACCTGGTTGATCCAGCAATGACACAGCAAATATAACTTACGTGTATGGATTTAAATTTATGCCAATAGATTCATGTTTTTAGTACATGGTTAGCCTTAAATTAGGCACATGTTCATATTGAAATTTAAGGGTTTTACCAATAATAAAACTTTTTTCTTAAAATTAGGTCTAGTTCAGTAGCGGTTTACTATCTCCTTGTCACTTATGCTTATGTTTCTGCTACAGTACTATTGTTTTTATTCATACTATGTTATTGTATTGAATCCATATTTTTTTCTTTCAGGTTTCGGGTATATGATAAGTTTAAGCGTGAGTTTGATTTAAAAACCATAATTTTTATGATTATGGATTTAAGAGTGTATTGCATGTTTAATCCACGGCATTTTTTTTGTCGGTTGCAATTCCTAGTGTTAACTCTCTCTCAAACTCCCATTTGGGCATTTCACTCTGGATTTGCACATGAGTTTGCAACGCTGCATCGATCGATGTCGTGCATGCACTACTAGAGAAGTGGCTTTTTATCCACCCATTTTAACTGGAGCCGGTACCGAAAGTCATCTGCAACGGTCAGAAAAGAGACAGAACGTGGTGTGTAGAATTTGAATTGAAATGAAATCCATCTTAGTTGTGGAGGATTTGAATTGAAGTGAAATCCAACTTAGTCGTGGAGAATTTGAATTGAAGTGAAATCCAACTTAGTCGTGGAGAATTTGAATTGAAGTGAAATCTAACTTAGTCGTGGAGAATTTGAATTGAAGTGAAATCCAACTTAGTTGTGGAGAATTTGAATTGAAATAAAATCAAACTCAGTTGAGTAGAATTTGAATTGAAATAAAATAAAACTTAGTTGAGAAGAATTTGAATTGAAATGAAATCCAACTCAGTTGAGTAGAATTTAAATTAAAATGAAATCAAACTCAGTTGAGTAGAATTTAAATTGAAATGAAATCCAAATTAGTTGTGAAGAATTTAAATTGAAATGAAATCCAACTCAGTTCAGTAGAATTTGAATTGAAATGAAATCAAATTCAGTTGAGTAGAATTTGAATTAAAATGAAATCCAACTTAGTTGTGAAGAATTTGAATTGAAGTGAAATACAACTTAGTTGTGGAGAATTTGAACTGAAATGAAATCCAATTTAGTTGAGTGGAATTTGAATTGAAATGAAATCCATCTTAGTTGTGGAGAATTTGAATTGAACTGAAATCCAAATTAGTTGTGGAGAATTTGAATTGAAGTGAAATCTAACTTAGTTGAGTAGAATTTGAATTGAAATGAAATCCAAATTAGTTCGGTAGAATTTGAATTGAAATGAAATCCAAATTAGTTGTGGAGAACTTGAATTGAAATGAAATCCAACTCAGTTGAGTAGAATTTGAATTGAAATGAAATCAAACTCAGTTGAGTAGAATTTGAATTGAAATAAAAACCAAATTAGTTGTGGAGAATTTGAATTAAAGTGAAATCCAACTTAGTTGAGTAGAATTTGAATTAAAATGAAATCCAAATTAGTTGTGTAGAATTTGAATTGAAATGAAATCCAAATTAGTTGTGGAGAATTTGAATAAAAATAAAATCTAAATTAGTCATGGAGAATTCATAATCATGTATGTTTAGTACCGGGAGATAAATAAAACCGGTACTAAGATATCTCTAGTACCGGGAGATAAATAAAATCGATACTAAGATATCTCTAGTACCGGATAAAAAAGAAAATCGGTACTAAAGATATCTCTAGTACCGGGTAAAAAAGAAAACCGGTACTAAAGATTCTAAATTATTTTTTACAATGACACACATAAGCACGCTGAGCCACGCGCGCTGACGAACGATGGAACTGCTTCGTTCAGTCCCAAGGCGACGGTTCACTTCCCGCGACAACCATACCGC
>KE370772.1:2669863-2680977 GCA_000418225.1 Zizania latifolia
GGCGCGCCACAGAGCGCGCGAGCGCAGCAGCCGCGCAGGAAGAGGAGGCCAGCGCGGGAAGCTAAGTAGGAAAGGGAGATTAGTTTCCTTTTTATTTCCTTAAGTCTAGGAGAAGTTATTTCCAAAGAATAATCTGTTGCCAAGTTGGTTAGGCCGGCTGGCCTATTTATGGGTTCTTCTGCAAAACAATGAAATTAAGAAAAGTATTACCATCTAATCTCCTATCTCCTTTTCTCAACTAAGCCTGCGGCAGGGGCAACCTCGCCGGAGAAGACGACGGACCGAGGCTACGAATTGCGTAGCCGAGGGCCGGCTGCCCAAGGGTTTGACGCCCTTGACACATATAAATCGGGTGCATGCATGCATATCGTTGGGACCTTTGTAACTTTTTCTTTTTAGCTGGAAACTAGTTCCGTACGTGTGCACAACCAAAAAACAGTGCACATCTGCTGCACCCGCTTCTGATCTTTCATTTTTTTTATAGTGTTTTAACGAAGAGGTATCATAATTTTATTATTAATTTTGGTATCTGTTGGTGTCTTAGATACTAAGAGGTGCTAAAATTAATACTAAAAATTATGTATCTCTTGGTCCTTAAATACCGTAAAATTTCCTATTATTTTACCATCCTGATTTTTGCACCGCTCGAGTGTATGTGTACGTGTTAGTTTCGCTCACCACAAACATCGACTAAATGGTTATAAATATTTGAAAAAGTTTAACAACATAGGTCTAACAAACATATACAAATCTCGTAAAATATCTGCTCTAAACTCTAAAGTCCAGCTCTACACACTACCACAGAAACACTTTTAGCGACTAACTATTTTAAACACGTCAGTAACGCTGCATTATTAGTGACGTGTCATAATGTAGCCCGTCACTAAAGAGAAGATACCCCTATTAGTGACGGGTCACATTCGACCCATCACTAAAGGGTGCCAACATTAGTGACGGATCATGTTGCGACCCGTCACTAAAGAGCCCACAACCCTAAGGCGACATTTTCTGATGTGTTTTAGGCAATAACCGTCACTAATGGTAAGTATTTAAATAGCGCACGAGCTGAGATCCATCGAGCTCCGCACTTATTGCTCCTACCCACCGTCGACTTATCCCATAACTGCCAACCAACCACAATTAAGTCCCACAGCCACTGGCCTACCGATCGCGCGCACGCCTAGGGATGGTGATCCACACTGTTGCGTGCTCCGGTGCACCGCCCGTCACCACCGCCAGCACCAACATCCGTCCGTAGGTATATTTTTTCTCCAATATTAATGCACCACCGTTTTTTTCAATATATATATGTTGAACAAAGTGAAAATGGATCTTTACTATAAATTAATTTTGTTACAAATTTTAATATATTAAAATATAATATAAATACATGGTGAGTTCTTAGAGTCACGCAACCGATTATGTCGTTTCCCATTCAGGAGTGTTGGATTATAAATATGACTGGACAACTGGTTACATTTATAGGAAGACGCTGCTGAATTGTCTACGCACTTTAGACAGTACAAGAATGTGCGGCCCGCGTAGCTGGACCCTATGGTTCTGTACGGTTCTATCTAGTGAGATTTTTGGCGGTGTCTCCTTGTTGACACACAACTCTCTCGACTCCAAGTTGAGACGTGTATTTGGAGAATAGCAGGGAGATGCTGCTAAAATTCTCTCTAGAATTGTACGGGACCATGGGGTCTAGCTAGGCGAGCTGCATATCCCTGGATAGGATTTAGGACCTATCCTTGCATATTAGTGTCCAAATCGTGCTTTAATTACCGTAAGTCATAAACTTAGATATGGTAATTGTTTTTTGATAAATTTATAGATGCCAACAATAAGAAGCTGGATATATCTTGATTGCCGTACTTGCAATGAATATTTGAGTGGGGTGAAGTCTTTTATGAGTGCCGCTAGAGGAGACATAGAAGCTAAAGGAAAGACTGTAATGTGGTGTCCATCCTATGACTATAAGAACGAAAAGAAGTTTCTAAATTCTAAATATGCCTACGACCATTTGCTAAGTCTTGGATTCAAGGAGGGATATCAGATATAGAACAAGCATGGCGAAGAAGGAGAAAATGACAGCTAAGTAGATCAGATTGCTTCTGATGGTAGTAAAGATGAAGGTGGGGCCAGTGATACGAATTACATGAGCGACAATGATATATTAGGAATTTATAAAGATAAGTATACTGATATAGTGGACAATGTTGACTAGATGGTGCGTGATGTGGAGGAACAAGTTGCATATTCTATAGGAGAGTTTGTCCAATTCTAAAAACTTGTTCGAGACTGTCCTGACAGTCTTATACACTGTCCTAGCATTGCTTCAAATGAAGACGACATATGAATAGTCCGATGTGAGTTTTAAAGCATTACTGAATTTGCTGAGGGACCTAGTACTAGAAGAGAATAAGGTGCCTACCATCGTATATGGTACTAAGAAGATCGCATGTCCTATTGAGTTGGATATAGAGAAAATACATGCATATAGGAATGATTGTGTTCTGTTTTGTGGAGAGTATGTAGACCTTGATAGATGTCCAATATGTGGGACACATCGATTCAAGAATAGAAAAGACAATGATGAACTGGATAACAGGTGCAAGAGAAGAAAAGTTCTGAGGAAGGTGATATGGTATTTCCCTATAATCCTCCGTTTGTAGTGGATGTTTGTAAATACAAATGAGTCTAAAAAGCTCAGGTGACACAAAGAGGGTCATAAGAATGACTCGATGCTATGACACCCGGCATATTCTGCTTAGTGAAGAACAATTAACGTCACATTTTGATAATTTGCTAACGATTACAGGAATATTAGATTTGCCATGAATACAGATGGCATGAACTGCTTTAGTAACATGAGCAGTGCACACAACATGTGGTCAGTGTTACTGCCTATATACAACCTTCCACCTTGGGTTGTAAGAAGCTTAAATATATCATATTATTGATCTTGATCTCTGGTCCTAAACAACCTAATAATGACATCAACGTATACCTCAAATCTATGGAGGATGATCTAAAAACTCTATGGCACACAGGTGTTGAGGTTTGGGATGAGTACATGCTGGAGTATTTCTAGCTACACGTCATGTTGTTTGTCATAATAAATGACCTGTCGGCTCATCGTAACATGTTTGAACAAAGCAAAAGTAAAGGTGAATCTTGCCCATAGTGCTTAGAAGAAACATTGAGCATATGGTTGAACTATTCCAAGAAAACGGTATACATGTGCTATCGATGTTTTCTTCCAATGAAACACCCAAACAGGAGAATAAAGCTGTAGTTTGATGGCACCGTAGAGAAAGGAGAACCTCCTAGGCATTTCAGCGGTGCAGAGGTATATGAGTAGGTAAAGGGCATAAATGTTGTCATCGGCAAGCGAAAACGTTCTTCCAACTGTTGTGATGAAATGTGAAACAAGAAGTTAATTTTGTAGGAGCTTGAATATTAGAAATACCTGGATGTTTGTCATTCCATCGATACAATGCATATCGAGAAAAATATGTGTGGCAGTCTCCTCGGAACAATGCTAAATATGCTAGGCAAAACAAAAGATCATGAGAATGCTAGAGCGGATCTCAAGGAAATGAGTTTACGACCAGAGCTACATTCACTGCAGACAGATAGAGGACAGTTCTTGCCTCCATCTTGCACCACCCTTTCTAGGAAGGAGAGGAAGGAGTTTTATGAATTCTTGCATAGCATTAAAGTTCTATCAGGTTACTCGTCAAAAATTAGCAAACTTATTAATTTGAAGGAGCTTAAGATGGTTGGTGGAATGAAGACTCACAATGTCATGTGATGCTGACTCAGATAATTGCTGTCAGAATAAGAAATATGTTACCAATTAGGATAAGAGAGGCTATAATAAGTCTATATTTTTTCTTCAATGCAATTAGATAGAAGGTACTCGACCCAACGACGCTAGAAGAACTAGATAAAAAATAATTCTTGACTCTCCCTCTTCTTGAGATGTACTATCCTTCATCATTCTTTGATATTACTATACATCTTACCTCATATCTCGTCAAAGAAATTTACTATCTTGGACCTATTTTCTTGCAACAGATGTACCCATACGAGAACTATATGAGTATTCTAAAGAAGTATGTTAGGAACCGTTCTTCACCCGAGGGTTACATCGCACAGGGTTACTCTAGCGAGGAGGTAGTAGAGTAGTGTGTCGAGTACACAGACTCAGATAACCCAATTGGTGTTTCTCACTCTCTCCACAAGAGTACACTAGTATGTCAAGGAATTCTAGGCAAGCAAACAATCACTCCTCCTCCAAAGGCATATGACCAAACCTATTTCCTCGAGTTGCAACAGTCAAACGAAGTGTCACCATACATTATTGAGTACAATCACATACTTTTGGTAGATTACCCGTCTCGTATAGAAGGTTGGATTGCAAAACAATGCATGAAAAGGTTCAACAATTGGTTTCAAGATCAGATCGCACGATCGAGAACCCTAGTTAGCGAATCAATCAGGTAGCTAGCAGCAGGCCCTATATACATAGTTACAACATATCAAGGTTACCATATAAACGGTTATACATTCTACAAAGTTGATCAAGATAGCAAGAGCACAAATCAGAACAGTGGTGTTCATATAGATGCATACGACAACTACAATGTAAAAAGCACACATTACAGTTAAATAGAGGAGATTTGGGAACTTGATTACCTAGGGTTAAAGGTACCTCTGTTTTGATGCTGCTGGGTCAATGGAACAAAATGCATTATGGTCGACAAGTACGGATTCAATAGTGTTAATCTAACTCAGGTTGGCTATAAGGAAGAACCTTTCATACTCGCTAAATAAGTTGCTCAAGTATTTTATGTACCTGATACGATAAATAAGAAGCTTCTTATTGTCCTTGCTGGAAAAAGACAGATTATGGGTATTGAAAATGTTGTTGATGAGGACGAGTACAGTCAGTTTGATGAGATACCTCCTTTCGCTATCACAATTATGCCATAGGTTAAACCAGATGAGAAGACTCCGTACCGCGCTTCGACCATTCTGAAGGATTGTACGTTAAGAAAGTAAGAAAACAGAAGGTGCAAAAGTTAAATTGTATATATAAGTATTGTGTTGCGATGGTCAATCTTCATTGTAATTTCGTGAACATTTATCTTTTAAGTGTAAGATATACTTATACTGATTTGTGTAATATATGTGGAATAGAAGTTAAAATACTGAGATATGGATAATTTCTACAAGTCATACTAATTTAGGTAATATATGTGCAATGGAATTTTGTGGCAAGTCATATTTGTGACAATTAGTTGAAATCTGGATAAGTGTTTTGCCAAATTATTAGTGATGTGCGGCACACAATGCCCGTCACTGCTGCTAAATTATTAGTGACGGGCAACAAGTACTGCCCATCACTAATGGTCATTAGTGATGGATGGTAGTGGTTGTCCGTCACTAATGTTTTGGCCAGTTAGCAGGGTTAGGGATGGCAGTTTAATCCGATTACCCGTTTACCCACGGGTAAAAACCCTATTAGGATCGGGTATGTTCCTAATATCATACCCATCGGGTAAATGGGTATGGATATTGACTACCTATACCTGTTTTGCCTGTTTACCCGAATAGTTGAGTATATAAATAAAAAACCTAGCCCCTCTCTCTCCCTCACTCCCTCAGTCGCCTCCCTCCTAGCCCCTCTCGCTGCAGCCGCCGTCCCTCCCTCCCTCCCTCACTTTCTCTCCTCACCAGCCGCCTCCATCCCTCATTCCCTCCCTCACTTTCTCTCCTCACCAACCGCCTCCCTCCTAGGCCCCTCTCCCTGTAGCCGTCCTCCCTCCCAGCCCTTCTCCCTAGTCCCTACGGCAGTGTAGCGGTGTGTCCTGACCGAGACCACACGCGTCGAGTTCTTGCCACCACGCCCCCTCTCCCTGGTGGCCTGGTTGAGACCCCGCTGACATGCCTAGTGCTGAGTCCCTGCCGCCGCGCCGGGAAACCATCACCGTGCCGGGACACCGTCGCCGCTCCAAGATCCTACCCCGTGGCCAGATCCGTTGTGCCCTCCGGCCGGCCTCCTCGCTGGCCCTATTGTTGGCGCTCCCCGTTAGTCCGCTGCGTCGAGAAGCTGTCGCCGTGCCGTGACGCTGCCGCCGCACCTAGATCCTGCCAGATCCGTTGTGCCCTCCTCGCCAACCCTATTGCCAGCGCCCCCCGTCAGTGCTCTGACTTGTGGCCGTGCATTTTCTTCACGGGTAAACGAATATGCCCGCTGGTATATGGCACCCACGAGCAATGGGTATGGGTACGGGTTTTTACCCGTCAGGTAAATGGGTACAGGTATGGGTATGCACTACCCGTACCCGTTATACCCGATTGCCATCCCTAAGCAGGGTCATTAGTGATGGGTGGTAGTGATTACTTGTCACCAATGTATCTCATTACTATAAGCAGTTAGTGGAGATTAGTATATGCCATCATTAATTGCTATTAGTGCAGCCCCTTTAAATACCCTAGCTGCCTGCATTTCTACTTCAAAACACCAAAGTCTTTTTTCCAACCTCTCTTCTTTCTTGGCCATGGAGGCTTATGATGGATGTTACCAACCTCGACGCATCCACCGGTGTGTGGACACATCAAACCAGGCTTCATCCCACACAAGCTGATCCATGGCATCATTGAACAATTGGCACAACACTTGTGTGGTCATTTTTATAGGTGATCACACAAGTGTTGTGCTAAGTGCAAGAAGGCCCTTAGTGACGGGTGGTGATTACCACCCGTCACTGATGATAAGTTATCAGTGACGAGTGATAACTACCTGTGATATCATGTGTATGATCATTGATAAGTGATGAACAAATTAGTTTTATGTTGAACAAATTGGTTTTGATCAGTGTGAGTAGTTGAGCACTTTGGTCGAGTTGTCGAGCACTCTTATCGGGCACTCAGCACTTAGCACTTGGGAAATTCGGCCTTCGAGAGAGAGCCCTCGAGAAAATTTTAGCACTTGAGAGATTTCAGCACTCAGGATTTTGGATCACTCGGATTTTTGATGTTCGAGTCAGATCATATGCTTTAAATTGTTTATTCAATAAATACACCATGTTTATGATTGATTGGAATGTTTGAGTTAGGTTAAAAATAATTCATTGAACTGATTTAGTCAAGTTAGAAAGAACTTGTGCTCGAAAAAAGGGTTTCTTGGTTTGTTCATGTGCAGGCATTGCTTGAGGGTGAGTCGTGGTTGATGACGGGATCAGAACTAGGCTTAAGGAGGAGCTGAGATTCAAAACGGTCGAGGATATCATACGGGACGCTCTGGCTAGAGGATGCAGCATGTGAAGATGATGTTTTCATATGGCGTACATGAGATGCGTGCGAATATGTAAAGGATACGAGGTTTCCATACGGCATACATGGGATATGTGCAGATATGGAAAGAGAGGTTTCCATATGGTGTACGTGGGATGCGTACGAATATGGAAAAAGGAGGAAACTCGAAAGGAGTTTGGATTTGAGGATTCCTAAGGGATGTGGATTTCTAGTTAGATTAGGATTCCAAAAGTTGTTAATTTCGTGGCTTATGGTGGCAGCCATGAGGGATTATAAATAGACTAGAGGGGAGAGCAAAACAGATGTACGAGAAACAAGAGAAAAAATAGGTTTTAGCTTTTTGCTCTCCATCTAGGGCTTTGTTCGTGATTTGGTGAGGAGTGCTTTAGATTGTATCTTATAAATACTCTTATGCAATAAAGATTTATCTTCAAGCATCAAGGAGTGTGGTATTGCGTTCTTTCTACTGAATGTTCATCAATTTGCATCGTTTTGGTTTATTCTGTGATTTCACTTTTACCTATGATTTAATTCGAATTGATTCATCCAAAACCTTGCTAGGACATTAAGAAAGAGATATGTAAAGTTTCATTGCTTAATTCCTCAAATTTTAGAAGTAATTAAGGTTTCGACTTTTGGATCGGATCTGTTTTATTTTACGTTCTAGCAAATCCCGAGGGTTATAACTTTTGATTGGGAACTCGAATTTGAGTGAAATATTCTGAGAAAGTTTTATATTGAAGTCTAGTTTCTTGTGTTAAAATTTTAGATCGATTCGAGTTACGGTTTTAAAGTTACGCTCATTTTACTGTTCCTTGGTCAGGCTATTTTCAGCACTCGAGAAATTTGCTGAGTCCTCGAGAAAGCCCTCGAGAAATTCGAGAACTCCTCGGAAAATTTTCTGAGTTCTCGAGAATTTCAGTCTGGTAAGAGATTTTGTCGATTGGTTGGGAATTAAATTTCTGAATTTGTTTTTAGGGGTACTGCAACCATTCACCCCCCTCTGGTCGCCATGGTTAACGTATTTCGATCTTACAATTGATATCAGAGGTTGGTTTCTGTTTTGTTTTGATCTTAACCGATTTAAACAATCACCATAGCATCCGAGAGGTTTTCAACTAAGCCGTATATTTTTGATGGAATTGATTTTCAGTTTTAGAAAACAAAGATGGAGGCTTACATCATGTCACAAGGTTTTGATATATGGGAAAATGTTTCTAAACCATATGATCCACTTTCTAATAATCAAGTTACTGATACTAATAAGTCTTCTTTTGAAGTAAATTGCAAAGCTCAAAACTTGATTATCAATGGTGTTGGACGTTCTGATTTTTATCGTATTTCTTATTTTTCTTCTGCGCATGAGATGCGGAATGCTTTTTGTACCTATCATCAAGGCTCTTCCATAATCAAGGACGTGCGTAAAGGCGTGTACAAAAAAGAGTACATGAAATTTGAGATGAAACCCGGTGAGACCTTGGATGAGTATTTTGCTCACTTTAATAAAATTCTTAGCAATCTTCGTTCAGTTAATTCTTCTTATGCTATTAATTATACTGATTCTAAAATTGTTAGATATTTGTTTAGTGGGCTTGATATGTCGGTTTGAGAGATAAAAGTTACTTCAGTTCAAGAGTCGGTGGATATGACTATTTTTACTTTGGATACTCTTTATTCAAAACTAAAAACTCATGAATTGAATGTATTTTCACGCAAGATTTCTCCTATGTAAATGGATTTGATTTCTTCACCTTCCAATAAGTCTTCTTTTTTTTATCATCTTCTAGTGTTTCTTTATCTTCTTTAAATACCCTGACTGATGAACAATTTGAGTAGTTTGCAGAGGAGGACTTAGCGTTGCTTTTTACGAAAGTTACTAAAGTTTTGAATAATGTAAGAAACAGAAGAAGAGACGGTCCTGTTTGATACTTTGAATGTGGTGAGACCAACCATATTCGTGTCAACTGTCCTAAACTCGAGAAATCTTCAAAGGAAGACAAGGAGGACAGCAGGCGCCCATCCAAGGAGGGAAAGATGAAGAACCGTAACTACAAAAAGATGGTACATCGAGTCCTTGCCGCCCTCGATCAAATTGATATGAGTAATGTGGACTCAATAAGCGATGAAAGTGAAGACGAAGGCAAAGGTAACAAGAATGATCTCACTGAAATATGTCTTATGGCACATAACATGATAGGTTCCAGCGAGGATGAACTCTATAACGATGAAAATAAGGTAAAACTACTTACGATGATTTAGCTTGTGCTGTTGTTCATCTTCATGATAAATTGAGAAAAAGCAATAAAAAAGCTAAAAAAATGAACTTGTTGAATCACTCAATTTTGAAATTGATAGGCTCAAGTTTTTTATTCCAGATGATGATTCATACAAATCATGTGATTCTTTACAATCTGAAATTATTGCATTAAGAAATATTCATACTTCTACTCTTCATAAGTTCAATGATAAAATTATCAAGAATGAATCTTGTTTTGCTATTAGTACTACCATGCTTTCTCGAGTTGTTGATGAACTGTTTGTTACCGAGAACTATCTGAAAAAGATGAAAGTTGCTTTATACGCTTGTTCTTTGGTAAATGCTTTATATTGTAGCAAATTCAAACAACTTATGAATATGAAGAGCTCAACCATTGTGAAACATGATTTAGCTTCTTGTTCAAACTGTTCATTGCTTGAATTGAAACTAAAAGATGCTTATGGTAGAGTTGAACTTTTGTAAAATGACTTGTGTACTCATGAAACATTGTCTTGTTCAAATTGTCGCAAACAAAAGAGCATTGTTGATGTGTGTAAAAATTGTATTGCTTTGACAAAAGAAGTTGATTATTTACAAAGATCCTTGCAACCCTTTTCAACTAGTAAAAAGAACATCAACATGTTATTGGATACATCTAAAGTAAGCACAAATCATAGGAGACTATGTTTTGATGCTCGTGCTTATTTTACTTCTGATCAGCCTATTGTAATCAAGGTTATTCAAAGTGGTAAGATTGAGATTCAACCAGAACCAAAGTAAACAATTTTTAAATCTGCTGGAATCTTGTCAAACTTAGCAATATCAAGTGCAATTGCTTCTGCATCTAAAACAATTAAACCTGTAAAGTATAATTGTACACATTGTGGAAAAGATGGATATTTGGTTTAGTTCTATTTTATACTTGCAAGACAACAGAAAAAGAACAGGAAAAAATTATTTGCTAAACATAAGTGGCAACGGTCATTTGTGGAATCGAGTAGAGCACTCGGGCCACAACATTTGAGGCAGTCAGGCCGACCTTTTTCGGTGGTCGGACCGAGGGTTATTCGATCGTTTGACCGACAATGCCTTGTTAGTGTTTCTGGTCGGGTGTCTCAGTACTGGATTCCCAAATTTCTTTTGTCTAACCCTAGTACTGACATCTCGACATCTCTTGTGTAGGCCTCGAGAGTGAGGAAGGAGAACATATGGCTAGTAGACTCTGGATGTTCACACCATATGTCCGGTGACAAAATTTGGTTCTCCTCCCTTACATGTGTACCCCGGTCTGAGTCAGTGACTTTATGATACTTCTACTAGCGCCATCTGAGGAGTTATGGTATGAACCATGAGGTGATGAGTGCTTGTCAACCGGGTGATGAAGATTGGACGATGAGGATGAAGGAGAAGAGGAGGAGATGACTCGACCGCGACGGAGCTGTCGCGCGACTCAAGTACACGGGAGTCCGACCGCGGAGCTGAAGAGGAGCTGCCGGGTCCGACTGGCCCAATCCGGGTGCGCGAAGCT
>KE370772.1:2686428-2699729 GCA_000418225.1 Zizania latifolia
GGCGACGGCGACGGCGACGACTACAGCAAAGCTCGGCACAGCAGCAACCCTCTCCGGCAAGCCCTTTGTATAACCTCTCTACTTAACTTTGTATGCACACCAAGTGTTCGATATATTGCCTGTGCTGTTTTTCTGTATGCATGCAATGTGTTCGATGAAATGCTCATGAGGCTGAACTGTGCTGTTTTGTGCGCATGTCAAGTGTTCGATGGAATGTCCATGAGGCTGAACGCCAAGTGTTTGATCTTGCGCATACGAGTGCATTTTTACGTGTCTTTTTCTGTAGAATGTATACTGCACTCATGAACGCATTTTGACGAATACTTGTCTTTTCCTTGGACAATCAATTTTTGAGAGATTTCTTTTTATTTATCTGCTGTGACTCGCAAGTTCAATCTTTAAGTTTGAGAAAGGTTTCAGAAATATAAGTATCGACTTGCCAGGTGTGACGGTTATTTGTTCAAATCATGAACTGAATCATATCGAGTCACTTGCAAGTTCGAAACTTAAATTTCAGAAGTTTTATTTTCCGCTGTATTTTTATTTTGTGCCCATTCACCCCCCCTCTGGTCGCTAGTTTCGGTCCTACACCATCATTGCAAAAGGTACATTCAAGGTAAGTGACAAATTTATGTTTAAAGATGTAGCTCTTGTTGACGAGTTGTAAAGTTCTTGATGCCTCTGGTGATTTTGTGTTTGAGATTTTATGTTTTGAAAGAGTTTATAAAGCTAATTTTGATTCACCTTCATGTTTTAAGATTAAATGTTTGGTTGCTAATGATTCTAAAGATTTATTCTTCTGGCATCGTAGACTTGGCCATGTTAGTTTTGATCATCTCACTTGTGTCGGTGGTTTGGATCTTATTCGTGGCTTGCCGAAACTTAAAGGTGTTAGTGATTTGGTTTGCTCTTCTTGTCGTCATGCCAAAATGGTTTCTAGCTCACATGCTCCAATTACTTTGGTTATGACAACTGTACCTAGTTAACTTTTGCACATAGATAATGTTGGACCAGCTCGAGTTCAATCTGTTGAGAAAAACTGGTATGTTCTTGTCATTATTGATGATTTCTCTCGATACTCTTGGATTTTCTTCATGGCATCTAAGGATGAAGTTTTTGGTATTTTTCGAAATTTGGTTCTTAGACTTTCTGTTGAACTCCCGGGAGCACTTAGAGCAATTAGAAGTGACAATGGTACTGAATTTAAAAATTCATCTTTTCAGTACTTTTGTGTTGAAAAAGACATTGAACATCAGTTTTCCTCACCAAGAGTTCCACAACATAATGTTGTTGTTGAAAAAAAGAATAGAACTTTGGTTGAGATGGCTAGGACTATGCTTGATGAACATCAGACTCCTAGAAAGTTTTGGGCTGAAACAATTTCTGCAGCTTGCTATATTTCAAACAGAGTTTTCTTACGATCAAAACTACGCAAAACTTCTTATAAGCTTTGTTTTAGTCACAGACCTAGTGTTTCTCACTGAAAAGTCTTTGGGTGGAAATGCTTTGTGTTGAAATCTAGAAATCTGGATAAATTTAAAGCAAGCTTTCAAGATGACATTTTTCTTGGTTACCCTGCTCATATTCGAGGATACCGTGTACTTGTGCTAGAAACTAATAAGATTGTGGAGACTTATGAAGTCACTTTTGATGAGACTAGTCCTGATGCTAGACCCAATGTAATAGGTACAGGTGCACAGATTCAAGGAGAGGATGAAAGCATCTTCATTGAACAAAGTGATGATGAAAACGACGATGTGGCTGGTGGCCAGACCAACGTTTGGGTCAGGTCCGACCAGCACCTAGAGGCAGTTTAGGAGCAATATTGACAACTTCGGATGGTCCATGAGAGATCACTTCGTCCCTCGAAGATGTAGTATAAGACACTCCTTGAGATGTTTCTGCTCCTTTGCACATTCAACGTTAACACCCTCCTGAACAAATAATCGGTAATTTGTATGAGCGTATCATTTGTTCTAGGTTTGCGTCTCCTGACTTTCATGCTCATTTAGCTTTTGTTGCTTCTTTTAAACCCAAAGATATTTCTCATGCTCTAACTGATGAATCATGGATCAATGCCATGTATGAAGAACTTAAAAACTTTAAACGCAACAAAATTTAGAATTTGGTTGAACCTCCTCAAGAACATAACATTATTGGAACTAAATGGTTTTTTTAAAAAATAAACAAAATAACGATGGTTTGATTGTTAGAAAGAAAGCTAGGATTGTTGCTCAAGGATTTACTCAGGTAGAAGGTTTGGATTTTGATGAAATTTTTACACCTATTGCTAGAATTGTAGCCTTTGCTACATCTAAAGATTTTAGATTGTATCAAATAGATGTTAAAAGTGTTTTTCTTAATGGTTTCATCAATGAGAAAGTTTATGTTAAACAATCACCTGGTTTTGAAAATCCAAAATTTCCAAATCATGTTTTCAAGTTGTCTAAAGCTTTGTATAGTTTGAAACAAGTACCTAGAGCATGGTATGATAGGTTAAAAACTTTTCTGCTTGAAAAATGTTTTACTATGAAAAAAGTAGATAAAACTTTGTTTCTTTTCAAGCAAGGCAATGATCAACTTTTTATTCAGATTTATGTGGATGATATTATCTTTGGTTGTTTATCTCACTCCTTGGTTTTAAAGTTTTCTGAGACTGTGCAGAGAGTTTGAGATGAGTATGATGGACGAGTTGATGTACTTTTTGGGACTACAAATCAAGCAAACAAAAGATGACACTTTTGTTCATCAGAGTAAGTGCACTAAGGATCTTCTTCGGTATTTTGACAAGAAAAATTGGAAGCCGATTTCTACATAGATGGGAGCTACTTCTACTTTAGATCCTGATGAGGATGGTGAGCCTGTTGATCAAAAAGAATATCGCAGCATGATCGGCTCACTTTTGTATCTCACCGCATCAAGGCCGGACATTCAATTTTCTATTTGTCCGTGCGCTCGATTTCAAGCTTCTCCTCATGTTTCACATCGTCAAGCTATCAAGCGTATACTCAGGTACCTCAAGTATACTCAAGAATTTGGCATATGATACTCTTCTTCCTCAAGTGTTAGTTTAAGAGCTTTTTCTGATGCTGATTTTGGAGGTTGTAAAATTAATAGAAGGAGTACAGGTGGTACATGTCATTTCTTGGAAATATCACTTGTTGCTTGGTCATCTAGAAAATAATCTTCTGTTGCACAATCCACTGCTGAAGCTGAATAAGTTGCTGCTATTAGTTGTTGCTCATAAGTTCTTTGGCTTATTTCTACACTCGAGGATTATGAAATGAATTATGATCGTGTTTCACTTTGAGATAACACAAGTGCTATAAATATTGCTAAAAACCCAATACAACACTCTAGAACAAAGCATATTGATATTCAATATCATTTTCTTAGAGATCATGTGGAGAATGGTGATGTTGTGCTTTTTTTATTGACACTGAGCTGCAATTGGCAGACATTTTCACTAAACATTTAGATTCTTCTCGCTTTGCTTTTCTTCGTAGGGAGTTAGGCGTTGTTCATCCAATGGATTTATTTTGAGGAGGAGTTTGCTTTTTCATTTGTATCATAATGCATTCATGTTTATTTTTGTCCATTGTTTATGTTCAAAATGAAAACAAAAAGAACAAAACATGGAGTTTTAATTTTTACCTTCAGTTAATCCTTGTTTTTGCTAGCAATATCTTGTAAAATTTTTAGATCACTAGTCTTGCTCTTATGTCTTTTAGTCTTTTTATGAGCCTGTGACATAGTTTTTGAGAGATATGACGCATGAGACATAAATAATCAAGTGAAACATAAAGAAATATATTGTGCTTTCAATTTTAGTACTGGCGGTACTATAGCTCGTGCAATGTCAAAAACAATCAAATCTAAATGAAAAAAAAGAAAGTGTGCAAAAGCACAGAAAATTCTGTATTCATGAAAAAAAGTTTTTGCCTAGGTCGTCTCACGAGAATGCTTGTCATTGTACTTTGATATGAACTTAGAGATGATCATAGATGACTAGACCATTGAAATGGGGACTGCTTGTTTGTGCAAGAACCTCACAATAGATTGTGTGACCGAAGCTCAAGTGGCACCACCTGTCTCTAGATTAGTGGTCGCTGTGCTGAGATAGACACTTGTAAAAATTTTATACAAAAGTTGTATATATCAAATCTGAAAATTTTAAATGACTATGAATTGTACTTTTAAGAGCATTAAGCGTTGCTTTGGTTTTATGGACGCGGCTGAATTATGTGTGAGGTATTTCTCTTGAATTGGTCTAAGTAAAAGCCAACATTATAAATCGTTGAAATCATTCAATTTTAGTATTGATTTGAACTTGAGAATTATGGCTTAGTTTTATCTTGAGGCTCTTAGACTTGATTGTTAGCTGGTTGGTCTATCTATTTCATTTGTGTTGCAAACCCTGTCACGTGGATTGCTTTAGGTACACTTTAAAACTCTCAAATCAAGAAATCAAAAAATAGTGTTCTCATGATAATTTCTCTCTTTTGCTTCACTTGATGAAATCATTGTCAAAGGGGGAGAAATATTTAGGAGAGAAATTGGGAAGAAATTGGTTTTTGATAAAATAATTGTCATTTACAATCAATTTTCAAGGGAGTTTTATTTATCGTTCTGTAAAAAAACTTTGGGGGAGAAAAACTTCTTTGTGCTTGTACTTTCAAAAATAAAAAATTTCTTCGTGCTTTTTAATGGTGTTGCCAATGTGTTTATCAAGAGAGAGATTGTGAGATCATGTATATGATCATTGATAAGTGATGAACAAATTGGTTTGATGTTGAACAAATTGATTTTGATCAGTTTGAGTGGTCGAGCACTTTGCTCGAATTTTCGAGCACTCTTATCGGGCACTCAGCACTCGAGAAATTCAGCCTTCGAGAGAGAGCCCTCGAGAAAATTTCAGTAATCGAGAGATTTCAGCACTCAGGATTTTGGATCACTTTGATTTTTGATGTTCGGGTCAGATCATATGCTTTAAATTATTTATTTAATAAATACACCATGTTTATGATTGATTGGTATATTTGAGTTAGGTTAAAAAGAATTCATTGGACTGATTGAGTCAAGTTGGAAAGAACTTGTGCTCGGGAAAGGGTTTCTTGGTTTCTTCATATGCATGCATTACTTGAGGGCGAGTCATGGTTGATGACGGGATCAGAACTAGGCTCAAGGAGGAGCTGAGGTTCAGAACGATCGAGGATGTTATGCGGGACGCTCGGGCTAGAGGATGCGGCATGTGAAGATGATGTTTTCATATGGCGTACGCGGGATGCGTGCGATATGATAAGTATACGAGGTTTCCATAAGGTATACGCGGGATGTGTGCAGATATAGAAAGAGAGATTTCTATATGGTGTATGCGGGATGCGTACAGATATGGAAAGAAGAGGAAAACTCGGAAGGAGTTAGGATTTGAGGATTCGTAAGGGATATGGATTCCTAGTTCGATTAGGATTCCAAAAGTTGTTAATTTTGTGGGTCATGGTGGCAGCTATGAGGGATTATAAATAGACTAGAGGGGAGAGCAAAACAGATGTAGGAGAAACAAGAGAAAAATTAGAGTTTAGCCTTTTGCTCTCCATCTAGGACTTTGTTCGTGATTTGGTGAGGGGTGCTTTAGATTGCACTTTATAAACATTCTTATGCAATAAAGATTCATCTTCAAGCATCAAGGAGTGTGATATCGCGTTCTTTCTTTTTAATGTTCATCAGTTTGCATTGTTTTGGTTTATTCTGTGATTTCACTTTTACTTGTGATTTAATTTGAATTAATTCATCCAAAATCTTGCTAGGACATTAAGAAAGAGATCTGTAAAGTTTTATTGGTTAATTCCTCATATTTTAGAAGTAATTAAGATTTTAATTTTTGGATCGGTTCTGTTCTGTTTTTACGCTGCAGCAACTCCTGAGGATTATAACTTTTGATTGGTCACTCGGATTTTGGTGAAATCTCCTCGGTAAGCTTCATATTGAAGTCTAGATCAATCTGAGTTGTGGTTTTAAAGTTACGCTCGTTTTACCGTTCTTTGGTCAGGCTGATTTCAGCTCTCGGGAAATTTGCTGAGTCCTCGAGAAATTCCAAGACTCCTCGGGAAATTTTCTGAGTCCTCGGGAATTTCAATCTGGTCGGAGATTTTGCTGATTGGTTGGGAATTAACTTTCTGAATATGTTTTTGGGGTGTTTTTGTGGTACTGCAATCATTCACCCCCCTCTGGTTGCCGTGGTTAGCGTATTTTGATCTTACACTACCACCCGTCACTAATGCCTCCCGCTTATAAATAGGCAGGGCCCAAAGTGAACCGCATGTTTTCATTTCGCGCACAACCCTAACCCTAGCTCTCATTGCCGTTGCCTTCATCGTCCTCCTCGCCGGCCCCACCATTTCGTCCTGTGCTCTGTTCCGTCTCGGCATCCATTCTGTCCCGACCATCCATTTCGTCACGCGTGGCCTCTGTTCTGCTGTCCGTTCCATCGCGCGTGGCCTCCGTTTCAACACCGACCCTACTCACTGCCGCCTCATCGTGCATCTCCTCCTCCTCCTTCTAAGGTCCTCCTCCTCCGACATGTCTAGGGTTTGTTACTTATTAATTTGTGAGTTTATAAATATGTGGATAATTTATGAATATGTTGTTTTGTGGATAATTTATGAATATTCGCATAATGAAGATAAGGCTATTAGTATGAGGATGTGTGTGACAATTAGGCTTTTTTGTTTTGATAGGTTTGTTTATGTAATGATCTTATATTATGTGCTTTTATTATTGATCCTATATTTTGTTCATACAATTATCTTTCATTATGTGCTTACTATTATTGATTACTATTATCGTTTTCTATTATTGCTTAATGAATTTGTTGTCACACACACATGTGAATTAAAATATAGCCTAGTGGCGAGGAGACCATTAAGTTGACAGCCCGACATCTGAGAGCAATCATGTTTAACATAATGTAGGTTATGTTTATGTTATCACAAAGAAATTATTTCAATTTAGAAATTCATGCATGTTTGATGTTACATTCATATGGTTATTAAATTTTATATTGTATGTACCTCCATTATTACATTGTACTCATTACATTCTTTTTATTTCACTTATTAAATTAATGTTCTATGTTACATTCATATTTTATTGTATTCAGAGTATTCATATTATTTTATTTTGGTTTTTCAAGAGTATCTTGCTTCTTACCTCCTTCTAAATAAATTTTCAAAAAATAAGTTAGAGTCGCGCAACCGATTATGTCGTCTCTAATTTGGGAGTATTGTATTATAAATATGATTGGGTAACTGGTCAGATTTCTAGGAAGGCGCTCCTAAATTGTACACGCACTTTAGACAGTTCGGAGATATGCGGCCCGCGTTGCTAGACCCCGTGGTCCCATATGGTTCTAGAGTGAGTTATGCCACCGCCTAAGAAGCCAACGGTCACAAAATCCAAAATAAAGAAGACCGTCTCCAATAACTCAAAAAAGTTGCGAAGCCTACTGTGGAGTCAACCTGGACTCAGACACACCCTAAATACCTATTTGGCAAGCCTCTCCTACCTCTATATCAGCTAAGGAAGACAAGGCAATCCATAATGGACCTACATCAATTCTATCTGACTGGCTGCAACAACAGCAAAAGGTCAATTGCTGTAATATACACGGAGCAGCATTTCAAGACCAGCGACGGCTATTTTTTGCTTTGCTTTGAGGATCTATATGTTCTATTTAACATAGATGCTCTCGACGTTAGCTTGCTGCGGTGCTGGATATTGTAAATCACTTAACCTAGATTTCAATTAAAGTCGACACGTAATTATGTGGTATTAATTACTCTTTTATATCTGCAGGCTAATGTGGCAAGAACGTAAGAAGTGACCATTCTATTTTCTTGACCTACACCTGTTAGCAATAGAAACCATCAATACCGATAGGGATTCATGCGTGGAATACCTAACTAAGTTCTTCTCCCTATGCACCGAAAGAGGAGATTTCTTAATGAGCGTACACCATTTGGGAGGACATTTGGTCCTACTACTCTTCACCCCAAGTAGAACATTATATGATATATTGACTCGGCAAGACCGTTGGGACCGAATGGTGATCGCACCGATAGGGACTACTCCGTAATCAGAAGTGTAATCGACAAGTAAGGTTTTCTTCACTTTATTACTATAAGTTCAACATTTTACATGTTCTCGCTTAACTTAATTTTGTTGTAACTCATTATAGAGCTTTCGGTGTCGGTATCGGTATCGAGACACCAAATAGAAAGGAACGCTGACAGTTGGTGCATAAAACCATAATACCGGTAAGTCTCTAAATGCTTGCCTTTTTCAAATTAAATGTGTCGTCCAAACTAATCGTGTATTTCTATAACAATGCTACACTCACCCTCATGAAAACCAATGTGGGTTTTATGTCACACACCATATAATGTTGTCCTTAAAGATAGCAGATCTTAAATCGTCGGACGTAAGATATTATCATGTACTTCGTTGCTGTATTGAATTTACGTTTCACTTATGTAAACATCGACTAATGTAAAAAAACTCTTTTAGCAGGAATTCAATATACCTGAAGATAAATTCCACGAGAATGACTTGCATGTCATCCGAGGATGGCTAGAGACATTCTTAATGGAGCAAGTCATCAATTCGAAAGGTGCTTCCCATTGTAATACCACGACTTAATATTTGTTGGTTGTGAACTTGTGATGTAATATGATTTATTACAGTTGGTGAATTCAGTGATGTTTGCAATATAATTTGTGATGCATGCTTTGTTTATGCAATATAATTTATGATGATAGCATTCTGTGATGAATTCTATGTTGTTTGCAATGTACAATGTTAGATGCCAAATCCTGACTTTAATTCAGAATGCAGCTTAAAAAATTATTTTTTACAATATGACCATAATGTTAGTGACGAGTCTAAATAAATACCCATCACTAAAGGTTCCCTATAGTGACGGATATCAGTTATGCCCAGTCACTAAAGGGTTTGTCCAAATCCACGTCCCAGTTGGCATGGACCCCTTTAGTCACGGGTGGACATAATGACCCGTCACTAAAGGTATCCTATAGTGACGGGTGAAAAGTGTCGCCTATCACTAATGTGTGCCCTTTAGTGACGGATCACAATGTTCACCTGTCACTAAAGGGGGTCATGCCGGACGGGACGAGGATCTGTAAGGACCCTTTAGTGACGGGTGTTTAACCGTCACTAATGGCGGGACTTTACTGACGTGATAAGAGTAACGAGAGACATGCCTATCACTAATATAGGTTATTTCCCGTCACTAAAGTGCTTTTTTACGGTAGTGATAGTGAGGAACAAGATGAATAAATTTGGTTTTAACTTGTGCAAACATTGTTCACAACATATTTTGTGGCTTTCTATTGTGAGAAGTGTAGATTATGAAATGACAAAAGATGTTCTACAGGGATGAATATGACTTCTACAAACTAAATACTGAGAATTTCAAACTTTTTTACAAATAAAACTTAGCCCATGGCGCCTAATGTTCAAAGATGTGTTCTAAATTTTGCAATCTAGTTTTAACCCTATTCCATATTAATAGATGTCGGCATGGATTTTTTCGAGCGTCGGGAAGGATTTGATCCAACTTTATTCATGCATACATGCCAACTTTTGAATGATTCTCAAGTTGTCAATCGCAGTGTTTTTGTCCTTGAATGATTCTCCTCCTCTTGAAAAAAGAACAAGCTAGAAGAGTGATATATATCCTGGTCATCAGTGACGGCTCTAGAAATTTTTTCGTGGGTGTTCCTACTTCAGACTTCAAATTTTCATAAGATCATAAACTTAAAATACAATACGATTTTTAAAAAAAATATGTCATAAATATATTAATTGTGTCTCATAACTTTATAAATTTACTAAAATAAACATTTAAATTTGTAAGCCGTAAAGTTACAATATAAGTAGTTTAAATATACATGAAAGATATAGCATAAACAGAAGATTATAATACTAATTCTTATTTGACTTTTCATACCTATTGTGCTGTAGCATATGGTGAGCTTACAGCAATTGTTTTGAGCAAATCTAATTTTTTCACTTCAAGAATATAAAACAGGTAAAAGAACAAAAGAAAAAACTTTCATGCCTAAAGATGCAAATGCATTTTATTTTGAATATAAACAAGTTCAATCGATGGGCATGATGGAGAGTTTAACTGGGAATGATAATAAAATAATTAGAAATCAACAAAACCTTTATATCTAAAAAATCCCTAAAACTATTCTTCATTACGTGAGTATGAGCTAATTTATAATACTCAGAGATCTAATGGCCAGATTCTAAGGTGGTCCAAGCTCACCTGACCACCTTTTGGAACCACTGCTGGTCATAAAAAAATGGGACGCAAGAAACTAGTTATGCAAATCAAGAACTTGATTTTTTTCCGGATCCTACGAGTAGTCGAGTATCGAGGCCTCCTTTTTGTTTTGGGAGTTTAAACAAATAAATTTAATACTGAAGATATTGATAAATAGTTTTAAAATAATTTTCAATACTTTTTATATAGAAAATTTTCAAATAAATTATATGATTTAATAATTTAAAATACATGTCTTATTGTAAGCGGGCCAATAATCTGGCTTTTAGCTCAAACTACCAGGCTCTAAAAAAGCACCGTAGATACACCTCAACAAGATTAATACTTAATAGTTTGCTTACATTATATTAGAGCTACATTATTGTTTGGCCCATCGTTATTGATATGTGTAAACTGATTCGTCACTACTGATTTATTAATGACACACATTCTTTATTCATCATTGAAAATTCATCACTAAATATAGTTTGACAGGAGCAATTGACGTGTGCACAGTGGTAACTGAACCGAGCCCGATACCGTCGTTATCGAGCTGGTACCGAACCAGTGGTAACTGAAATACGTACCACAGTAACCGAAGCGCCTACTGTGGTAACTGAAGTGTATACCGCGGTAACCGAATTTGAAACCGTTTTGTTCGTGAACTGATCTGAATTCAGATTTTAAAATACAAAAATTGATCGAATTTTTTCGGTAACCATTCGATTACTGTTGTAACCGCTGTCTCGAGTCCAAACGGTATTCGGTCATAAAACGGTTTTGTTAACCCGGTGCACACTGCACAACCAAAAACAGTGCACATCTGCTGATCTTCTATTTTTTACGACCAACCTGGTTTTTGTACAGCTCGAGTGCATGTGTACGTGTTAGTTTCACTCACTACAAATAACATCGATTAAATGGTTATAAATATTTTAAAAAGGTTTAACAACATAGGTCTAACAAACATCTACATCTCATAAAATGACAGCTCTAAACTCTAAAGTCCAGCTCCAGGGTGAGGAACAAGATGAATAAATTCGGTTGTAAGTTTTGGTAACAATGTTCACAACAGATTATGTGGTTTTGTATTGTAAGATGTGTAGATTGTGAAAGGGCCAAAGATGTTCTAGAGGGTGAATGCGACTTCTACAAACTAAATAATGAGAATTTAAACAATTTTTACAAATAAAACTTAGCCGCATGGTGCCTGATGTTCAAAGATATTATGTGTTCTAAATTTTGCAATCTAGTTTTAACCCTATTCTATATTAATAGGTGTCGGCATGGATTTTCTTGAGCATCTGTCGGGAAGGATTTCATCGAACTTTCATGTATGCATGCCTAACTTGAATGATTCTCAAAATGTCAATCACAGTGTTTTTGTTCTTGAATGTTTCTCCTCATAAAAAAAAGAACAAGAAGAGTGATATATATCTTGGTCATAAAAAATGGGACGCGAGAAATTAGATATGCAAAACAGGTACTTGGTTTTTTCCGGATCCTACGAGAGTAGTCGAGTATCGAGACCCCCTTTAGGAACGAAATTTTTTCTGCGTTTTAAATAAACCATGAAATTCTTTCTTTTCCAAGGGACATATTAGTTAGACTTAATTATATTGTGGTAGAATTATACTACAGGCCTGTTCGACATAGACGACGGACCATAGATGGATGGTAGATTTTTGTTTTAAGAGTTTAAACAAATAAATTTAATACTTAAGATATTGATAAATAGTTTTAAAATAATTTTCAATACTTTTTATATAGAAAATTTTGAAATAAACTATATCATTTAATAATTTAAAATGCATATCTTATTGTAAGCGGGCCAATAATCCGGCTTTTAGCTCAAACAAACACGGTCTAAAAAAGCACCGTAGATACACTCAACATGATTAATACTTAATAGTCTGCTTACATTATATTAGAGCTACATTATTGTTTGGCCCGTCGTAATTGATATGTGTAAACTTATTCGTCGCTACTAATGTATTAATGATACATATTCTTTATTTGTCATTATTTGTCATAGAAAATTCAACACTAAATATAGTTTGACAGGAGTAATAGATATATGCAGTAGTACATCTGTTGAAGGCTTCTCATCACACACACATTCGTGGGCCCATGCATGGCTGTACATGTTACATGTTTCTTGTTGCATAAGTGTGTTGGGCGATCAGAATTCAGAGCCAGCGAGTCACAAGCTCCATAAAAAGTTTCAATCTTTGGGACGATGCAGAAGACCACACTCGTGAAAAAAGAAAGCTTCAGGGGCCATCGACACACAAGCATGCATCTCTTTCGGCTACAGAGATCACATGGACAGGAAGAAGCAGGATTCTGTATCATTGTACGGCTCTTTACAACATTGAGATTTTATAGGATTTTTATATGAATCAATGTAATTTCTTTGAAACTCTTATACAAATCTTTAGATCCAAATGAGCCCATACTCCTACTAACAACCAACATACAACTACCAACCAACATAGACGGGTTGGCTACCTTTGTCTTGGTTGGAATGACTGATGAGTAGGGTTTATAAACTCGTGGAGTGCACGAAATTTGCTCAGCGCCGATTTCCACCGAAATCCGCTACCACAGTGCCGATATTTGAACAAACTATCACAAAAAAAATCAAAGTTAGATATGCCATTTTTAAACATAGCCACTTTACCAAACAGTTACTCGTTCGTGTCACAGTGAATCGACCGAATTTCATCGGTTTTGTGAACTCTGCCGATGAGGCATGGTGAATGGTATAACTTACAAAAAATCAGTAGGCATTGTGAATGGTACAAATTAAAACAATCAGTAGAGATAGGGTTTTTCCTAATAAGTTGGGGGATGCATATATGCAAAATTGATCGGGATCAAGGTAGGACATCATAATCATTCAGAAATCAAATTTGACGGTATATCTGCGATAGAAATTATGTATGTGTCA
>KE370772.1:2700609-2714956 GCA_000418225.1 Zizania latifolia
ACACGTGTGTTGATATATGGGTGTTTGGTTAGGATTTTTCAGCCATCTTGTCCGAAAATTTAAAAGTTTAACTAACTATCTTAATCCATAAATTCATATTGATGAAAATCACCATATTCTTGTAGTGTAAAATAAAAGTTGCTTAGACCTAGATTTCACATAATCCCAAAACACTATGATTAAATATAACCATAATGTTACGTAATAATTACGTACCATACCATATATAAATGATATTGATTTTTTTCTTATCTACAAATTTAAAAACTGAACTAACCTGCATAATCTAGAAACCCATATTCGTGAAAAATAAAAGTTACTTAGATGCAGATTTCACGTAATCTCAACTTACTGTAATTAAATATAACTGTAAGGCTACGTGATAATTACTTATCATATCATACATAAGTAATATGGATTTGTTTGTTTTTCTCATATTACAATAGTTTTACGTAGCTCACAATAGTTTTTTTTAAAAAAATCTACATTTTAACCAAGCAGACACTATTAGTGTGTTTGTCATGTTTGCAATGTTGTTAGTGCTGGTTATTTGTCTGTATATATGGTGATTTGCTACTCTGGCGTGCCCTATGACTTCACATTTGTTGGTAGATTGTCTCTGAGTCTTGTGTATGCATCTGGACGGTGTAATCGGCGTCAACCCTAGTAATTATGTTGCTGATGGAAAAAGCACTTGGTAGATCCAATCCGATATGGCCCCATTAAACAGTGTCATGCACCACCATTTCCTTTTCCCTTCCACTGTTTTTACTTTTTATAGTTGCTTTAGTACATGTGCGTTTCAATTTTAAGTAAGGACGTCCACTTATCTCATGACAGGGTACCAGTCTCCTACACTTGTATTAATTTTAGAAATACGCACGTGTGTGTTCATTTAGAGTCATCGGGTAGTTATAAAGACACAAATCTACCCTATTATATATTATATTAGTAGTGTGTTCGTGCTAACACTATAGTAAAAATTAAAAAACAATAAATGTTTTGAACTTGAAGCGAATAATAAAATAAATTAAAATTCACGTTAAAAGAGAGACAAGAGAGTAAATGAAGACATGTCATAGAAGTTATCTTTTCTTGTAACCAGAAAATAAGAGGTCAAAAAATCTTGTGTGGAAGCTATCAGTATTTTCCCGTTCTTAGGGGTACACAAATTATTCTGAACCTACAAAAATAGTGATGATTTTGATTAAAAACTACCAAAATAGTGTTAGCACATTAAAAATAAAATATGCTCAACAATAGAAAAGAAGAGTTATTAAATGCTATTGCTACCCCCAAGCATAACCGCTTCAGTGCGAGCTTCCTCTGTCTGAGGGACATGCAAGTTCATCTCATCGCCATCGAAATCAGTTGGGTTACAAACAGACTCATTGAATCTCAGTGTTCTCCAGGGCACTATCCTTGCCTGTGTTTAAATATAAAAAGCAAGGAACCAACATGAGGCCAACATTTTAAGATAGCAACTATAATGTAATATTAATTTATACCTTGTGTGACATGATTAACATTCTATGCAAACTCGGTTGTCTATTGAAGAGGACAATGTCTCCATCTTCTAATTTCTAAATGTCTTTCGGCTACATAGCCATACTTCAAATCCTGAGCAGTAATCCTTCTGTCGCAATACTTTAAGTGCCTAAAATGTAGTATAGAACTAAATATGAGAACTGAACTGATCATGATTCAGCACTTTTAGCAAAACTATAGCTTACAGCTTTGTTCCATCTGGCTGTATGATAAAATTTGCCCCTGGATGTTTGTGTGGTCCATTTCGTATACACTGACGCAACTTCTCTATGTTATAGTATGAAACCCTTCCATGATAAGTTAAAACTCGAGCCATCAGGATAGGAATAGCCACCTGAAGGGTTAATTGATGATGACATAAAAATCAATACAAGAATGAACATAAAAAACATCAAAGATGGATGAGCACCTCTGTTATTCTCAAATTTGGATCAGGAGAAATGACTGTCCTTCCAGTGTACTCACTACGTTTTCTAGGCAAGTTGCCACGAAATTGGCATGTCTTCCCCTTGAGTTAAATATTTAGTTAGGTAGATAGAAAGAAACATTTATCAACATGATAAAGCACCAGCCCACATAAGCATCCTGCATGGCTGCATATCTTCATTGCTGTGAGAAGCAAGATAATTCATGGCATTATAAGGGCATGTATCTTTGCCAAATCACCATTTGACATGATACAGATTACAGAACACTGAAGCCATAACTCAGTGGCCTTCCTATAGAACAAATGAAACCCTATTTGCTGGCAGCTGCCCTCAATGAGAAATGAATAGTGCAACGTGCATTACCATCCATGTGTCGAGCAATCCATTGGGCACTGGCCTCATGTCCTGGTCATAGATCTGGCTATTCTAGACTTGCACCTCCGTGGACTGGCGTACCTCGAAGAGAAAACAAAGTCAGTGCACAATCACAGCGCAGCGATGTTGATAAACGCTATGCCGACAAGCACTTACTTCCTCCGCGTGCCAACATCCTCTATGAAGGGCTCCTTCGTGCACCACAGCCTCTCCTCCAACCATGCCATCACCCCAGAATGGCTCTGCTCAAATGGATTTGATAATTCTACTCTAATTTATTGTGTTTTTCATTTCAAGTGTGTCATGTTGATAGCATCTTACTCATTTGATAATTCCACTTGTTTTTAGCATGTAGATGGCATCTTACTAATTAAAGGGAATTAGCCATTTTTATTTTTTCCTCAATAAATGATGTAAAGTGTGTATGTGTAGATCCATACCTTCCACACATTTTGCGCCAACATCATCCAAATCTCTACGAGCATCATATTTCAAACCTGAACCAATGGAAATCCACCTGGATAAAAGTGACCAACATGAGTACAACCAAATTAAATGTTTATGTCTTTTTATCAGATATGTTATTGTATATGTTCTTACAATGCCTTGTGCCTTCCCTGTTTTCAATTTTTCTAGATCAATCTAGTAATAGTATGGCCTTTACCAACACCAGCTCCATCACCAATAAAGAAACCTGCTCTAGCACCGGTAGGCAGATGATGAAGGTATCTCTGCATACAAGAATCTATACTTACAAGAAGTGTGATATATATATATAATTAAAAATAAGGAAATGCCAACAATGGGAAGATAACTAACCTGACAAGCATACACCATCATTTCAATTTGTAAGAAAGACAACACCTTGGTCTTATCCAATTCGTTCATAATAGTTAAAATTTGTGTTCAAGAACTTAACAGACAAAGTTTCAATCCTACCGCCACAAGGAAAAAGATAAATTTTCCCACTTTCATTACCTGATGATCAAGAGCAATACTTTGGCCAAGAACACTTGCAATTATGTGAATTCCATCTGTATCTAAACTTTTAAGAACTATATAATCAAGACCTCCTTTCATCCATGTCGTCAAGGATGGCTTCTCAACTAAATTTGGAAAAGGATTGTAGAGGGAACACAACCTGAGTTGGGAACTCTGATCGCACAAGCCCAAGTTGATCGTGCACAACATCAAAGCTGAAACAGACAATAAATCGTTGAGAAAAAATAGACCATATAATGGCATCAAATAAAGATGTGCCCAATGCCTGTTGTGGGGAACTTTTACCTCAAGCATGGCCAACCGATGTTAAACCCTCAGAGATAGTTGTAAGCCTTAGGATCAAACTGGAGCTCCTCCCCCTCTTCCAGTGCATCTACACCAGGTTGCCATACCTGAAAAGAAGCATCAGCTAAGAAAGTGTTTTTCTTTTTTTAGGAACAATGGCAGGAAGACTGCCTAATCAATTCTAGACAGAGATGAGAAAAAAAATATCTATCGCACATAGAAAGAACATGTGCCCTATCACACAAAAGGAGAGAGCTTTGAAGGTACAACAAGAGAGACAGGAAAAAAGAAAGGCAATGATGAGCAACTCCTCCCTCACCTTGGTTGGGCCAGAAGCCACCACGGGATTAGAAGGCGACGAAGCTTCGGCTTTCTTTAACCCAAGAGCACAGACAGAGTTAGAATTGAGATATGAGGATATTCAACTAGAAATCACGATAGTCATCAATCACCTACCACGTCCATCTTCTTCTTAGGTTTTGCCTTCTTAGACTTGATTTTGCGACCCATCAGAAAAAAGAGAATGGCGTAGCGCGGGGAGGTGGAGAGGACGGCGCAAAGGTGAGCGGGTGGTCGGGCGGAGCTGCGGCTATGAGGCAGCGAGCGAGTCCATGAGAAGAGGGGAAGAGGGCAAGGTGGCGGGCAGGCTGCCTCAGAGGGCGATGAAGGCCGCCGAGAACAGCACGAGCCCTATAGCTGCCGCTGAGGGGAGGAGGGTTCACAGACAAGGGAGAGCACGATCGCAGAGGAGAGCGAAGTCATTCGCGAAATTAGAGGAGAAATGATTAGATTGGAGAGAGATTAGCCACGCACGCCCGCGCTGGCCAGGCGAGCGTTTCATTGTTATCGTAAAAAATGGCGTGTGGGCAGCGCCGTAAGTTGAGTGGGACAGTTGCGCGGCATGGGAGTTGATTATAGATGAATGGATGTGATTGTTTAGATGAGTGATGATTAAAGATAAATGACTGACGTTAATTAAATGAGTGATGATGAGTAAAACCAACTCGTCAATTATATAATAGGGTAGATAATTGATAATTGACGAGTTGAGAAGATGGACACATCACTCATCTGATAAATCTTAGCCATTCATCTTTAATCATGCACCATTTAAAAAATCTTAGCTATTCATCTTTAATCTGTTAAAAAATATTAAATCTGTGTCATTTCTCTTTTTTTTATGAAATTATAGGAGATTAGTTGATAGATTGGTTTCTTCTCCGGTCGGTTCGCTCTCCCCACCGATCTCTTTCTCTTTCTCTGGTTCTCTCCTCCTCCCTTCTCTCTTGCCGGAGTCTCCTCTCCTCTCCTTCTAGAGAGAGGGACGTGACGCAGTGGCCCCTTTCTTCCTCCCGATCGAGCAGGCTAGGGTGGAGCAGTAGCTATGGTGGGCTGCTCCAGGGGCGGGGGCCTCCCTGCCTGGATGACCACCGGCGCCCCGCGCGTCGATCTCTCTGGCGGCGCCGCCATGCCGGGCACGGCGTCCTCCTAGCCGGTGTCCTCAGGGAAGCATCAGGCGGCGGCGGCGGCGACCGTCGAAAAGGAGCTCGGGATGGCCGAGAGCGCGCTCTCTGCCGCCACCGCCGCCTTTGTCTCCACCATCATCGTCAACCTCCTTGACGCCGCCAAGGTCGGGGCTTTCACTGCTTGCACGTGACGTGGGTGGGGTTTTTCCTTTTGGGGGGGGTCCCCCTTGTGTGATTGGTGGCTGAAATGTCCGCGTGTTCGTTTGCTGTAGACGAGGTTGTAGGCGCAGGCGACCGGTGTGTCGTACTACCAGCCGTCCTAGACAGCGTCGCTGGGCCTAGATGCGGTAACGAATCTGATGACCTAACTGCGTGTCATACTGTCTTGTGGGATTCATTTTGGTTGTAGTAGCCTCAGATTTCATATGTGAATTCGTGCCCATGGATTTTGTGATTTCTGGGTTGGTATGAAGTTTGTGAGGCTTTTGGGATTTCAGATTGGTTTACAGATGATTGGGACATTGTAATGCGGTTACTGTTTCTATTTTGTTTTGCCACGATCAGTGCGATGTTGGACAATTCATTGATGTTACCCTAGCTGTATGTTGATGTGAACATTGAGGCTATGGCAAATCAGAAGCGGCAGTGGTATCAAATCCACTCCAAGGCACGGGTATAAAACTCTCCTGTTTTGTTCAATCATGCTTATGATACTTGTGAATTAGTGAATTACTATACTGCAATGGTACAGTGTTGATATTTTTCATACTTTTAGCAAAGCAGTTCATGCATTATGATACTTCCTACAAGCCAAGTCGTTTCTTCGTTTCTAGGTTTCAGTTAATTAGCTTTTTATCTTCATCATAATTCTTGTAGCTTTGGTCGCTGGATTGCCTTTGGCCAGAAACCCTGCTTTGTGAGTTTATCCTAGCTCTTTTCTCCTCTTCTTGATTCTCAGTTATAAAATCACAGTTGAATTTATGAGCAGTGGCAGTCCAGATTAGAAAGGGGTAATCTAATTTTTTGGTTATTCGTGAATAAAGTTAAATTAGATGGAGGAAAATGGAGGCAGCATACATGTTTTTTCAACACATTTATGCACAGGGCCAGCTTCCCTCTCCGGTTGCAGTAGATCCTGTCTAGGAGCTGAGCCGTGTCGCTGGCAATCAAGGTGGAGTCCGAGCCGGTAAGTCCTCATGCTGCCCTGTTCTTCATCCCTAGGGTTTTGATCAGGGTGGGGTTGTAGATGTGAACTTAAGATGGTCTGGTTGAATTCTCCCCGGTTTTTCCTCTAGAGTTTTGATTGGCCGCTGCTGTTGATGTGGTGTGACCTCATGGTGAGGTGGTATGCAAAAAGAAGTGATGCATCATTTGGTTTTCATATAGCAATAGATGCCCTAAAGTTTTAGATACAATTCTCTTGGACCAGTTTTAGGTAGCATTTGGTTTTATCTCCAAGCACAAAAGGAAGTTAGAGTAAAGTTCTTGCCATGGAACAATACCTTGTCACATAATGAACTTTGTGAAGAACTTGTAGCTTAGTGAACTGCATAACCAAATTTGGCTCACTGATTGCTAATGTTTTGCTGCAAAATTCACTGCTTATAGTTACTGGCCATCTTATTATCAGGATCTGGCTGTTCTTCGGTTGGAGGTGGCGCTTTCACAGAACTCGGCCCTTTTTATCCAAGAGGAGATGGTAGAGGCCTGAGATTGAACAAGATTTCATGGAACAAAGGTTGAAACTTTTGGTTGCCATCTCTCCAGCACATGTTTTAGTAAATGGAAAGTGTAGCCTCGGATGTAAGTGTTTCGCTTTACCTTTCACTGACCCCTTACAGGAGTAAGCTTCATGAGATTACCGGTTGCAATGCTTAAGACTTAAGAGAATTTGTCAGAACCTTTGGCTAACAATGAGATTAGCCTCATGATAATTGTTTATACTGCTGTTTTCTTTCACTGATTATTCAGTTTTCTTTGTGAACATCAGGTGTCAAACGGCATCAAATATGCTGACAATCAACCAGTAATTCCTTGGGGCCGTAGGTATCTCATTTCATATTTAGCTCAACCAATCTCTTCATGTGTTTCTTCAGCAGGCACTGTGCATTTTTAAATTTGCAATGATCTTTATGAATCTCAGGAGGCTTAAACTCTTGTCTGTAATTGTGCATGCATGAAAAGTTAAATGTGAATAATCAACAGTTATCACATAGAAAACTTAAAATAATGGGCTAATTATTTTACTGATTTTGCAGTTTCGTGATCTTCGTCATCATCTTACAGATACTCGAGATCCACTAGGAAGGACCTACACATTAAAATGGCAATATCAGCAACATCCGTAAGAAATTATTTTCTACATCATCCCAAGTTCTCAATAAGTCCACATTCAAATGTTGATATTTACAGTTTTTAGTCAAACACAATGTTTTATGAATCGCAGTGTCTTGCTCATGTACACTGTTATATGCACTGTTGTTAAACTTGAAATTAAATAATCAAAAAGTAATTCAATTTTCAACATTACTTCTCTTACAAATCATTTATCATTTGTATCCTGTCAAACTTGCTGTATCAGGCAAGTCATTTTGCATTGGCCTTTATCCTGTTGCATTTAGTGGTACGTGTTATAGCTGGAAACAACAGATACAGAGAAAATTTATTTGTTTAATTGATTTGTTTGTATGTTTTCTTGCAGCTTATATGTATATCTACCATGGGCCATGCAGACTGGAAGCCCTTGCAGTTTTTATGTTTTGCCTATTTATATCGAATGCATGAAAAACTGAAGGCACTGAGCAATCTATGACTCCTCTGAGGCGGAGTGATCGATGAGGTTCTGCGAGGTTGCTTCCAGCTATTTGAGATGCTTCCAGCTGAAATGTTTAAGACCATCACTGACATATGCATTGCTGGACATCAAAAGTTCTTTGTGTTGTGCTGCAAACTTACTCAGAATTTGTTATTCAGCTTGCGAATGAAATTGTATTATGTGCTCGAGAATCTTTCACACACTATATTGCGAATGAAATTTATGATCTAATTATATATTGATTGCAAATAAATATATATAAAATAGTCTTGGATGATTTTATTTTGATGAAAAAAATTATGATAAGCAGGAACACTAAATTTGGGGTTATCCCATCTAACTTATAGCTCGTCGCCGATTTTTTTATGTGAATCTTAATTTATCTTAATATTCGCTCTAAGTTTAAGAGATTTTTACCATAGCGTTAGCACGGATACACTACTAGTGTATAAGGTGAAGAAAAAGCTATACTACTTTATTTCGAATACAAACATATACTAAAGAGATAACTCCTCAATTTACGGGTAAAACATCTTAAAAAAAGTCTCGAATAAAACAACTCATTGCGGAGAGTGTTGCCCTATGACCGTTTCCAGTGCCTCCGACAATTTGTAGGCATCCGTAAAATACATACTCCTTCGTCCTATAAATATTTGATTTTTAGCATTAAAAATTTATCTCACAAAAATACATAATTTTTATCTCATTTCCTTTTAGTTAATACATACACAATTAATCTACGCCGGCTAACCAAACGGCATAATCCAATCAGCATGACTAAAATTAAAGCTAATAGAATTGACAAGGGACCACGTTACTAATCTACGTGAGAATTCTTAAAACTCAAAGATTAGGGAGGTATATACGTGTGCATGCTTTTGCATTAGAATTTTTACTTTAATAAAAGGAAGAAAGAAAGTATACTGGTAAGGAAATTATGGAGGAAAGCCGAATCATATCACCCTTAATTAGTAACATACTTTTCTTTTTGTGTAGATACCGGCCCAATAAGAAGACAACGAGAGAAAGGATGCCAGGCCAACTTTGCTCGGAAAGGCTTTACTGCAGTCCAGCCCACGCGTGGCCTTGGCTAGCAGGTGTGCAGACAGTTTAGTACCACATCGCTGCCGCAACGAAGCGGAGATAAGCGTGCGCTCGGATCAGTTATTTGTCTCTCCGGACACATCCGATAAAATTAGAAAAAAAAAAAGAGCAGATTAGCATGATCCCTGCGCAAGGTTGACACGCACAAATCAAGAAATGGTCCAAATTTTTTTGAGAATTTATGCGCTGATCCCTGGCCATGAAGTTTTTATCTCACAGATGAGTCCCTAGAGCATCTTTTTCTGAGAGAATTTATGTAAGTGGAACTGATGTCCCATGCCTGGCTAGAGATGGCAATCGTGCTCGATTACCCGTTTACTCACAGGTAAAATCCCTATTAAGATCAGATTTATTCTTTATTTTATACATCTTTTTCTGAGAGAATTTATGTAAGTGCAACTGATGTCCCATGCCTGGCTAGGGATGGCAATCGTGCCCGATTACCCATTTACTCACGGGTAAAAACCCTATTAGAATCAGGTTTGTTCTCAATTTTATATCCGATACACATACCTGTTTTGCCCGTTTACTCAATTATCCTGACTATAAAAAAATCTTAAATTCTAGCCTCCCATCTCTCTTCTCTCTCCTCCCTCTAACCCACCCAGCCACCAACCCCCTCCCATCTCCTTCTCTATTCTCCTCAATCCAGCCAGCCACCAGCCCCTCTGCTCAGTCCAGGCGAGCGCCGCCGTGCACCACCCCGCATGAGCGCGCACCGTCCCGCGCTAACCCCCGTCACGCCGAGCCTGGTTCCCTCCAGTCCTTGCTCTCTGGTAGTCTGGTTCACTCCGTTGTGCTTCATGGGTAAACGGGTATACCCGCAGGTACGTGACGTCTGCGGGTGACGGGTGTGGGCATGGGTTTTTACCCGTTGGACAACGAGTATGGGTATGGGTATGCACTACCCATGCCCGTCATACCCGATTGTCATCCCTATGTTGGCCATGAAGTTTGTCTTATAGATGAGTTCCTAGTGCATCTTTTCTAAAAGAATTTATGTAACTGCAACTGTTGTCCCAAGTGTATCCGCAATAATACGTGGGAACCTCTAGGTAGCCGCAGAAGAAAGCGTGATGGCATAGTTCTTTGACAAAACCCTTCATGCCAAAATATCGCTGAGGCTAGGATCCGTCCGAAGACATCTAAAAAGAAAGATAAGAATGGAATAAAATCATTGCTCTTTTTCTTCTCAAAGAAGTATTTTTTAAAAGAGATGAGTATAGATAAAGTAAAATAATTTTGGCTCATAGGGTTGACCATTTGGCTAATCCTATAGTTAAGGTGGCTATGATACTGTTGACGCAAAAATCGCAGGTTTTTCTACGTCTTCACACTCGAAGGCTTGGGAGTGTCTACTTAGCTTCAGGGCAGGTCCTAAATAACCTGAAGGTGTCAGTAGGCGTGCTAGTCAATTTGACCCTGTAATTGACAAGGAAATAGGCATGAGATGTCCTAACGCTATCGGCGATAGCCTATCGACTTCGACAATGATAGCACATACAAGAATCATGATTCATCAGGATAGATGTATATAAAACGGTAAACAATGCCAATCGACTCCAGCGACATAACTCGATAATACCAATCTGTATGGTTCGAACTAAACCGATGCAGCATAAAGATAGGTTATTAAGAGCATAAAGATCATGACAAATCCGATTAACAGGGTGATAGATAGTTCATCGGCTAAAACTCCGATGAACGTCGTTTTGACGCGTCGATCCAGATCTTCCCGTATGTAACCTCATCAACGCTACGGATTGGACCTAACCGAGACAGCGTGCCGTTACTGACTGACATACAATCTAATCTAGTTCGATAAGTCAAAGCATCGTGATTGACAAATACAGAGATCTAATCTATAGAGCACAATAAAAGAATAATAATCAATGTATTTAACCGATAACTAGCATACCTACTCCATCTGATCATACTATCAGACTCAACCGAGAAAGTCATGAACATATGAATCAGTTTACTAATGGGCTATCTCCGTCGAAGCTAGAGATCGAACTCAACTGATCCAGCCATAGCTTCGATGGAGAATTGCCCTAATGCTACGTACCTAATAGTTAGCGATGCGCCGAAGGGTTTGTTTGATAGAATTGTGTGTTTATGATGATCCTAGGCTTACATATTTATAACTAGGTTAACACGTCATCTAGAGATAACGCAGAATCCCAACTGACTTAATTATTTATTAACTAAATGAAAACTGATAGCGAAGTATCAGCCCACACCGCTCGCGACCTATCTTCGCCTGTTTAACGCCTTCCATCAGCGGCCCATCGGCTCTTTGCCGCCCCATGTTCCTAGCCGATGATGTGCCGGTCCAAATTCCGGTGTCAACAGATACTAACTTGTCACGCCTAAAAATTCTAACCATTTTATGGTATTTAATATGAAGAAAGAATCCTCATCCAGGAATCAGCCGAGGTATACAATTGACCATTATTGGATAATCAAAAGTATAAATTATTCACGACGAAATAAGAGTACTTTATGACAGAAGCGGATGGAAACCTCAAAACACTAATGATAAATTAATAAGCGAATCCTAATTTAACACAACGACTCCACTCCACATGCATCTTGACTAAGATAGCTTAAAAGGCTCCATATTCGTCTTCACTGACATACTCCTCTTCTAGTTGGAGGAATGCAAGGGTGAGTATTTTGAATACTCAACAAATCACCCAAGAATAAGGTAGTAAATGCATCGGGGATACACAAAGTAAGCCATAATATGGTTCTTTCGCATAAAAAAATATTTAAGCAAATTGTAGAGGTTGAAAAGTCATTCTATATATTAGTTAAAACATCTTAAAGCAATATTAACCATTTAATGAATAACCCTACCTAGAGTCATTACGTCCGAAACCAACCAAGCCACTCCTACACTAGAGCTTATCAGGTTAACCAGCATTAAACATCATGTGAATTAAGTAACCATGAGACTAATCATGAAAAACATTGCGCAGCTCGCCCATAACCGCGGGTATGGCTATTCGAATAGTTTTATTCTGATTAGAGGTGCACAACTTTGTCCACAAGACACAGTCCTACAACATATCACCATGCACCTCGATACCACCATGGTATCTTAGAAAAGAACTGTGATATGACCTTTTCACCTAGATCCTCTAAGTTTAACACCTTAGGCTATCATTCGATCCTACCCGAGAAGTACATACCTGATGCTCCATTCCGCATAGCAGTCACTACGAAGGGTGCAAAACTACCGACGGTCTCGATGTTCCACTTAAGATCACTATGCTATAGATCACACCATTACCAATACTAGCTTGTGGTTAGTGTGGTAAGGTATTGTAACAGTAGCTCACAAAATGGTTCTTAAATGTCATGAGTACGACCAACAAAACCATGTACTCACAACCCACCTTAGTGAAATTAACCATTTAACCATTCACCATTAATCAAAAAGTTCATTAAATATGCATCAACTTATAAAGTGACATTAATGAGCCATTTTAAGTGATACTTCCTCCGTTTCATATAGTAAGACTTTTTGGTCCTATTCAGATTTATCTATAGATCAATATATATGTTTTATGTATATGTCTAGATTTATTGGCATCCATATGAATCTAGGCACGGCTAGAAAATCTTACAGTGTGGAATGGAGGGAGTATTAATTTCTAAGCAAGGCTAAGCAGACCTAATTAATCTAGTCAGATCATAATATGGACCTAACTAGTCAGTATTAATCCATGATATTCAAATGAGTAGGGTAAAATAACAGGAGGTTTAGTGAACAGTAGGTTAATCCCTTCCTGGTGGTATTTGAAAATAAATGCATGTTTTGAAGAAAAGCATAGCTTTGAAACACGGGTCCAAACATGATCAAAATGTGGACTTGAATGACTTCCCTTGTAGCTCTGGCAGGTAAAAAGGCGATTCTTCGACGAAAACAGGCTTCTCCGGAACATCGGGGACTACACGAAATAAACAAACAATAAAGAACAGTACAATAGATCAAACATGCCATATGTGAAAGTATTTTTAATGCGTAGAGCTCATTTTATAGAAAATTATGCAATTTGAATGGTCAAATTCGGAGTTAAAATGAATTAGTTATACATTTTTAAAGTTTTTAGCATTATTTTGGAATTTCAGAAATTAAAAAGAATTTATGATGCAATAATGAATTATTTTCCTAAAGGAAAATGAGACTTATTGCATCACCATAGAGAATCGATCTCAACAGACCAGGTCGGCCATGTGTTAGCTACGTGGCGGCCATGTGGGTGAAGCACGCTGACGGGGCAATGACGTGGCAGCCACATGGGCAGGCCACACCAGCACAGCCGGTGAGCGGCTCGGGATCCAATGGTCATCGGCAAAGGATGGTATGACAGTCAGCGGCGAGGGCATCGGTGGCACCGGGGTGATGCGACGGACTCATCGGAGGCGGCCGCAGGGACCGGCGAGGACCGGTGGGGACGGGAGGACGACTGGCGACACAGAATGGCGGCCGTGCTCACGAGTTCACGGTGGCGAGGGGATTCCAATGGCCGGCGGGCGACGCAAAAGGGGTGGCTGGGGATCGACGGTGACTAACAAAGGGGACGGTAGGATCATCGAGGTCTAGCAGGTGGCAGAGCGACGGCGAGGGGTGACCAAAGGCGTGCGAGCACGAGGAGAACTTTGGGTGGTGCTAGGGTTCTGACGAGGGGGTGGATACGGTGGAGGGGAGCTTGCGGTCATGTTTTATAGGGGCGGCGGAGGAGATTGACTCGGACACGGTGGCATTAAAGTCGGAGGTGGCCGGTGGTGGTAAAGATCATGGCGAGGTGGTTGCGAGCACAAATCGAATGTGGTTTTTGAGGGAAATGGATGAGGCAGTTGTGCGTGAGCTGAATCTGGCACCGGATTGGACCGAGAGGCATGGGAGCGGCCGGATTGCTTGGGCGGTGGTGGCGCTATGGCACAGGAGCAGCGGTGAGAGGTTAGGGATTGGCCTAACCCGCGGCTAGGCAATGAGCCAAGCAGGCTCCGGTTCATCTCAGCCGAGCTGTTGCTTTAGTGAGCCGAGCCTGGCTTGGCTTGGCCATCCTGGCAAGCTAGAATGCTGGCTCGGCTCGGGCTCAGCTCATCAGCAGCTGGCCGGCCAGCATCCTAGGCCATGCCCTTGCAGGCGTCCTCTGATACGGGTGAGATCGGCGATAGAAATCACAGTATTTAAGAAGGCAAAGTGGCTTCGGGCAGACTGGCGGAGACGTCAACCGTGAGGGCCCAGGTGTGGGTGGGCGGAGATGCTGGTCACTGGGGCCCAAGTGTGGGTGGCTAGCTTCGGGCGG
>KE370772.1:2715530-2735752 GCA_000418225.1 Zizania latifolia
CGGCCGGCTGCCGAGCCAAGAAGACCGACTCGAGTTTGGCTCAGATACTTTGTGAGCCGAGCCAGGCTCAGTTCGTCCGAGCCCGAGCTGACTCGGAAGCCTCGAGCCAAACTGCCACCCCTGCCCATGGGTCCCGCCTGGTAGTGGCTGGGCTGCGGTTTGCGCCGTGTTGGTGTGCACGGGGAGCGGGGATTGGGCTGGTCCGGATGGCACGCGGGAGAGGAGAGGAGCGAAGACGCTGGGCCGGTTGCGGTCAATCTAGGCTAGAAAAAAAGAAAGATTTTTTATTTTTCATTTTTTTTGAAAAAAGGCTTCCTAAAATTAGAAAAATAGTTTTTTAACTCTAAAAAATTCAGAAAATTCTATCCTCTTTCGAAGATTTTAAACTAAATTTTCTTAGCCAAATTTTATTTGGAAAATTGTTCCCAAATTTTATTTAAAAGAAAAACTTTCTTTTCCTTCACTGTTTAGTTCCATTTTTTCCTTTTATTTTGATTTATATATTTTTGATTTTAATATTTTTTAAAAATAATTCAGGTTGTGACAAAAATAAATACAAAGGTTGTAAGAAAATGGTTTCTTAGTTGATATAAGACTAGTACAACATACAACTTGACGATAAATGCTTCTGCTTCTTCGTATGAGCAATGTTGTAATCAGCAAGAGTATTCCATTCAATATTGTTTGTTTTATTTGATTACCCGATATCTATGAGCATGAACTGAGATGCTTCCAGTGATGCATTTTTACTTTAGAAATTTTCATCATTTTCTTCTTCGTCAATGTCAGTATCATCTATAATTAGTTTTTCATCTATAAATTATTTTGTTAATGATTACATGATGAATGTGAGTAGGAGTGACGGTCAAAGATAAATGGAAACTCTAGACATTAAATTCCTTTTAAATTGACATTTTTTTGCTAACACTCAACCGTCTGATTCTTTAAAACCGACACCGATTCAATAAAAAGCCGGCCAATTAATTCGATTTTTACTGGTTCAACTGTACCAGAGGTTTTTAGCAAAACCAATCCAGTTAAGTGTCGAGTTTCAATTTTGTTCGGTTTAACTGGTGATCCGGTTTGGTGTTTTTCTCCATGGTCCGTCTAGTTAATGTCCATGAGAGGACGACCATATCCTTAATAAGGATGTAGATGGAGAAAATCCGCTAGGAATAGGTAATCAATAATCATTCTTGTTCTTCATTGAAAGAAAATTTCTCAGCCTCATCTTCGTTGGTAATAGAGAAGTTTTGCCATCTCCATTTCCACACAGATAATGGGTCCCTAAAACGATTGTTCCACTATAAATTCAAATAGATCGATTATGTAAAAGAGAGACTAAGCACATAACCGTTCTCCATGTTTGGTTCATGGGACGAAGTGAGATAGAACAGGACGAGTCCATTTTTGAAACTGTTTGGTTGAGGAACGGAGTGAGATAGTGATATCCCACTAGAGAATATTCCACGAAAATGTGGATGTTCTCGTCCCTCAAAAATGAGTGGACGGAGCCATCCCACTTTTCGTCCGTGAGGCTCCGTTCGCTCCAAACATGCATAGCAGCAGTAGATGCACGGAGCAGTCACGGGTGGGATGGAGCGACTGAAGATGGAGGTGCCAGGGCAGAGTTGTGGACGGGACGGAGGCACCGGAGGCAGGGCGGAGCGGCCACGGCCAAGCGTCGCGGGCGCGCAGAGCAGACAGGGGCGGAGCGATTGGAGGCGGGGTGGAGCGACCAGGGCTGGGCATCGCGGGCGCGTGGAGCAGTAGGAGCAGTGCGGCCAGAGCTGAGCGACGCAGGCGCGCGGAGCAGCCAGGGGTAGAATGGCGGGGGCGGAGCGTCGTCGGGGGGGCGGAGCTGCCGGAGCTGCTGCTGCTTGCTGCTTCGGGTGGCTAAGGTTGGAGATAGCTGAAGAAGATGATGAAAAATAAGAGCGTGACAGATGTGACTCACATAAGACAGGTAGATCCTACAAAAGAGCTGTTATAACGATGTTAAAATTATCATCATCTCATTTCTATCAACCCAACAACTAAACAAAAAACTAAGACATCACCATCCCACGTAACTAAACACAAGATGGGATGATCACATCTCAAAAACTCAAAAACTTAGAACGAAACCAGTCCTTCCCACCTTATGTCGGGACCACACGCCATCTCATCTCCACTGATAATCGAGGTCCCATATCAAACGGAGACTTCTCTCCCATCGTCACAAGAAAAAATTAACTCCATTCCACGCTATAATAGAGGTATTCTCCTAATAATTAAGCCTAGTCCGGATATACCCCAACGACGCTGGTAGAAAGCGTACGCCTTTACAAGTCCCTATCGTCACGCGACCACCCATTCTGCCGGCCCCACCAACCGCAGCCACAGAAGCAAGGAACCTTACCCTCTCGCTCTCTTGCACTGATACATGGGCCCCACCAGACGCCGACCCGGAAGATCCCGCCTTCTCCTGTTCTCCACGCGTGGCACGAATCTTGCCGCATCGCCCGCTCCCATACACGGAGGATGACAGGTGGCCCCCGGTATATTCAGGTCCACGTCGCTCTCGGGGGTACTCTTACTAATACCGAGCCTAACTATCAAGATGACAGGTGGGGCACAGGGGCCCAGCGTATGTGCTCTGGGAAGTACATCCACCGGGAAACCTACCCAAACTCGCTGCTCAGAAGCTCGCAGACTTTGGGTCCCACTCGTCATGGTCTTCCGAGTAGTGTAGGCCTCTGTGAATTACGGTGCTAGGTTCCGAAGCCATTTCAGCATTAAAATAGCAACCACCACCTCCGACCTCGCTACCTTCACCCACGCGGCCACGCCTCCTCCTCCTCGTCTGCCTCTCACCTCACGTGAAAAAGAAGGGATTTTTTTTAATCTCGGAAGAAAGAAAGCAGTGGAGCAGAGGAGTAGGTCGGGAGGCATTGCCCTACCGCGTTAGCGTCGGCGACCGATGGGTTCGGAGTTGGACGCGGCGGAGATCACTGGCCCCCTCCTCGCCGGCGCCGGGCCGGCGGTGGCGGTGGAGAGGGTGCCGCCATGGCGGGAGCAGGTGACGGCGCGGGGGATCACGGTGAGCGCGATCCTCGGCGTGCTCTTCTGCCTCATCACGCACAAGCTCAACCTCACGGTGGGGATCATCCCGTCGCTCAACGTCGCGGCCGGGCTGCTCGGCTACTTCCTCGTGCGGACGTGGACGGCGGCGCTCGAGAGACTCGGCGTCGTCTCCAAGCCCTTCACCAAGCAGGAGAACACCGTCATCCAGACCTGCGTCGTCGCCTGCTATGGCCTCGCCTTCAGCGGTACGTGTGGCGTGTGGGGGAATCTGACCCTGCTTCTCGTGGTCGAGATGCGATTTCTCCGTACAATTTTGTCACTTTTGACCGGCGAAGTTGCCGTACTGTGTGTTTTATGCTGTTTTTCTTAATTAGTTGCATCTTGGAAGAGCGCTAGAATTAGATGAACATGGAAATTCTCCCTCCCCGTTACCGGTAAATGTCGTGGTGTTATGTGGGATTATGATGTTTGTGTGCAATTTTATGTGCTGCTGCTCTACAGGTTTTATATTGCTTCAGTTTCATGGGCAAAAATGTTGTTTACTTGTGTGCTGCTTCAAGAATTTTCTGCTAAAGTCTGTTCATGTGGGTTCTGGCCCAAAGAGTGATGGGATCTGACAAGGCAATTTTGTTTTCAAATTTCTAGTTTATGGATGTTGTGATGTTGTGATTCCCTTGCTCTTTATATTTTCAAGTTTCAAGTTTGATCCTTTCATGTTGAGTTCAGATTATCATTGCTATTTTTTTCTTTCGGTTGATGCAGGGGGGTTCGGTTCATATATGCTTGCAATGGATCAGAAGACATACGAGCTTATTGGGACAGATTATCCTGGTAACAGGGCAGTGGATGTTAAGAGTCCTTCATTGGGTTGGATGATCGGATTCATGTTTGTTGTCAGCTTCCTTGGACTATTTAGTCTTGTTGCACTGCGCAAGGTACTCTTTCATATCTTGGAAACATGCGTCATCCATTATGTTTATCTACTTATGTGATCTTTTTTCCTCTGTCTAATTAATTCTGTAAACTAAGGTATGTTTTGGTGCTGTTAGGTAATGGTAATTGATTACAAGCTGACCTATCCCAGTGGAACTGCCACAGCTATGTTGATAAATAGCTTCCACACTACTAGCGGAGCTGAGCTCGCAGAGTAAGATACATATTAGCATTGATTTTCAATTTATACAGAATAGTGCAGATGCACATTGAAGATTTTGTACAAAATAAATATATGTGTATTGCAGGCACTCTAATTTGTTCAATTTGCATTATTCACTATTTGTATAAAAGATTAAGGAAAAATTGATCATTTGCCACTTGAAAGTATGGACTTCGATCATTTGTCACCCAAAACTTTGGCTTCGATTAAATGCTATCCAAAACTCTGCAACCTTGATTATTTGCCATTTCTTACATTTTAATTCCTTTTCATGGTTTTGGCCATCATAAAATGCATTCCTGCCCTTCCCCATCTCTTCCAAATTGCTGCCAATTTTTTCATCTTCCTGATCCTGAACAGATCCTTCCACCGGATGGCATTTAATCGAAGCCGATGTTTTGGGTGGCAAATGATTGAAGCCCAGACTTTCGAGTGGCAAATGATCAATATTCCTTCTATTACTTATCTTAGAATTCCTAACCTTTTCACAATATCCATGCCATGTCAACCATTAAATCAAAGTGAGATGTCATAAATATGGGTATGGCTTTTGAACAACAATGCACTGTAAACACTTGCACAATTAGTAATCGCTGAAAAATAGAAAGAATGGTTCGTATCTTGTTTTAATGTTTATACAAGACAATCCATCTTTTACCATCAATTATCTGTTTTTAGTAGTATCTCTCAAGCATCGGTTGGCCATCTTTCAATTACATGTGTGTCATCTAAATTGAATTGATCTTGTTTATATGTATAATATCAAAATTGTCCTGTATAAGCCATTGTGAGTTCAAAATGAAGCTTCTGCCCAATAGATATCTTTTCCATCTATGAACAATTTAGCCTCATGTGTTAGCCTTCTGTGCTGAATTTTTGCGCCCATATGATTGCGCAATATGCAATTCATTCATAATTTATACTTGAAATGCAACAATACGAATTAGGAAGTGTTAATTACATGGTTTTATTTGTTAATCTACTTATCTGTCATTTACTTTCTTCTGAACAGAGACTAGGAATTCTGCTATCTAGTACTTTATCCTTGTTGGAAAGGGATTGTGAGAAATGTATAAATAATGCACACTCTTTGGATCTTACAAGTCCTTATATCTTATAAAGCTAATCCCTGCTAAGTGTAGTTAATTGCTAATTATCTCCTTTCATGAAGCTGCATGGTCTCACATCATCTCAATTATTTCTAGCCTTTGCATGGTTGATCTAAGCGGGAGGATGGATAAGTCTTTTCTTTGTTGAAGTACATCATTTAATTATTTAGCTTTTGGATGTTTGATTACAAAGCCACAAAAATAAGGTGACTAGGCACATATCAAATCCTCACCTCGTGTTTACCTCATGCATGGTCAAAGTTTATCTACAAGTTATGCATTGCTTGTACAGTACATCATGCAGAAGCAGTATATGCTTGCAAAATTGCAACAGCCTCTGATGTCTTTGTACTGGTTTTCTCAGTTGACAATAGAGTTCTCAGTTACTGCAACTCATGATTTTTAACCACGTTTTTTGTTTGGTGCAGAAAGCAAGTAAGCTGTCTTGGAAAGTATTTGAGCATTAGTTTTCTCTGGAACTGCTTTAAGTGGTTCTTCAGTGGCGTTGGGGATTCTTGTGGCTTTGATAATTTCCCATCTTTGGGACTTGCAGCATTTAAGAACACGTAAGTTTGCAATTACTCTTTTTTGCTATTTCTCCTTAAAAAAATCACAATTGTTGGCTGTTGACTTCAAACATTTACAAATTGTCTTTTATCCTTTGCATGCATTCAAAAAACTTGCACTTCTGCTTTTGTAGGTTTTATTTTGATTTCAGTCCAACCTATATAGGCTGTGGTCTTATATGCCCACATATTGTTAACTGCTCTACACTTATTGGAGCCATCATATCGTGGGGTTTCCTTTGGCCATATATATCTACAAAAGCTGGGGACTGGTATCCAGCTAACCTAGGAAACAACGACTTCAAAGGGCTCTATGGATATAAGGTATTGTGATGGAAGCTTTTTATTTGTTCATATTATGTATTTTAGTCAATATAAATGTGCATTTTTACAATCCACAAATTCTGTTTTTTAGTTGATTGATCTAAAATAAAGTCACATACCAAAAGTTCTCATAAAAGAGAAACACTTGTTACTTCTTCATACTCTGCAAAAACCCAACCTGAACCGAATAGAAGCTGTTGATGTGAACATTAGAGTAATATATTTGCATTTTTTCTCACTGTTATGCATTTATTAGTGGACATAGTGTCGGCGATATTGTGACACCAGGATTAAGATTGGAATTGTGAAAAAAATGTGTCCATAGCAAAGAACATGCAGTTGTAATTCAGCTCATTTATTTCTGAATATATTTTTGCACCATGATGATCAGTCTTCACAACTTGATGTAATGCCAAAAATAATTATTATTATTGCTATAATAACTCTTTGCGCCCTGCCTTCCAGGTTTTTATATCTGTATCTGTGATACTTGGGGATGGTCTTTATAATCTCATCAAGATCATCTATGCTACTATCAAGGAAATAATGAACGCACGATCGAAGCAAGGAAGACTTCCCCTTGTCCAGGCTCAGAATGATAATGGCATGTTCTTACTCTTATGCAGCTCACCTGGCAAGAAATGACATACCAGACATCTGATTTTGCTTCTCTTTTGTTCTTTCAGATGATGAAGGTTCTAAATTATCAGCTGAGGAAAAGCTTCGGAATGACACATTTGTACAAGACAAAATCCCACCCTGGCTGGCAGGGTCTGGTTATGTTGGCCTTGCAGCAATCTCAACTGCAACTGTGCCAATGATCTTCCCACAGCTCAAGTGGTACCTTGTTCTCTCTGCCTATTTTGTGGCTCCCCTACTCGCCTTTTGCAACTCATATGGCACTGGCCTCACAGACTGGAACCTTGCATCAACATATGGAAAGATTGGTCTTTTTATTTTTGCCTCATGGGTTGGTCAAAGTGGTGGTGTGATTGCCGGCTTAGCTGCTTGCGGTGTTATGATGTCCATCGTATCGACTGCTGCTGATCTCATGCAGGACTTCAAGACTGGTTACCTGACTCTTTCTTCACCAAGGTCCATGTTTGTGTCACAGTTGATTGGGACTGCCCTTGGTTGTGTCATTGCCCCTCTAACATTTTGGCTTTACTGGACTGCATTCGATATTGGCAATCCCGATGGCATGTTCAAAGCTCCATACGCCGTCATCTTCCGTGAGATGTCAATCCTGGGTGTCGAGGGATTCTCAGCACTGCCCCAACACTGCCTAGCGATCTGCTCTGGCTTCTTTGTGGCAGCTATAGTGATCAACCTCCTGCGGGATGTCACTCCAAAGAGCATCTCCAAATTCATCCCACTGCCGATGGCGATGGCAGTTCCATTCTACATTGGAGCATACTTCGCTATCGACATGTTTGTCGGGACAGTTATCCTGTTCGTCTGGGAGAGGGTGAACCGCAAGGAATCTGAGGACTTTTCAGGTGCAGTTGCATCTGGTTTGATTTGTGGTGATGGGATCTGGAGTGTTCCTTCTGCAATATTGTCCATCCTGAGGATCGACCCACCCATTTGCATGTACTTCAAGCCATCCCTTACTAGCTGAAAATAGAGCGAAATTCACTGTTTTCTTTGAATGCCACAACACAACAGTCGTGCATGTATATATATATTCATGTAAATTAGACTGCCCAAATTTGCGGCTGCTTTGTTCATTCTGTTGATATTTTACTATGCTTATGGTATGTGCGCTGCTCAATGCCAATACTAGTGTCGGAGTGTCCATACGAATTTGCTTCAATGTTTTGCTTTTTAGAATTATGTTGCTGCGCTGCTGAACTGAGGATATGTTTGGTTGAGGCAAACATTTTAAAAAGCAGTTGAGCTAGGTGAAAGCTGCTATGAGTCTGTGAAATGAGAAAACAAAACAATTTTGGTTTGTGCAACTTTTATTTTGCACTTTAAAATTCAGTGCTTCTTATGAATTTGTGTTACTGTGTTGAGCTGTTTAGTTCGACTTTTAGATTTTTTAGATCAGAAACTGGTTTAAAAATCCTAACCAAACAAAAATTACTTGATATCCGGCGACGCGAGACTAAAGATCATTGTTGGAGGCATCTAACAGGCTTCTGATATGTTGGGCTTCGGACATCTCCAATAAACAGTCTTCCTATCTAGATTGATTCTCTATTTTTAAAACACTTCACTGAGCTCCTTATATTTGATTCCCTATATTTCATCTACCTATATTTTATTAATATCATGTAATTGCCACCAATGAATTAACTTTACATACATGTTAGACTCCAGTTAGTAAATTATTTCTATTTTTCATATAGTTTTAAGTTTCATTTCAGTCACTATAATTTTTACTCATGTTAGCAAATTCTTTCCATCGCCTAAAATTGTTTTGTGATCAGTTTATCGAGTGTTTATTGTATTTATTTAGGCCATATAATTTGTATGTCTAGCCAAAAAGCCAAAATACATGAAAAAGTCAAATAAAAAGGATAGGGAGGGGTTTTGGCTCCTTGACTTTAGGGAGGAGAGCAACAAAAATAGAAAGTAAGATGAGATAGGGAGAAGAGTAAGAAGTTAGTTGGTGAAAGATTTTAAGAAGATTTTGCTAAGGGCATGTTTGGTTCACTTCTACAAATTGCCATACTTCTTTGCCAAGCCTTACCAAAGGTGTGGCTAACAATTTGCTCGCCACACCTTAGGCTAGGTTTGGTAAAGAAATGAGTCAATAACAAGTAGAGCAAAATTATAGCTGTCTCGGTTGAAGCGATGATCCAAACGATATCCTAAATTTAGCAAAGTTTAGCAAAGTTAGGCAGCAATCAAACATACCCTAAATAATAGGATATGGAGTGAGATAAGGGATTGAATGGAGATGCTCTTAGTGCCTAAATTGGACTCTTTTCTACGTTTGAAGGGTTTAAAGGCTCCTATTTGGCATGGTTTCAGATCAATAATTTTTGAAAGTTTAACTCTAAGAAATCATGTAGCTCTAATATCTAGAACCGTGGATAGATTTTAGGTATTTAGTTTTAATCATTTTATTTTACTGTATAAATTCTAGATACAGTATATATTTTAGAGGTAAAGTTGTATCAAACATGTCCTAGTATTTCAAAATAAAAACTAAATCAAAAGAAGTCCTTTTACTCCTAACATTCCGTTGCATAGTTCCTTACTTGTGGAAACAATAACACATCACGATCTACTGTCCTTTGAAACATTGGGGTTTCTTGGCATTATTTACACAGATTAAATTATTTCTCACGAAATTCGTACGTCCCAACCAAAATACTCCAACTCTCCAAATTAGGATAGCAACTGAACAAAATTTAGAGATTTAATTATTTCTCACGAAATTTAAAATTGGATGTTGACATTGAGCCCCTGGTCGGATAGCTACCGTTGGAGGCGACACTTGGCCCTTTGATTGCTACTATTTTTAGGATAAACTTGATAAGAGAGTAAAAGAAATAAATCAGTGACCAGAGTAAAATATTTGTAAAGTGATAGCTAATGGGTAGCTAAAGTTGATAAAATAATGATAACAATAAAAGAAGTTGAAAGTATATATAAGAGGAAGGTAGTGGCGGCTGAGCGGAGGTGGCCGACGGAGCGTGGGGGCAGAGCCGTGGAGGCCAAAGGAGGTCTCGGCGCGAGCATCACCGCGCTGAGCAGAGGGAGCAGATGGTGTAGGAGGGGCGGAGGCAGCGTGCGGGGAGTGGGGTGTAGATCTGGAGGAGCTGTTTTTGTCTGTGATCTAGTTTTATTAGGCCGATTTTAGATATTTGGAGGGGTTTTTTGGACTAAAATACAGGATGGTAGTTCACGGCTCACTTGGACTATCCTATAGAACCGTCGCTGCGGATAGGTAAAGTTCACAAATTAATGATAAGAATAAAAAATTAAAATATTGAATGTAGTATTACAAAGTAATAATTAAAAGATGTAAAATGATATGTAAGAGGTAAGTACAAAGTGTTAGACAAGAGGTATTGAAAAATAATATGTAAGAGATAAATATAAAATTATAGATGCAAGGCATTGAATAAATAAATTTTATGATTTACAAATAGAGTAGAAAAGAAGATAGAAATAGTCTTTTTCGTTTTTTGACAAAATTAAAATGCAAAAATAGAGTAAAAATCTTTTTGAAAAGAAAGGAATGTTATGCTCGCTGTCACATATTTGCACTTGAGCCCCTGGATCAGAATTTTATTTATTTTTTCTTTTATTAGTGGCTTGCAGGCTTGCAGCCATCGATCCAAGCTTGATATGCCAAGAACTCAACATAAACACCAAAATTATATAACTTGTATGCAAAGCTACTCCTAGGGTTAACTTAATTGATCCGAGCCCGGTAACAGGCCTAGCCCAGATGCTCAGTTACCGGTTCAAACTGTGCAAAATTCAAAATCCAAAATTTGAATTCAAAATTTTTAACCAAATGGTAATCGAACGGTTTGGCTCGGTAACCGCTCTAAATTGAGCGGTTACCGAGTGGTAAGTGCCGATTATCAATGTTGGTTACCGAATGGTTTGGTCCTGGTAATCAGTCGGTTAACTACAGTGACTAATCAGTTTACGTCGAAAACTGATCAATTTTTAAAAAATTCAGATAAATAGAAAAAACCACATAAAATTCATAAAAATATAAAAATACAGAGAAAATAAAAACAAAAAAATTATCAATGCGGCAATCTGTTGGGTCGGCCAAATTTTTCTTTTTTTATTTTTAGTGGTTTTGTTTTACTCATAACATTATGAAATTTTAATATTTTTGAAAATAAATTTCACTATAAATCAACTAGTATTTATAGGATATTTTCATATTTTTTCAAAATTTTAAATTTAAATTTGAATTTTGAATCAAACTAAACAGTTCAATCTTACCACCGTCAGACGTTCGGTAACCAAGCATTTATAGGGGTAACCGCTTAGTTATGTTAACCCTGGCGACACTAGCCTCTCCCTGATGTTGCCACATGCCGCCATCACGTTTTTTAAATGAATATGGGTTTCACCTGCTCAAGAAAAACAACTAATACACGAATTATGGTGTCACGATCTCTGTATCATATGATACAATGAATTCGAGAACATAAAAAGGTATGGAATAGCCCCATTGCACAGGAAGTCCAGTTTCAATGGAAACATTAGTAATTATTCATTTGTTCCAGATAGGACCTGAGATCCTGATGAATGTACATCGATTTCTATTCATGTTGATAGTTACTATAGTCAAAGACAATTGTGATATCGGAAGCCTTATGGCATTTCCTAGCCCCATAGTGATGTACTGGACGTCTGTAAGTCATGAAAAAAACTGCTACTGTTTCAGATCTGCTCTTAAACTCGGGATTGACATCCATCTTATCAAAAAGCCAGGCTGACAATCATTGGCTTCATAGCGTGGCCCTCGCTGCAAACTGCTGTTGGAGAAAGATAAATCATAAGGATCTGACTGTCAAAAAGGATAATAACATTCAGCCAAGATAAGTATACCTAAAATGGAGCTGAGGAATATAGGGCCACTGAATGCTTGAGCAGAGTACCTCACAAATGTGCGTGGCTTGGCTTACCAAGGCTAAAATCGTATGACCGTACACAGCTTTTGCATGTCGCCTCATCGAGGCTGAACATGTTCATGGAGTGGTATCCATGAAATCCAGACTTCGCATGTGGCCTTGAGTAGAAAATGTTTTCACCCTCTGAAGCAGGAGCCAGACATCAGAACTCGAGCAACCTTCGTTCATCTCACGTACAACAGGAACAGAAGAGTTTCTGTTGAACTCAATAAGCATTGTGCCCTAGAATCGAGGAAGAAGAGCTCAAACCATTTCATATTTTAAAATGCTACAAATAAAATTAAAGAGTTAAAATCTCACGTAGTGAAATGCTATTGATGTATTCACGGGAGAATCCTAATTGTTCAGGCATGGCTACTGTCTACTTTAGTAACGGAATACACCTCTTATATGAATAAAACAGCGTTACATTAGAATGAGACAACATTTAATGAGCTAGGCAAGTTTGCAAAGATTTATGAGCTGCTTGATCAAAATAGCATAACACGAGCTTCAATAATTATGAGCTATAAGCTAACCAAATTTGGCTTCTTCAAGAACATACAATGCCAAACAGGTATTGCTGGCATTACTCTCCTTAAACAGTAAACTGTTTTGTTCAGTGTTCACAAAAGCGGTGAAAAGCGTCCGCTGCAGCGTGCTTACGCGCCATGTGGTGGGCCTCCGTTTCGCTTAGGGGCTAAGCGCCCTATTTAGCGTTGGCACGTTTAGGCGTGGCGCTTTAGCGTGCTGTGGTGCAGAAGCGGAGCAAAGCGCGTGTGATGCGGGCGATAAGCTGAGCGCGCGGCAAAGTTTGGTGCGTTGCGCGCGGGAAAGTTTGGCGCGCTGCGCGCGAGAAGCTGCGCGCGCGGGAATCTTTGGCATGAGGGAATCCTATGTTATGCGTCGTGCGTGCTAGAGAGTGGAGAGAAGAAAACAGAGGTCTTGCGCCTACAGCCGCCGCACGCTCACTCTCCTCCCCCGCTGCAGCCGTCGCCCTCACCGGCCCCCGCTGCAGCCGCCACCCTCGCCAGATCTCGCTGCAGCCTCTGCCCTCACTGAGTTATCTCCTAGGTTATCTCCCTCTTCCCCTGTTATCTCCTTTAACGTGTAATGTGTATCGGTGTATGCTGTTGTTCTGAGTATATGCTGCTGTCTGTAGTCTGTACATGTGTATGCTTAGCTGGCTTGGTTCTAAGATTTTAACATGTTAGTTATGTGATGCTGCTGTTATGTGTATGCTCATGTGCTACTGTTATATGTATGCTATTCTGAGATTGAGATGGTTGAGGAAAGAGAGCATAGGTTCAGTTGGCCTGAAACTCATAATTTCTGCCTATTTTTTGTCTTTCCGTTGACTAAGTCAACAACGCTTAAGCACCGCTTAATCACACATAAAACGCCTAAGCGCTATGCAGTAGGCCACCGCACGCATAGCGCATAACGCTTTTTCTAACCTTGGTTTTGTTAAAAAGTTGTCAACAATTCCTCTAAATTTTAAAGCCTGAGATATTCTTACAAGCATTCTTTGAATTTCAATCCACTAAAGTATTCTATCGCTATGGCCATCTTATGTCATCTGAAAAAGGAATTGAGCATGCTTATATATGAAAAACTTTAACACAGTCCTCTACTCCCGTTCCACCAGAATAAAGAAAGATCATGTACTCACTTTTAGAAACAGTACTCAACTAGTATGGTTACAGAGTGCTCCCAATAAGAACGAAAAATTTAACCAATGCAAAAGCATCATAAGGAGAACAGGCACAAGATGTGAACAGTTTTTTCTACCCTTTCATTAATCATCAGGCACAGCTCCTGCCCTTTTCACTAAAAAAAAGAAAAAAAATGATATATGAACCAGAAACTGACCTCAAAGTTAACCAGAAAACGCTCAAATCCTTTCATAGTTCTTTTCATAGCAGCTGTTGCTGGGCCCCCAGAAGAAAAAGCAGTTGTAACCTCCTCCGGGGAATGACCAATCATGTTCTGTACAATCTATTAGACAGAACAGTAGAGCACATGATGATGCAAAGGATAAGATAGAAATCAAGAGTAAGGATAATAGGATAAATTACTAATACAAATATATTTATTTACTTACATCACGGTCAACAAAGGCCTCTGTAATAAAACTCCCATCATCTATGTAAACATAAAGATCATATCGCATGCATTGCTTATACTGGAACCGTTTCACTGAAGTGATCAAACCCTGTGGCAGTTTATGTCATCAATCAACATTTACTCATTTCCATAGACTACAGAAAATTAATATGCATGCAAGACAGCAAGAGAATATTCCAGCATTGTCAAACCATTGAAAATTACTTTGGTCAAACTGGAAATATGGAACTGATGCAGTTTTAGGAACAAAAGTGTTGATAAAAAGAACTATCTGTAAATAAATAGTTAAGGTACGAAGAAGCAAACGAACCTTGATTTTTCCTTGAATGTACGGTCTTGTATCCTGTTGTATACCCCAATCTGCTAACATGTTAAATATGTAAGTAAAAGGTTTTTCATTTTCACCACTTAGACTGATAGGATGTCCAATGTGATTGACCCTATCATCCACACTTGAAGATTGTACAGCCTCAACATTGTTTGTGTCAAAATTACCAACACCATGTAGCCCATGTTGGGAATCACGTCCACAAGGGGTCGATGCAGAAGATTTTCTTTCGTTCTCAATAAAAGAAACAGTGTGGTTCTGCATGGTGATATCTTGGACACGTTGTATTTGTTCATGCACATCATTAGCCATAGAAGGGTCAATGTATTGATCTACCATAGCTCTTGTAGTTCCAGAAATGCTGCAGTGGGGATCATATCTATAGGGAGTAGATGCAGAAGCTTCTGTATTGTGCCTAGCAAGAGTAGTAAGGTCCTGCATGGTGATTTCTTGGACATGCTGACTTTGCTCTTGGGCACTAATAGATAGGCCCCGTGCAGTGATTTCTTGGGCATGCCGGCTTTGCTCTTGGGCACTCCTTGCTAAAACACAAGGGTTAACATGCTCTTCTACCATAGGCTGTGTAGTTCTAGCAACCTGAGAAGTATGGGAAGCATTACCTGTGCATTGAAATTGTATAATCACAAAACATGATGAAGCATATTATATAGAATTGAGGAGTTACAATGTCAATCCCATTTACTTTGGCTAAGCATGGTGTGTCACGCAACATGAATTTAAGGAAAAACTCTGGTAAGTGGACTATTGACAATGCTTGTTGCAGCAATTGTAGCAAGACTTGCCTAAGTTAGCATAGAAAATTGTAGGCAATGAAAAAAAGCCACAACATTGTAGGAATGCTCAGAATGTATATACCCCATAATATTTGAATGTATTAGAGAACTGTGTCGACTAGGTAGCTAATTCAGCGTCTGGCATGCAGAAATGCAGAATAAAAATTACAAATGAAAAGGATATCTGCAACATAGTTTCAGTAATGAAATAATCAACTTCAGGTAAAAATAGAGCGATACAAATCATGTTAATTACTCTGTGAATTGGGATGTGGGTTACCAGCAAAACAGTGACTAATATCTGTAATTCAGTTGCCTTTCCAAAAATCTGAAAATATGTATAGTACCTAATCTTGTTGGATGAGGGGTGTTCACTGTTCTTGGCATCGAGGTTCCTTGCTCACCATCATTTGTAGCATTGATATTAGTTGGCCAGGCAGCTAGAGTGGCCCTAGAAGACAACAGTAACCCATCTTGTTTCCTGCAGTATGAAGTGATGGACTTATATGTGGAATCTAGATTATAGAATAGTACATATCAAGTTGTGAACAAACAACCAGTGGACTACCAAGAAATTTTATGTACACATTGAGAAGCAAAATAATGGCATGCAACTAACTGGATAAATATGAACATTTAGCATTCTGTTTGTTTAAATTTAGAAGCTAGATTCCAATAAACAGAAAAGAAATGAATGGCAAAAAGGTTCTGTTTTACAAAAAAGATCTGATTTATCCAAAACAGGAAACTTTGCATTTGAAATGATCGGATTTATCCACTAATAGCAGATTCACAAAAATAACTGTTTAAGTTGTTGCTAAAACTTGAGTGTGAAACATATGTTGCAATGAAATTTCATGTATGTAAATCTGCTGGATTCGCTAATGCACAATATATACCTTTTGCCACGAGGTGGTTTATTCACTTCAGAAACAAGTCTATCACGTGCTTCTTCCAGTTCATCAACAACACCCCCAAGAATCTCAATAACCTCAGGTACTAGCATAAAAAGGCCTCTCCTTATGTGCACATTTCTTATAACAATCTGAGATATGTTGACAAATTAAGAGATGTTGACAAAAAAACAAATGGAAAAAATGTGCCTTACAATCCACACTATTTTACATTATCATTTAGTCAATACTTTGTTTGCCATAAAATTATTTACATACACTAGAAAAACTTAACATTTCTTTCTAGAAATTATCTCCAGAAACAATTTATTTAACAGAAAAGTAGATTGAAGGCGGGGAGTCTAACAGAATCCCAGTGACCATAGTAGTATTATCTACTAGGAAAAATTCACAGTTCTGTGGTAATTATATCACTATAATGAAAGTCAATGAATACATTTAGCTATGTTCTGTGGGAAAATGACACTTATAGGTTATAAATATAAGTCTTAAAGTCTAATAAAAAGAATACAAACTACAAATGTTCTGAGGAAAAAGGATGGGAACAAAAAGTGACCTTAAAACCAGCAGGAGCAAGAACTTCTAGGTCTTTGATCGGCCTGTATTCCATTCCATATATGCGTTGGATGCCATCTGTCATTGACAACTTTAAACATCTTTTCAGTCCCGCATGTGTATCACGATATCTTTCCCGTAAAGGAGCTGACAGGTTGACAATTTCATCAACCTTAAAGAATTCAAGAGTCAGTTAGACCTCAGGGAGAAGAGAACAAAAAGAGAAAATCCCTGAACGCATCAGCCGAGTAAAAATGAAAACTAAAATGATGTACAGTTGGATATGCTAGAGTTAAAGGACTACTGAATAAGTGAATATGGAATGAGCTAGTGTATGCCTGTAGTCTGTAGAGTGGTTGGAAGGGGAACATACAAGACATGTAAAAGGCATCAGTACTATGAAAGAAATGCACAACAACAAGCAACCATTTTTCATGAAACAATGAATATTAGCAATTTACTGCCAACAGTAAATAAGAATGATGACATAGGATGTGTGCTATCAAAACCATGTTTATTTTAGTGTGGTACAGCATTTCTGATATAGAACCGTGCATTTATGGCTCACTTGATGAATTGATAACTTGATAGACAAAAGAATAGGACAAAGCTTTTTATTCTAGGAAGTTTCAGATGAATCATGAACCATCGAACTAAAAAATGTAAACATTGTCAGGTTGAAACTTGAAGCACATTTTTTCCTTGATAAACTAGCAGACATTAACATCATCAATCTAAAACATCCACCATGATTCCATATATCGTGCAGGGTGCAACACTAGGAGGCACCAAAGGGGTAACCTACAGCTCAGCAAGAAATGTATGACAATCAGCAGCTCATTCCAAGTATAGGAAACGTATAACCTGAAGTACAAAGGGGCCATCGAGGACGGCAGAATGCATGCTCCCGACGCCCCCTGGGAGCACACCGGCGCCACACGCGTTCATGTCAGCGAAGAGGAACTGCTCGAAGCACCGCCTGGCCTGCGCTTCCACGGCGCCGCCGAGGCCATAGAACCCGGGGACCCCCGCGGCGCAGGACTCGAGCCACTCCGGACGCAGCCGCAGCCCGAGACCCCCCAGGAACTCGTCCACAGGCCGCAGCGGCCCGCTCAGTGCAGACGGCCGGGTCGAGAGCAGAACTGGGGAGGAAGCCGGGGTTCCTGCCGGAAATGGAGCTGGGGTCGGGGTTCGGGCTGCCGAGGGTGGGGTAGGGGTAGGGGTAGGGCTTGTGGGGTTTCGGGCCGGAAGAGAGGCAGCGTGCACGGGAGCGGGGGGTGGGGCTGAAGCTGCGGTTGGCGTAGGCGCCGGAGGGGATGGAAGCGGCGGGGAGAGGTCATCGGGAGCGTCGACGAAGGGGGAGTCCCCATCGGGGTCCTCGATCTCGTCGTCGTCGTCGGAGATCTCGATGGGCGGGGACGGAGGAGGCGAGGACAGGAAAGGGAACTGTACTGGGACGGGTCTAGGGTTTTGCGGCGTGGCCCGACCGCCGCTTCCGCCGCCGCTTCCGCTATCCATGGAAACTACGGAGGCGGCAGTGGCCCATCGCCGGGGCGTTGGGAATTGGGGGAGGTTTTTGGGTGGTTTCCCACTTTCCCTCCAAAATTTTGGGGTTGGGGAGAGAGAGGAGGGAGACCTGGGCGTTGAGGATGACGTGTGGGCCCCACCGAGCCGCGAGATGGGCCCCGGAGCCTGCCAGTATTGGGCTGTGTGATGCCTCAATGAAAGCAAGATAAGTTGGGCTGGACTTTTATTTTTAACTTTGAAGATATAAGGTTTGGCTGATTATACTTTTATATAATATGAAAGTTGTATAATTATATTCACAATTCAAAATATTGTAATAATACAATCAAAATTAATATAATAATATCTTACGGTTAGAGTTGTTTTTTCTTATTTTTACTTTCCAAAAGCGTATTTGTTTTAAGCTTGAGAATCATGTTCGTTTTGAACGTCGCCAAGCGCCCAAGCGGCGTTTGTAGCAGGGTTTGTAAAATTGGTTAGGACTGGTTACCAGCCATCGCCAGACAACTGGTTACTATTATGTTAATCAGTTCGGTTATCATCAAAATCGATTCAATTTTTTAATTAAAGACTGCTTAAAATTATAGCAACCAAAAAACCAGTTAACCGAAGTTTTATGGTTTAGGACAATCGCCTTCCAAGCCAGGCAGACAAGCACGCAATGAATCGATATTTTTCGACTCTGTTCGCAGAAAAGATATTTTTGGAATCTGGTCAAGCGAGCGATCGCATGAATCAACGTACGACTCACCTGGTCGTGCACGTCTATTAAAGTAATAATATAACCCATCTCCTTAGTTTCATTCCCGGAGAGGAGTCTTACCCGCGTTTAGCTTCACAGGTTTGGAGGTACTCCGTGCGTGGCCTAATCAAGTCAGCTATGACTTTTGTCTATCTTTCACTAACCACATATAGATATGAGCCTTATAGCAACACCCAACCACGAGAGTTTTTTTCCCGTGACAAAATGATTCTTCCCGATCACTATAAAATCGGGTGTGATTATATAGGACGATCGATTAGGGTGTTAGGCAGGTCACCAAAGTCAGGTGATAGTCTGACCACTTCAAAGTAGGATATCAATTCGACCACTAGATCAAAGTAGATCTGCATGTATCACTTTGATCACTCGTTGGTCAAGAGACTGGTTTTCATGTGCCTACGAATCAAATGGGTAGACTAGGCGCACGTAGCATGGACCGAGCCTAAAATACTTGGTTAGTTAGTCTTTATTTAACACGTGTGCATAACAAAGAACATCTAGGTGATCATTCATATCAACTTTATTATTATAATCGTGTTGTTTCATCATAAAGATTGGGGATGTTACATCTAATAACCCTCGAGATATTAATTGTGAAAAAACATCTTGAAACGATAAAGGACTATGAAGAAGGTGACGACGGACGAGATACTAAATTACTAATACTAGCATAGGTTAGTCTAGACCTAATATGTAATAAGTATATACTTTTTTATAAAATATATTATCTAACAACTTATAAAAATATGCCCGAATTAAGCTATAAAAGAAACCGGGCCCCAAACGTCCAGCTCATCGGTTGCTTCTGGCTACAACCGCTAGCGGTGTGAACGCGCCCGCACTCGAAAAGTCAAGCAAAGCGTGGATCGGTGGATATTTATCTGCAAGCGCCATGCTTGGTTTAAATAAGAGTATCAACTGGCCATGAAATTCCTCCGAATCAAGTGTCCTAGATCGACCTTGTGTTATAAAACTGCTTTTTAATTCTTGCCATCCATGCAAGAACAACATATGTATTACATACATACCTTCCTTAGAGGCTTGATATAACTCTTATCTCTTAGCTAGGAAGAGGTTCTTAAACATAAGAGTTATAATAAATCTGACATTTTATTTTTCTTAAAAAATAAATAAATAATTTAAATAATGTATTGACTATTTATAGACTTTTCTTTTTCCGACAGATCTCCTTTCTTAAATCATAAGAGTAAAATCGAGCTAACAAATCATACAAATCAAAACCACTAATTAATAGGCATTAGCAATTGACTTTCTAAAAACCATAAAAGTAAATACAGTAATTATTGGTGACATATTATCTCGTAAGAATTAGTATATCGTATTATTTAATTGTGTCTATTCGATCAGTTAGTATAACAATACTTCAATATAT
>KE370772.1:2737907-2779779 GCA_000418225.1 Zizania latifolia
CCGTGAACGGATAGCCTGCAAGTCAGTCTCGCTAAGATTACCTTCAAGTATGTTGAATTCATGCAAATTGAGTTTTTTACGTTAGTCGATGTTTACATAAGTGAAACGTAAGTTCAACACAGAAATAAAATACATGATAATATCTTATGTCAGGTGATTTAAGATCCGCTATCTTCAGAGCTAGCATCATATGGTGTACGACATAAAACCCGCATTGGTTTCCAGGAGGTTGAGTGTAGCACTGTTATGGTAATACACGATTAGTTTGAATGACACATTTAATTTTGAAAGAGCAAACATTTAGAGACTTACCGACATTGTGGTTTTATACACTAACTCTCGGCGTTCCGTTGCATTTGATTTCCTGATACCGACACCCAAAGCTCTGTAACGAAGTACAACAAAATTGAGTTAAGTGAGAATATGTTAAAGGTTGAACTTTTAGTAATAAAGTGAAGAAAACCTTACTCGTCGATTATACTTCTGATTATCGAGTAGTCCCTCTCGGTGCGCTCGCCATTCGATCCCAACGGTCTTGTCGAGTCAATGTACCATACAATGTTCCACTTGGGGGCGAAGAGTAGTAGGACATAATATCCATTCAACTGGTGTACGCCCATTAAAAATTGTTCTCTTGCGATGCAATGGGAGAGTACCCAACTTACGTAGTCGACGCATGACTCCCTATCAGTGTTGATGGTTGACATTGCTAACATCTATGGGTCAAGAAATTTAAATGGTCGCTTCTTGCATTATTGTTACATTAGCCTGCAGATATAAAAGAGTAATTAATACCACATAATTATGTGTCGACTTTAATTGAAAGACTAGGTTAAGTGACTTACAATGTCTAGCACCGCAGCAAGCTGATGTCGAGAGCATCTAGGTTGAAAAGATCAAATAGAACCTTAAAGAAAGCAAAAATAAGTTGTCACTGATCCAAAATTTTTGTTGCTTGTACACTACAGTAACTGAAGATTTATTATTGTTGCAGCCATTTAGGTAGAACGCATAGAGCTCCATTAAGGCTTGTCCAGCCTTCCTTAGCTGATCTTGAGGGAGCAGAGTCTTGCCAGCTTGGTACTTAGGGTTTACCTGAGTCCAGGTTGACCCTACATTAGGCGTCGCAACATTTTTGGACTTTCTGCCAGCGGTCTTCTTTGTTTTGGTCTTTGTGACCGTTGGCTTCTTGGGCGGTGGCATAGTGGTGACACTTTTAACTTGTTTGACAGGTGCAGGATGTTGAGCAGCTGGTGCAGCAAGAGGTTGATCAGCAGGAGGTTGAGCACAAGCCTGGCTTGCAGAAGTCTCAGCATTGACGAAAATATTCACCCGGTTCTATTGTACCCTCGAGAGATGTGCATCGTGTAGAGTGATCATTTCGTCATTAGGAGGAATAGGTAGTGCGATGTCTTATGCGTTGGGTGTATAAAATCGATATATACCACTGCACATCCCTCCCTTATTGGCACGTGTAGCTCATGCTGATATGGGTGGACCACACCCCTTGCCACCTCAATCTGATACCCTAGGCTTTAAGATAAGCTTGCACGGGGTTAGTTCAGTTAGCTGGTCAATAGTGTCGTCTAAACTGCTGCAATATTGTGGGGTCACTCCTGGTCGTTGCTGCTCGACCTTTCTTGATACACAGCTGCTCTTTCTAACACAAGCAGGGCTATCCAATATACCTTGCAGATCTCGAAGGACGATACCCTGTTGAGCTAAGCTCCTCACGATATCTGCATATAGATCCTTCTTGATTTTCACAGAGAACGCTTTCACATCAATTTCCCCGGACCTTTTTTGCTTTTTGTACATGTCAGTGTTGTCCGAAAAACCATGCTTCTAGCCTTGCGAGCTAGAGATGTCCTGCACATGACCAGGGTGCTCTGGGTTGCCGAGAGCACTTGTTAGCTCATCTTGCTCCTGCACGGTAGTGAATGACCCTTATGACGCCTGCACGGCTAGATCTCTGACCTTCTGAGCCACTGATGTCACTTCACTTGAGGTCCACGTGACTTCACCGCTCTCTGTCAGTCTCCCCCAGGCCCTTAGAAACGATTGCGATCTGCTGGGAAACTGTTGCCACAGATTTTCTTTGCCCTCACTGGCCATCTTGGCATCTTCGGTGAACCACTTATCTTTCATCCTCGCGTAACCAATTATGCCAAGATTGTGGGGTAGCTTATTCCTAGCCCGGAGCTCCTTCTTGGCAGAGCTCTCTGCCTTAAACTCAACTAAGCACTTCATGTTAATAAATTGGTCCCAATCCTTCTTTTTTAGGTACGGGTACTTTGTAAAGGGCTCGAGGTCTTTGGCGACAAAGTTTGAGACAAGGTTGCTTTTATGAGATCTCCATAGCTTAGATATCATCTTCATCGCAGTTCTATACGATGTCGCTTTTGTTTTCTCGGGAAACTCGAGGAAATTGTTGATCCTGTCGTTGAAGAGTGTAGTCTTCTGCTCTCGACTGAGATCGTCAAACTTCCTCAGGGTTAATGGGATCCTCTCCCGTGCAGTAAGTCCTGCAAGCTTCCTCAGTCATTGTAAGTCCGTTTTATCTATTGACAGGCCATCGATGTCGACCGCCTTGACGGTTATCTTATCCGTCAGCCACTTTGCTTGCGTCCTTGGCTTCTTGATTGCTAGTTTGACCTCGTCGACGGAGCTAGAAGACCCGGCAGAGGAATGGGTAGACATCTAAACATTAAGAGAAGGGAGACATTAATGTTTCATTATAAAAAATGTATGATCGTATGATGCTAGACTTTGGGCACTAATAGGCAAGGATAGGTCCTAAATTTCATCCGGGGATGTGCGGCCCGCATAGCTGGGCCATGTGGTCCCGTACGATTCTAGAGAGAATTTCGGCAGCATCTTCCCGCTGTTCTCCAAATACACGTCTCGACTTAGGGTCGAGAGGGTTGTGTATCTGGAAAACAACAGGGAGACACCACTGAAACTCTCTCTAGAACCGTACAGAACCACGTGGTCCAGCTACGTGGGCCACACATCCCTGGAACTGTCCAAAGAGCGTGGACAATTCAGGAGCGTCTTCCTATAAATATGGCCAGTTGCCTGGTTATATTTATAATCCAACACTTTCGAATGGAAGACGACGTAATCGGTTGCGTGACTCTAACTCGTTTTTTAACATTTGTTTAGAATGAGGTAAGAAACAAGAGACTCTTGAAAAACCAAATAAAATAATATGAATACTCTGATTACGATGAAATATGAATGTGACAAAGAATATTAATTTAAAAAGTGAAATAAAAAGAATGTAATGAGTACAATGTTATAACGAACGGAGGTACATACAACATGAAATTTAATAACCACAGGAATGTAACATTGAACATGATTTTATGAACTGAAATAATTTCTCTTAGATGATTTTATAAAATAAAATTTAATAACTGTTTGAATGTAACCTACCGTACATTGAACATGATTGCTCTCAGATGTCGGGCTGCCAACTTAATGGCCTTCTCGTCACTAGGCTATAATTTAATTCACAGGTGTGTGTGACAACTAATTTATTAAGCAATAGTACTAAGCAATAATAATATTAAACATGTAATAAAAAGCACATAATGAAAGAACATTGCATGAATAAAATATAGGAATAATAATATTAGCACATAATGAGAGATCACTGCATGAACAAACTTGTAAAAATAAAAAAAATAAACCTAAATTGTCACACACATCCTCATACTAATAGTATCATCTTCATTGAGCAAATATTTCACAAATTATCCACAAAGCAACATTTTCATAAATTATCTACAGTGCAACATTTTCACCAATTATCGATAAAGCAACATATTCACAAATTATCCATATATTCACCAAGTCACAAACCATAGCCATGTCGTAGGAGGAGGACCTTAGGAGGAGGAGGATGCAACCGAGGTAACGGCGAGTAGGGTTAGCCACATGTGACGGAACGGAGGCCACGCGTGATGGAACGGACGGTGGAACGGAGCCCACATGGGACGGAATGGACAGCTGGGATGGAATAGAGAACGGTGGGGCCAGTGAGGAGCATGACGAGGCGACGGTGGTGAGAGGCTAGGGTTAGGATTGCACGAAATGAAAGTGTGCCGATTCACTTCGGGGCCCACCTATTTATAAGCGGGAATCATCAGTGACGGGTGGCAACTACCGCCCGTCACTAATGACTCCCCGCAGTGATGGGTGATAGTTATCACCCATCACTGATGACTTATCATCAGTGACGGGCGGTAGTTACCACCCGTCAATGATGATCAGTAGGGTCGAAGCACAACACTTATGCGGTCACCTATAAAAGCGACCACATAAGTGTTGTGGTACTGTTCAACGATGCCATGGATCAGTTTGTGTGGAATAAAGCCTGGTCCGACGCTTCCATACGTTGGTGGATGCATCGAGCCAGGCAACATCCACCATATGCCTCCATGACAAAGAAAGAAGAGAAGTAAGAGAAAATTTTTGGTGGTCTGAAGTCCAAATGCAGGCAGCCAGGGTATTTAAAGGGGCTGCACTAATAGCAATTAATGTGCCATCTACTTATCTCCACTAACTGCCTGTAGTAATGAGATCAAAGTAGTAATTTGCCAAATTATCAGTGACGGACGGCACGAGTCATTAGTGATGGGCAAGCAGTACCGCCCATCACTGATGACAATTAGTGACGGGCGGTACTTGTTTCCCGTCACTAATGAGCCAGCATCAGTGACGGGCATTATGTGCCACCCGTCGCTAATAATTTGGCAAAACACTTGGTCAGATTTCAACTTATTGTCACAGATATGACTTGCCATAAAATTTCATTGCATATATATTACATACCCAAATCAGTATGACTTATAAAAATCACCCACATCTAAGTATTTTAACTTTCATTCCATATATATTACACAACTCAGTATAAGTACATCTTACACTTAAAAGACAAACGTGCACGAAATTACGATGAATAGTGATCATTGCAACACAACACTTGTATATATACAATTTAACCTTTACACCTTTTGTTTTCTTACTTTCTTAATGTATAATCCTTCAGAATGGTCAGAGCACAAGTGCGGAGTCTTATTGTCTGGTTTAACCTGTGGCATAATTGAGGTGGCGAAAGGAGGTATCTCATCAAACTGATTGTACTCGTCCTCATCAACAATATTTTTAACACCCACAATCTGTCTTTTCCAGCTAGGACAACATGAAGCTTCTTATTTGTCGTATCAGGCACATAAAATACTTGAGCAACTTATTTAGCGAGGACGAAATGTTCTTCTTTATAGCTGACCTGAGTTAGATTGACACTAGTGAATCCATACTTGTCGACCGTAATGCTTTTTGTTCCATTGACCCAGCGGCATCGAAACAGAGGTATCTTGAACCCTAGGTAGTTAAGTTCCTAAATCTTCTCTATCTGATCGTAATATGTGCTCTTTATATTATTGTTGTCGTAGGCATCTATATGAACACCACTCTTCTGGTTTGTGCTCTTGCTATCTTGATCAACTGTGTAGAATGTATAACCGTTTATATGATAACTTTGGTATGTTGTAACAGTGTATATAGGGTCTGCTGCTAGCTGCCTAATCGATTCGCTGACTAGGGTTTTCGATCGTGTGATCCGATCTCGAAATCGGCTGTTGAACCTTTTCATGTGTTGTTTTACGATCCAAGCTTCAGTGCGAGACAGGTTCTCAGCAGAAAGCATGTGATTGTGCTCAACGATGTATGGTGACACTTCGTTCGATTATTGCAACACGAGGAAATGTGCTTGGTCATATGCCTTTGGATCCGGAGTGAGTGTTTGCTTGCCCAGGATTTCTTGACCTGCTAGTCTACCCTCATGGTGAGATTGAGGCACACCAATTGGGTTATCCGGGTCTGTGTACTCGACACACCACTCTACTACCTCCTCGATAGAGTAACCCTGTGCGATGCAACCATCAGGTGAAGAATAATTCCTAACATACTTCTTTATAACACACATGTATCTCTCGTGCGGGTATATCTGATGCAAGAAAACAGACCCAAGAAAAAATTTTCTTTAACGAGATGTGAGGTGAGATGTACCATAATATCAAAGAATGATGGAGGATAGTACTGTTAGGTTATGGGGAGTCAACGCTAGCGCTAATTTTAAAAATTTTACCCCGTTCGCCTAGGAACCATACGTGTAATGGTATCATAGATCATTATCTCTAGCCGCAAAACACGCTAGGGCAGCGGAAGTAGAGTTGATGAAGCACGTTCTCGATCGGCTCCACTCAGTTCCGTTCGTTCGTCGACGATGAAGACGACGTAGTCTGGCGATCTCCACGGGAAGATCAGCACCGCAGTAGCAGCGGTGCCTCTACGGTATTCACACGTACAGGGACAGGAACACCTCAAGCTGGTATGCTAGTACCGCGCGAGAGATTAGGGGAGAGACGGCCACAACCGGTGTAGCTAGGAGAGGTGGCCGCTAGGGTTAGGTCGAAGCAACAACCAGCAGCAGCTCTTTCGTCCTAGCCCCTCCTCTCCTTATATAGTGCCCTCTCATGGGCCTTTAATCAGTATTAAAGCCCAACAGATCTAATCTGTTTGTCTAGCCTGGAAGTTCTAATCTAGGCCTGGAACTTCCGAAAATAACCTTCTGTATGAATTTATTTCTGTCCGGAACTTCCGGTCCAACCGGAACTTCCGAAAATAACATTCTGTATCGAATTTATTTCGACCCGGAACTTCCGGTTCGTCCAGAATACACCTTTTAGGTAGGTCCGAAACTTCCAGTCCAACCGGAACTTCTGGTTCCTCCAGAAACCAAAACTGGGGCTGGTCCGGAACTTCCGGTCGAACCGAAACTTTCGGATGCTCTAGAACCTAGAACTTTCAGCCTCAAGCCAGAACTTCCGGTTCCCCTAGAATTCTCTTGGGCATATTTCCATCAAGTACATCTCAAGAAGAGAGAGTCAAGAATTGCTTTTTCTCTAGTTCTTCTAGCGCTGTTGGGTCAAGTACTTTCTCTCCAATTGCATTGAAGAAAAAACACAGACTCATTATAGCCTCTCTCACCCTCACCGGTAACATATTTCTTATTCCAATAGCAATCATCTGCGTCAGTATCACATGGCAATCGTGAGTCTTCATTCCACCAACCATCTTAAGCTCCTTCAGGTTGATAAGTTTGCTAATATTCAACGAGTAACCTGATGGAACTTTAATGCTATGCAAGAATTCACAAAACTTCTTCCTCTCCTTCCTAGAAAGGGTGATGCAAGATAGAGGCAAAAACTTTCCTCTATCTGTGTGCTGTGAATGTTGCTCCGGTCGTAAACCCATTTCCTCAAGATCCGCTCTAGTATTCTCATGATCTTTTATTTTACCTATCATATTTAGCATTGTTCTGAAGAGACTGTCACACACGTTTTACTCGACATGCATTATATCGATGGAATGGAGAACATCCAGGTATTTACAATATTCAAGCTCCCAAAAAATTGACTTCTTAATCCACATTCTATCACAACTGTTGGAAGGACGTTTTCGCTTGCCGTGTATAACATTTATGTCCTTTACCTGGTCATACACCTCTACGCCTCTAAAATGCCTGGAAGGTCCTCCTTTCTCTGCGGTGCCATCAAACTGTAGCTTCATTCTTCTGTATGGGTGTTTCATTGGAAGAAAACATCGATGGCGCATGTATACCGTTTTCTTAGAATGGTTCAACCACGTGCTCGATATTTCCTCTAAGCACTGTGGGCAAGATTCACCTTTCCTTTTGCTTTGTCTAGACAAGTTACGGTGAGCCGGCTGGTTATTTATTGTGACAAACAACATGGCGTGTAGCTGGAAGTACTCCCAGATGTACTCGTCCCAAACCTCAATACCTACGTGCTATAGAGTTTTTAGATCATCCACCAAGGGTCTGAGGTACACATCGATGTCGTTGCCAAGTTGTTTAGGACCAGAGATCAAGATCGACAACATGATATATTTACGCTTCTTATAAAGCCAAGGTGAAAAATTGTATATAGATAGTAACACTGGCCACGTGCTATGCGCACTGTTCATGTTACCAAAGGGGTTCATGCCATCCGTACTCATGGCAAATCTAATATTCCTGCAATCGTTAGCAAACCATCGAAATGTGGCGTTAATTGTTTTCCACTGAGCAAAATCTGCTGGGTGTCGTATCATCGAGTCGCTCTTATGACCCTCTTTGTGCCACCTCAGTCGTTTAGACTCGTTGGTATTTGCAAACATCAGCTTCAGACGGGGGATTATAGGGAAATACCATATCACCTTCCTCGGAACTTTCCTTCTCTTGCACCCATCGTCTAGTTCATCATCGTCTTTTCTATTCTTGAATCAATGTGTCCCACATGTTGGACATCTGTTAAGGTCTGCATACTCTCCACGAAACAGAACACAATCATTTCTATATGCATATATTTTCTCTATGTCCAACCCTAGAGGATATACGATCTTCTTAGCACCGTACACGGTGGTAGGCACATTATTCTCTTCTGGCACCAGGTCCCTCAGCAAATTCAGTAATGCTTTAAAACTCACATCGGACCATCCGTATATCGCCTTCATTTATAGCAATGTCAGAATAGTGTATAAGACCATGTGCTTCTCTTTGCAGCTAGGATAGATTGATGTTTTTGAGTCTTGAACAAGTTTTTAGAATTGGGCAAACTCTCCTTTAGAATATGCAACTTGTTCCTCCGCATCACGCACCATCTAATCAACATTGTCCACTATATCAGTATAGTTATCTTTATTAATTCCTAAAATGTCATTGTCACTCATGTAAGCTGTATCACCGGCCCCACCTTCATCTTTACTAGCAATATGATCTACTTCGCCATTATTTTCTCCTTCTTCGCCAAGCTTGTTCCATATGTAATATCTATTCTTGAATTCACGTCTTAGCAAATGGTCATAGACATATTCTGAATTTGGGAACTTCTTCTCATTTTTACAGTCATAGCATGGACACCACATTGCAGTCTTTCCATTAGCTTCCATGTCTGCTCTAGCAGTACTCATAAAAGACTTCACTTCACTCAAGTATTCATTGCATGTACGGCAATCAAGATACATCCAGCTCCTTGTTGTTAGCATCTACAAAATTATCAAAAAAACAACCATCATATATATCCAAGTTTATGACTTGCGGCAATTAAAGTGATTTGGTAACTAATAGGCAAGGATAGGTCCTAAATCTCATCCGGGGATGTGCGGCCTGTTTAGCTAGGCCACGTGGTCCCGTACGATTCTAGAGAGAATTTTGGTAGCATCTCCCCGCTGTTCTCCAAATACACGTCTCGACTTGGGGTCGAGAGGGTTGTGTATCCAGAGAACAACAGGGAGACACCACCGAAACTCTCTCTGGAACCGTACGGGACCACGTGGTCTAGCTACATGGGCCATACATCCCTGGACTGTCCAAAGTGCGTGGACAATTCAGGAGCGTCTTCTTATAAGTATGGCCAGTCGTCCGATCATATTTATAATCCAACACTCCCGAACGGGAGACGACGTAATCGGTTACGCGACTCTAATAATTACTCATATAAAATTTTTTGTAACAAAATTAATTCATAAATAGCAAATTAAAGATCCATTAGTTGTTAATTCACTTTGTTCAACATATATATATATTACAAAAATACGATGGTGTGTTATATTGAAGAAAAAATATACATTCGGCCGAACGTTGGTGCTAGCGGCGGTGCACCGGAGCATGTAACACTGTTGGTCGTCATCCCAGGTCAGTCGGTCAATGGCTGGGGACTTAACTGTGGCCGGTCGACAGTTATGGAACAAGGGTGAAGTCGGCGGCGGGCGGGAGCATTAAGTGCGGAGCTCGGTGTCTGAGGTCCTTAAATACTTGTCATCAGTGACAGTTATCCCTAAAAGGACATCACTAACGGTAGCCTTAGGGTTGCGGGCACTTTAGTGACGCGGTTAAAATAACACGCGTCACTAAAGATCACACCCTATAGTGACGGATGGTACTGTGACCCGTCACTAATGGGGATGCTTATCTTTAGTGACGGGTGGCAATATATTTCATCACTATAGGGGGACCTCTTTAGTGATGAGTATCAACATGACCGGTTATTAGTGGGGGTGCCCCCTCTTTAGTGACGGCCAATACTATGACCCATCACTAATAATACAGCATTACTAACGCGTGTAAAATAGTCCGTTACTACAAGTGTTTTACTGACGCGTGTCATTGATCCGTCAGTAAAGCTCCGTCACTAAAAACCATTTCTGTGGTAGTGTATATCCATTGCTTGAATTTGGACGATGGATTATGAATTGTATTGAGTTTATAGCCGTTATTAAGGGTTCAAACGAATGATTTTAATACTACTAGAGAAGTGTCCTTTCATCCACCCCTATAGTACCCATTCCAATTCGAGCCGATACCGAAAGTCATCTGCAACGGTCAGAAAAAAGAGAGAATATCGTGGGTAGCCGCAACTAATACTAATAAAGAGTTTTAGTACCGGGTCAGAAGATCGCCTGGTACTAAACTTATCAGTATCGGTCGAGGTACCCAACCGGTCTTATGCATTAGTATTGGATGGGCACACCAACCAGTGCTAATAACTTTAGCGTCGGGTGGTATCCCGAACCACTACTAAACATTTCTCCTAATGTATCTGATATCCCCAAAAATCTCATGTTCCTCATTTTTGTCTCTGTCCTTCAGTTCTTCTTCCGCTCGTAGGACTAGTTCAGGGTTTAGGGTTTAACCTAGCCAACCGCTCATCGGTGATCCAGATCAGGCAACGACATGGCAAGCCTCCCAAGTGGTGCCGCCGGATATGGTGCTTCTAGCAGTAGGCCCGTCGCCCCTAGGGTACGTTGTTTTCCTCATTTTTGGCTATTTTTGGGTTAATTGAACACTGCATTATGAGATGTTATTTGACCGATCTATACCGCAAATGATATATATAGATGTAGCAATCCCTATCAACAATCTTAGTACTACAATATACATGTGATTTCTATTTTTGCGCCAGTCGACCAGTACGCACTCACTCAAATATACAATACAAATGCTGCATCTTTAGTACCGGTTAAGCAATGCATATTAGTTTAATTTACAAATGTAAGTGACATAATGTAGATGAATATGTAATGTGGATTAGTTCGTCAACTTTTGTACAATCTTAAGTGAAATTGGTTTGACAATTGCCTATTTTAGGTGCCGGCTTATGATCCGAAGGATTGCTTACTCAAAGTCGATCATTATCTAAGGCGTCACATGGTACATTATATACATTACATTTTTATTTATGTGGTAACAAAATTATAATAAACTGATGTGATGTTATCCCACTGTTCTAGTTTCTACCAAAAAGCTTTGTCAATCACCATAACATTAACGAAGGTGACACTCTTGAGATATCAACAAGAGATAGCTACACCAATATGGTCGAGGTTTAAAACTATGGAAGCAGGTTATGCCCGAGTAAAGGGTGGTCTGTATTTGCTGACCGAGTCTTTCTAGTAAAAGGGGACTTTGTGGTACTAACGATAGGAGCCCCACTATCCCCCATGACTACTATTTTCAATAATTATGGCAAAGAGAAAACCTCAAAAGATATAAGAGTAGACTCAAATAATAGCGGTATATATAACGAACTCACATTACTTATTATACATACATGTCTATTTTGTATATGTACTTACCAGCTTTTTTATAAAAGCAGATGACGCTATTGGATCCACACGACCAGCTGAGAAGAAGGAGAAACAGAAATCCAGAGAAGGCGACATCGACCAACTGAAGACCATTTATTTTTTTAGCAATCCAACAGATCTAACAGTAGAAAGGAAGGCTCTTCTTCAAGACATCTTGGCTACGACATCCTCCGGTACTCAATTATATATCTGCATAATCAATCCCTCGATCATCAAGAAAAATAGGAAGGTAAGCACTTTGCACATGTAACAATTGCAAACATCTATACCTATATGTACATGACTCGGCTAACTAGCTACAGAAACATTTTATTGTAACAGTACTTTAAAGATAGTATTGTGAAAAATATGTCACACCTCACCTACACCAAGGTAGTATTATGAAAAATACGTCACACCTCACCTACACTAACAGACCATAGAGATCCAAGTGACAGTAGGAGGAGAATTTCAATTGAAATAAATTCAAATTAGTTGGGGAGAATTTCAATTGAAATAAATCCAAATTAGTCGTGAAGAATTTCAAGTGAAATAAAATTCAAATGAAATTAGTTGTAGAGAATTTCAAGTGAAATGAAATTGAAATGAAATTCGACTTAGTTGTGGAGAATTTCAATTGAAATGAAATCCAAATTAATTGAGGAGAATTTCAATTGAAATAAATTCAAATTAGTTGTGGATAATTTTAAGTGAAATGAAATCTAAATTAGTTGTGGAGAATTTTAAGTGAAATGAAATTCAACTTAGTTGTGGACAATTTCAATTGAAATAAAATTCAACTTAGTTGTGAAGAATTTCAATTGAAATGAATTCAAATTAGTTGTGCAGAATTTCAATTGAAATGAAATACAAATTAGTTGTGGAGAATTTCAAGTGAAATGAAATCCAACTTAGTTGTGGACAATTTCAATAGAAATGAAATTCAAATTAGTTGGGAAGAATTTCAATTGAAATGAATTCAAATTAGTTGGAGTGAATTTCAATTGAAATAAATCCAAAATAGTTGTGGAGAATTTCGAGTGAAATGAAATTCAAATGAAATTTAACTTAGTTGTGGAGAATTTCAATTGAAATGAAATCCAAATTAGTTGGGGCGAATTTTAATTGAAATAAATTCAAATTAGTTGCGGAGAATTTCAAGTGAAATGAAATCCAAATTAGTTGTGGAGAATTTCAAGTGAAATGAAATGAATTTAGTTGTGAAGAATTTTATTTAAAATGAAATTCAACTTATTTGTGGAGAATTTCAATTTAAATGAATTCAAATTAGTTGTAGAGAATTTCAAATAAAATGAAATTCAAATTAGTTGGGGAAGAATTTCAGTTGAAATAAATTCAAATTAGTTAGGGAGAATTTCAATTGAAATAAATCCAAATTAGTTGTGGAGAATTTCAAGTGAAATAAAATCTAGATTAGTTGTGGAGAATTTCAAGTGAAATGAAATTCAACTTAGCTATAGAGAATTTCAATTGAAATGAAATCCACATAAGTTGGGGAGAATTTCAATTGAAATAAATTTAAATTAATTGGGGAAGAATTTTAATTGAAATGAAATCCAAATTAGTTGTGGAGAATTTCAGGTGAAATAAAATTCAAATTCGTTGTGAAGAATATCAAGTGAAATTAAATATAAATTAGTGTCGGGTAATATGCAAATCTGTGCTTTTTTCAGAATCATGTATCTTTAGTACTGGTTTTATTTACAACCCGGTACTAAAGGTATATCTAGTATTAGGTTATAAATAAAACCGGTACTAAAGATTCAAAATTATTTCTTCACTGATACACGCAAACACGCGCGCTGAGCCACTGACGGATGATGGAACTGATTCATTCAGTCCCGAGGTGACGGTTCATTTTCCGCAACAACTATACCACTTCTTTTCTCCCGCGTCACTTGATCGCACTAATCGCCACGTTAAAATCCCTGGTCGCAACCCAATCCTTTCATATTAGCATTCCTAAGCCCCACTTCTTCCTAGACCGCCGACAGAGAGATCGACGTGGTGACCATGGCGTCAAGTTGGTGGAACGCGCTCCTATTTGATATCGTCATGGAGATCACCGGGCATATCGCTGAGACCTCTGAAGCACCCTTGCTAACCTCTAGAGACTGCGCCAGGTGTGCCCGGCCATGAGCCAAGCGTGCCATGACCGCACCGTCAGGAGGAGGTTTATCCTAACGCATGAGGGTCCCCGGATGTCTTGGCACGAGTATCGTCGGTATCGACGTCTGCTGCGTGCTTTGGCCGACGTGGGCCACATGGAGGCATGCTTCATCTGGGGCATGTATCTGGCCTTTAGTGTAGGGCCACCATCGTAGGATGCCCAACTATTGCGTACGTCCACCGAGGCCAGACACAAGATGGCTGCCTATTTGCTCACCCTCATTGAGTACAACCACGAGAGCACCGCAACTGAGCTCGCGTTGCGGCTCATAAGGCTAGTGTAAAGTGAGGTGGCAGACAAGGCGGCTTCCATCAGCGACGTGCGCAAGAGGATCACCAACGAGCAATGCTGACATCTTCGTGAACTCGTGGTGGACTCGGTCTGTCGGGCAGTGCATGAGTGGTGGGATCTAGAACCCAGCACAATAGTGATGCCGTACTTGTGCACGACCAGCGGCTGCGACGACTATGAAAACCCCTCGCTTAAGAACTTGCTCTCCTTCTGTAGCGAGGTATGCATAATCAAGCATGAGTGCCATTTGTTATTCTCACGACTGCCGGCGCTGCTCTATTATGGTTAAATTGTTGTAATTAATTAGCTATTATATAGTTTGAACTTTTTTATTAGCCATTGTTTAAATGAAGTGGAGCAGTATTTAACTTAATAAAGTCTGTTGATTCTATAAAATGTAGTGTACGTGATCATCACAAGTGAAATTTAAGTTTATTTTATAAATTTTAGTTCAAAAAAGAAAATCCAAAAACTTTATACGGTGTGGCGATTGCTACAGTCACTCACATCTATCATGAAGTTTCGCGTCCGTCTCCTCAGAACCCCATCGAACATTAGTACCGATTTCAGTAATAAGCTAGTACTAATAATGGAGCGGTTGGCCAAATTATGGCACACGTCACCTCGTTATATATGCCTATCCAAATTTAGCACCGGTTTATAATGTCAACCGGTACTAAAAGATGAAAGTTTCGCACGCGCATCTCTTCGGGACCTATGCCCATTGCATTTTAGTCTCGGTTTGTCATTGCAACCGGTACTAAAGATACGACTATATAAGGAGGGCCATGTACTCCGTTGTTTCATGTACTACATTTGTTTCCTTCTTCTTCTTTGCTGACTTCCTGTCTGTTGTTCTTCTGCTTCGGTAAGTCCGTTTTTGTCTTGTTAATGTTGTTCGTCTTTAGCACTATATTTTATTCGTCTTATGTTTTGTTTCTGTGTTCAGTCATGTCGTCTCTCTCCACATCGTCTTCATGGTCGTGGACGTCCGAGGAGGACTTCTCGATGACCACCAACGACTCATATATTGCGTGGGTCATGTAGGCTCAGGAGGATTTAGAGGCTGCTAGGGTTCTCTAGGCTGAAGATGACGCCGTCTAGGCTAGAAACTTGGCGGAGCAAGACTCCGGCTGTTCGAACGCCGGTGCTGTGAGCGCCAACGCAATGCTGAACGACGACGATAGCGAGGACGACAGCGGCAGCGACTACGGCGATAGCGAGGACGATGGCATCGACAGCACCGATAGCGACGACGGCGGCAGCGACATACGTAGTGGTGGATTGGCATGGGGCAGCGGTGACACGAGTAGTATATAGTATATATATATGTACAAATATATATATGTGTGTGTGTAAATATAACCACTATTATATATAAAGTGGTAACTTTTATACTGTGTTCTCTTCTTTTGCCATGTGAAATGAAACAAAAAATTGCGTACGATACAAATTAAACGAAAAAGCAACATAAATTAAATTAAACTTTACCAGTCTACATCAGACAGAAAAATTAAACTAAACTTTACTAGCTATCTATCAACAGACGAGAATTTAGCTTAAATAATTAAAATTAAAATAATATTAATCTTTACTAGTTAATAAAGATCACAGTAGCCAATAATTAAAAAACTGTGTATTTAGTACAGGGTGATAAGTCAAGCCGGTACTAAAATTATGGATTTTAGTACCGGCTATGCGTCTCAGTCGGTACTAATACATGAAAAATTAGTCCTAGTTGGGTTCTCCACCCGGGACTAGATGGGTATATTAGTACCTAACCGGTACTAATGTGCCACCCCTTTAGTCCCGGATGGATAATATCGGATCGAAAATTAGGACAAATGGGGGTTTACAACCCATAATAATTACGTGTTAAAGTTGACAATTAAATTTAGTGTAATAATTTTTATAATTTTCATGTATAATTTTTTAAAGAAAATTTCGTCGTTTAGAAGCTTAAAAAGTGTCGTGCCAGTTTTAAGAGTAAGCATGGCCAGCAAATGGTGACCATCCCGGCCTCCATGGGTTTAGAAGATCTATATATCCTCCAAGAATGCCATATCAACAGCTCACAACCATGGATCGAAGTGCATAACTTCTTGTGAACTGTAATGCCAAGGGAGTAGGTTTGTTCAAACTTACGTGAGTATTATGGTAGTTATGAAAATATTAGGCAGGATTATATTTGTATCTAGTATTTCTTTATCTATTTATCAATAGATCACATTCACAATCTCTATGTTTGTGTTCTATATCTCTACCAGTGCTTAAGACTCAATATCCTGGATACATCTCTTCTCTCTATGCAATTCAACAATGAGCAGGGGTGAGTTGCATGTTTAATTTGGGGCCAGATATGCCACATGACAACCGATTGATTTTCTCATATATTATTATAATTTTCAAGAATTTGAGTAATATTATTTTCAGTGACTATGTTGGTACCTATCTGACATATCAATGATACATTTTTAAACAATAAAAATTATAATAACACATTTCCAACTTTTCTAATAATTAAACATGTATTTTAGCCACCAGGATCATCGAGAGTTTGGTGTGTAGATAACTGCAAACAACACATTTTGTGAGGTTTGATAGTATATTTACATCTCTGCTAGAAACTGAATTGCATCAGCTTATACAATATAAACCGCTAGTTACTGAGAAAGTAATAGCTTCGGTTATCGTGGTTTCTAAATCTGTGGTAACAAGACGTGTAACCAGATTAGGGGAACCGGACCACTGCACGCAAGGTGAAAATTGGCCGTGGTACCAAGTTTTGGACTTAATTGTTCGCGTTTCAACCATCTCACAAATGCAAATTAGAGGGAGATATGCAGATAATTAAATGGATAATTCTGCCAATCAAGTAGCGCAAAATTGGGTACGACGATCTCAGGGAGAACAGGTCGTATACATAGCTGGCGACCCTTGCAACTTTCCCAGCCTCAGGAGATACGTACGAACCTTCTGCTAACACGTACGCTCTAAAGATCCAGGGTGACGTGGCAGCGAATTGTAAGCTAAAGCCGGGTCGATCTCTTATCCATTCTCTTATGCCCTAATGGATAAAAAAGGCTGGCTAGAGGAAGATGAGACGAGACGAGGCATAATATTCCTGTTTAGTTTTTGGATTTCCTTTTTCAAACTAAAATTTATAAAATGAACTTAAATTTCACTTGTGATGATCACGTACACCACATTTCATAGAATCAATGGACTTTATTAAGTTAAATACTGCTCCACTTCATTTAAACAATGGCTAATATAAAAGTTCAAACTATGTAATAGCTAATTAATTACAACAATTTAATCATAATTGGGCATTATTGGCAGTCGCGAGAAGAACAGATGGCACTCGTGCTTGATTCTGTATTCCTTGCTGCAGAAGGAGAGCAAGTTCTCAAGCCAAGGGTTTTCATAGTCATCGCAGCCGCCGGTCATGCACAAGTGCGGCATCACTGCTGTACTGGGTTCTAGATCCCACCACCCATGCATTGTCCGATAGACCGAGTCCAGCGTGAGTTCACGAAGATGTCAGCATTGCTCGTTGGTAATCCTCTTGCGCATGTCACTGATGGAAGCCACTGTGTCTACCACCTCGCCTTCCACAAGCCTCATGAGCCGCAACGTGAGCTCGGTTAGGGGTGGGCAAAAAATTACCGAAAACCGAACCGAACCAAACCGAACCGAAAAATAGCGATTTTCGGTTTCTCTAAAATAATTCGGTTTTCATTTTAGCAAACTTCGGTTTTCAGTTTTTGGTTCGGTTTTTATCTTCTAAAAACCGAGCTAACCGCAAAACCGAACAAGTCTGCAAGTCTATGCAACAGGCATTGCAATTCGCAAGACATATCTGCTGATCTACAAGTTCTGCTACTCATGGCCTAGCCCAGGCTCCCAGCCCAGTTGTCCACACGTGCACACGGCTAGGATGCCCAGAGCTACTCATGGTCTCAAGTGCACATGGTCAATACCGATTCAGTGATTCACACCCAGACCACGCACGCAACCCTTAGCCTCAACCCGTAGGGCGACTGTTCAGTAAACCGAATAAATAGAAAAACCGAACCAAATTTTTTTGGTTTTTTTGGTTCGGTTCTGATAATTTTAGAAGGCTGTTCAGTTGCTGATGTCTCAAAACCAAACTTTTTGAAAACTAATAAAACCGAACTGAAGAAATCGAATAAACCAATTGCCCATCCCTAAGCTCAGTTGTGGTGCCCTCGTGGTTGTACTCGATGAGGGCGAGCAAATAGACAACCATTTTGTGTTCGGCCTCCATGGACATATGTAGCAATTGGGCACCATGCGATGGCGGCCCTACAACGAATGCTAGATGCATGCCCAAATGAAGCATGCCACCGTGTGGCCCACGTCGGCCAAAGCATGTAGCAGTCATAGGTACCGAGGATGCTCGTCCCAAGATATCTGGAGACCCTCATGCGCTAGGATAAACCTCCTCCTGACAGTGCGGTCACGGCAAGCATGGCTTATGGTCCGGCACACTTGAAGCAGCCTATGGAGGTCAGCCAGCGGTGCTTAAGAGGTCTCAGCGATATGCCCGGCGATCTCCACGACGATATTAAATGGGAGCGCGTTTCCCTGACTTGGCGCCATGGTCACTGTGTCAATCTCTCTGCTAGTGGTCTAGGAAGAAGGGGGCTTAAGAATGCAAATATGAAATGTTTAGGTACGCGGCCAAGGGATCTTAACGTGGAGATTAGTGAGATCAAACGACGTGGGGAAAAGAAGCGATATGGTTGTTGCGGGAAATAAACCATCGCCTTGGGACTGAACGAAGCAATTTCATCATCCGTTAGTGGCTCAGCACGCGCGTTTGCATGTACTAGTGAAGAAATGATTTGGAATCTTTAGCACCGGTTTTATTTATAACCCGGTACTAGAAATACCTTTAGTACCGTGTTGTAAATAAACTGGTACTAAAGATACATGATTCTAAAAAAGCACAGATTTGAATATAACCCGACACTAATTTGTATTTAATTTCACTTGACATTCTTCGCAACGAATTTGTATTTCATTTCAATTAAAATTCTTCACAACTAATTTGCATTTCATTTCATTTGAAATTCTTCACAACTAATTTGAATTCATTGCAATTGAAATTGTCCACAACTAAGTAGAATTTCATTTCAATTGAAATTCTCCACAATTAAGTTAAATTTCATTTCAATTGAAATTATTCACAACTAAGTTGAATTTTATTTCACTTGAAATTCTCCACAACTAATTTGGATTTCATTTCAATTGAAATTCTCCACAACTAATTTGAATTCATTTCAATTGAAACTGTCCACAACTAAGTTGAATTCATTTCAATTGAAATTATTCACAAGTTGAATTTTATATCAATTGAAATTATCCATAACTAATTTGTATTCATTTAAATTGAAATTGTCCAAAACTAAGTTGAATTTCATTTCAATTGAAATTGTCCACAACTAAGTTGAATTTCATTTCAACTAAAATTCTCCACGACTAAGTTGAATTTCATTTCACTTGAAATTCTACGCAACTAATTTGAATTCATTTCAATTGAAATTATCCACAACTAATTTAATTTCATTTCAATTAAAATTCTTCACAACTAAGTTGAATTTCATTTCAATTGAAATTCTCCACAACTAAGTTTTTATTTCACTTGAAATTCTCCACAATTAATTTGAACTCATTTCAATTGAAATTGCCCATAACTAGGTTGAATTTCATTTCAATTGAAATTCTCCACAACTAGGTTGAATTTTATTTCACTTGAAATTGTCCACAACTAAGTTGTATTCATTTCAATTGAAATTCTCCACAACTAATTTGAATTTCATTCCAATTGAAATTCTCCACAACTATTTTGAATTCATTTCAATTGAAATTCTCTCCAACTAATTTGAATTTCATTTCACTTGAAATTCTCCATAACTAATCTGTGCTTTTTTCAGAATCATGTATCTTTAGTATTGGTTTTGTTTATCACCCGATACTAGAGATACTTTTAGTACCGGGCTATAAAAAATCGGTACTAAAGATTTGCATATAACCCGACACTAATTTGTATTTAATTTCATTTGACATTCTTTCCAACTAATTTGAATTTCATTTCATTTGAAATTCTTTACAACTAATTTATATTTCATTTCACTTGAAATTCTTCACAACTAATTTGAATTTCATTTCACTTAAAATTCTTCACAATAATTTGGATTTTGTTTCACTTTAACTTCTTCACAACTAATTAGAATTTCATTTCACTTGAAATTTGTCATAATAATTTGGATTTTATTTCACTTGAAATTTATCACAACTAATTTGAATTTCACTTCACTTGAAATTTTTCACAATAATTTGGATTTTATTGCACTTCAAAATTTTCAAACCTAATTTGGATTTCACAATGATCATAAGCTGGCACCTAAATAGGCAATTGTCAAGCCAATTTCACTTTAGATTTTATAAAAGTTGACGAACTAATCCATATTGCGTATTCATCTGTATTATCTCACTTATATTTATAAATTAAACTAAGATGCATTGCATAACCGGTACTAAAGATACAGCATTTACATTATATATTTGAGTGAGTGCATACTGGTCGACCGACGCAAAAATAGAAATCGCATGTGCATTTCTGTACTAAGATTATTGACAGGGATTACTACATCTATACATAGTATTTGCAGTACAGATCGACCAAATAATAACATCTTATAATGCAGTGTTTAATCAACCTAAAATAGACAAAAATGAGGAAAACAGCGTACCCTAGTGGCAGTGGGCCTATTGCTGGAAGCACGATGTTCGGCGGCACCACTTGGGAGGCTTGCCATGTCGTTGCCTGATCTAGATCACTGATAAACGGTTGGCTGGGTTAAACCCTAAACCCTGAACTGGTCGCACGGGTGGAAGAAGAACTGGAGAACTAAGGCAGAAATGAGGAATAGGAGATTTTTTGGGGATATCGGATACATTAGGAGAAAGGTTTAGTATCGGTTCGGGATACCACCCGGCGCTAAAGTTATTAGCACCGTTGGTGTGCCCACCCAGTACTAATGCGCAAGCTTTTAGTACCGGTTGGGTATCTCGACCGGTACTAATAAGTTCAGTACCAGGTGGTTTCTCGACCCGGTACTAAAACTCTTTATTAGTACCGGTTGCGGCTACCCACGACGTTCTCTCTCTTTTCTAACCGTTACATATGACTTTCGGTACTGACTTGAATTAGAATAGATACTAAAAGAGGTAGATAAAAAACCACTTCTCTAGTAGTGGCACAAACGACTTTAATTATTCACAAGATATATATATATAGCTCTATATGGTCATCGATATTATCTCGTCTAGAGAGAGCATATGGGGTTCTCCTAGGTATCTATAAACATGCATGTCGTAGATTATAGATTAAACGAGTTAGATGAGAATACTTACCAATGTCATTTATTTACTGGCCAAACCCATCCACTCCACCAAATAGAGACTAGGATTTATTTACGAGGTTATAATTGTAAGAATTAATGGATGAATATCTAGTTAGTAAAAATTTAGAGGAGCTAGTGTTTAGTGTTTGTCCGCTTTTAGATATTAATTTATTTTTAAATTTTGTATAGATTCCGTAGCTACTGAGTTTTGTAATCTAAGAGTGAAATCTAGATTAAGCTGAAGATTCTAACAGTAGCTGTAGCTAGGGCAGAGACATAAGTGGAGCGGCTAGGCTTGAGTTTCATCCATAGCTTCTTATTGCTACAAAAATTAATATAAAAACCTTTAAATATTTTGAATAATTAGTTAAAAATAGTTGAATCAGTGTGATATATTTTGGCTCCGCCACTTGCTGCAGCTGCTAGCACTCCCCCAACAGGAACTAAACTAATACTGCTAACCTTATTAAGTTAACAAAACTCTTAATTATCCCAAATTATAATCAGCTAAGGCGAGTGGGTTTTCAAGAAAACTGTGGGCTACAACAACGAACAAGACGAGGCGTCTCTAAGCAATGCCTGATAAGTAGTTTCATGAGCTAGGCTGATGAGGTTAGAGAAGGGAATTGATTAAAGTGAGAAAAGAGTACGTTGTCTGTTCTTACATAGATGTATGGCTCAGGCCTGCACAACGTACTATTTCGATCACTCATAAAAGTTGAAAACTAGTTAGCTGTTTCTTGGACACATTATTTGAAATTCTGTGGAAGTTGTTAATCCATCGTTTGCAAATGGGTTCCAGAAAAAATTATCCGTTCCAAACCAGCCTTCGCACGTGTCAAATTTTAACTAACTTATCTCTTTGCATGTGTCAAATTTTATAACACTACCTGCTCATGCCGTCGTGTGATTTGGCCGCTTGGGCCAATCCTATTTGCCTCTTGCGCTTTTGGTACTAATTAAGTACTTGTTTATCCTGTTAATGTACCATCACCTGGCCTCTTGAGCTTTTGATAGAAAAATATATTTTATAAGAACACTTTTGTTAAATCAGATAGCCACAAAAGGAAGGCAAGAGTACTGCTCATGCAAATAATTAATTATAACAGCTTAAATTTTTAAGTTAAATTAATCGATACATGTAACTCAATATGGTACGAAACTATCAAATTTTGAGGCTTAATGTAAGCTGTCATGAGAGTAGTGTTGGAATAAATATAAAATAAATTGTTTGTTTTTACTATCAACTTAAATTTTTTTTTGTCGAACCAATCGATACATCATCAACTCAATAAAAATGAGATCATGTATATCTCTTTATTTTGAACTGATTAGCGTTGCTGCTTAGAGAATTCGAGCAGGTTAGAGGGTACTAATAATGTTTAATTAACCGGAAGATTTCATAATCTTTTATAGCTGATGGGTTGCTTTTTAAGCCCTCCTAGCTGGCCTTGTTGATTGCGCGCGTAAAATAAAGAGCAATCTCTCGTCAGCCTCCGCATGAACGGTGACGCATTCGTGACTAACCATGTTGCAGACCCATATTTTGGCAAATGTTTGTTCCTTTTTGTCAACTTTGTTTCAAGTACGAATACAATTCAAAAGATTTTTTTATCTCTAGTGTATTAGAAGAAGTCAGTCTTGGGGGTTAAGACGAATCTATCAATGTCCCACTACACACTACTCCTATATATTCTATAATGTAATAATCTTGTGCCTTTTAAGATCAAATATAAAGGAAAAATCTATCGCATCCATCATTTAATTAGAGTTATGTGGTAATCGGAAAGATGGTTGGGATAAGATATAAGTGAAATTTAATAAGAGATGGTTAATAATATAGGTGGCATCATTCAAGTTCGAAATTAAACATACATGGATAAATATATTATTTATGTACAAAGCATTCATGTAATAACACTGTATTTGCGAATTGATCATTTGTTATAAGAAAATATATTTTGATAAATACATTCAATATACCCAACCTTTTAAGTTTAGAACTAACGATCAATATGCTTATTTGAAATCTGGTGTAAATTACAACTTTTTACTGCTAGAGAAGTGTGCTTTCATCTGCCCATTTTAGTATCCATTCCAACTAGAGCCGGTATCGAAAGTCATCTGTAATGATCAGAAAAGATATAGAACATTGTGGATAGCTGCAAGCGGTACTAATAAAGAGTTTTAGTACCAGGTCGGGAGACCATCCGTACTAAACTTATTAGTACCGATCGGGGTACCCAACTGATACTAAAAGCCTACGCATTAGTGCTAAGTTGGCACACCAACCGGTACTAATAACTTTAGCACCGGGTGGTATCCTGAACCCGTACTAAACATTTCTTCTAATGTATCCGATATCCCAAAAATCTCATATTCCTCATTTCTGTCTCTGTTCTTCAGTTTTTCTTTCGCTCGTGCGACTAGTTCAGGGTTTAGGATTTAGCCCAGTCAACCGCTCATTGGTGATCTAGATCAGGCAATGGCATGGCAAGCCTCCCAAGTGGTGCCGCCAGACATCGTGCTTCCAGCAGTAGGCCAGCCGCCACCAAGGTATGTTGTTTTTCTTATTTTTTTGGCTATTTTAGGGTTGATTGTGATGGAAATATGCCCAAGAGAATTCTGGGGGAACCGGAAGTTCTGGCTTGAGGCCGGAAGTTCCGGGTTCTAGAGCATCCAAAAGTTCTGGTTAGACCGGAAGTTCCGGGCCAGCCCCAGTTTTGGTTTCTGGAGGAACCGGATGTTCCGGTTGGACTTGAAGTTCTAGGCCTGCCTGAAAGGTGTGTTCTGGACGAACCAGAAGTTTCGGACAGAAATAAATTCGTATAGAAGGTTATTTTCGAAAGTTCCGGGTCTAAACCAGAACTTCTAGGCCAGACGAACAGATTAGATCTATTAGGCTTTAATACTGATTAAAGGCCCATGAGAGGGCACTATATAAGGAGTGGAGGGGCTATGACGAAAAGGCTGCTGTTGGTTGTTGCTTCGACCTAACCCTAGCCGCCACCTCTCCTAGTTATACCGGTTGTGGCTATCTCTCCCCTAATCTCTCGCGTGGTACGAGCATACCGTCTTGAGGTGATCTCATCTCTGTACATGTGGATACCATAGAGGCACCGCTGCTACTGCGGTGTTGATCTTCCCGTGGTGGTCGCCGGACTATCTCGTCTTCATCGACGACGAACGGACGGAACTGAACGGAGCGGATCGAGAACACGCTTCATCAACTCTACTTCTGCTGCCCTAGCGCATCTCGTAGCTAGAGGTAACGATTTATGATCCCATTACACGCATGGTTCCTAGGCGTACGGGGTAAAAATTTTTAAATTAACGCTAGCATAGTCTCCCCATAACCCAACAGTGGTATCAGAGCCTACGTGCGTAGTGTTCGATCTGGGTCAATCACATATAGGTGATATGTGGTGAAAATAATTAGATTTATTAGTTTTGCGTCGGATTTTTTGAAGTTCCGGGTGTGACCTGGAAGTTCCGGGCCAAAATAAACTTTGTACAGAAGGTTATTTTCAGAAGTTCCGGGTGTGACCCGGAAGTTATAGGTCAAAATAAATTCGACACAGAAGGTTGATTTCGGAAGTTTCGGGTTTGACTCAGAAGTTCCGGGCCCTTCGACCGGAAGTTCCGGGCCTTTGAGCCAGAAGTTCCGGGTCTTGTTTAGTCATGTGTAGATTCTACGCCTAACTTTTTTTTGCCGAGAATGTTGTGACTGGTATGGCCTTGTGATGTATATAATGGACACGTGTAATTTTCATGGCCTACGTGTCATGGTTAATTACAGCCCAAGGCTGTTCTATTATTATACGACCTGTGAGTCGACATGTGATGCTTCTGCTCATGTAATTAGTATAGTGCTATTAGGTGTAATAGACTGATACAAGTTCATAGAGGCCTAAAGCGTGATGACCCGAAGGACAGGAACCATGGAGATGGAGATCACCATGTGAAAGGGACATATTATGTCATAGTTAATATGATTGCCTATGATGTTTACTTATGTTTCTGTTATACTATTTTTTCATATTTTGTGTGCGGTAGGCATCGTTACCATGTTAGAATAGTTTCTCTCAAAAAATTAAGAGTCATTGATGCTCTTTCTAATAGCTGCACCTACAAAGGTTTCGATCATGGTATGGTAGGTCTGTCAAAGCAGGGTGCTATCTTTTATCTTAACCAGTTAGGGTGGATGTCGGACAACCACATGTATAGTATTGGTTTGTTTAACAAAGCTATCAAAATGGTTTTTGGCTTTGGGGCATCGAGTTGGACGTCGAGGCATAGGATGCTACCCCAACGAACAAAAGTCACATAGGATATGATTAGCAAGTTGTTGCTTACCTATATTACTAATCTTCTAGCAGTGATGCCAAAGCTTACTAGGAGTTAGATGAATATGGATCTTGTCCCACTATATGTCGTTAGAGAAAAAACGATCATTTTACATATAGTGGAGTATCTTTTATTTGATAGAAGATTCACATAGCATAGTGCTGAACCTTACGTTTTTGTTGTAGATCATAACACCTACTGCTAAGAACATTTCCACTTTTAATTTGCGATCAATTCTTGAAAAGGAAAAGCTAGAACAAACTTTATTTACTGGTATAGAAACTTGAGAATTATTCTCAAACAGAAGAAAAAGAAATATGTTCTAGAGGACTCCCATCATGATGAACCAAAAGATGATGCATCTGCCATGGATCGGTGAGTTTATGAGAAGCACGCCAACGATTCAATTGATGTCAGTTGTCTCATGCTTGTCTATATGTCCTCTGAGCTTTAGAAGCAATATGAGGATAGGGATGCCTACGATATGATCGTGGGACTCAAAGGCATGTTTGAGAGCCAAGCACGGACTGAGAGGTACAACATCTCAAAGTCTTTGTTTGCGTACAGGTTAGTGGAAGGCAGCCTAGTCAGTCCTCATGTGATCAAGATAATTGATTACATTGAGAGCCTGAAAAAACTTGGTTTTTCCCTTGACCAAGATTTGGCCACGGATGTGATTCTCCAGTCACTCCCTGTGAGCTTCGAGCCGTTCATTTTAAATTTTCATATGAACAACATGGAGAAAAGCATGGCTAAATTACATGGGATGCTAAAGACTGCTGAGGATAGCATTAAAAAGAATTCTAGTCATGTGATGATGGTTTAGAAGGATAGCAAGAAGATAAAACGCAAGAGAAAGACTAAAGCTTCAGATGTGATCTCGAGCTCTAAGTCAAAACCAGCTGGAAAGTCTAAGACTGGTCCTGCTACTTCTGACACTTGCCACCACTGCCATAAGACTGGTCATTGGCGGAGGAATTACAAGTTGTACTTGGAAGAACTCAAGAAAAAGAAGGGAAGTGTCACTTCTACTTCAGGTATAAATGTTATTGAAATTAATCTTGCTACTCATCTAAGTGATTTATGGGTATTTAATACCGGATTAATGATTCATATTTGCAAATCGTTGCATGGACTGAATAGGACAAGGAAGTGCGTAAGAGGCGAGTTATATGTCCGCGTTGGCAATGGTGCAAAAGTTGGTGCGTTGACCGTCGGCGTTTATTCTTTATCGCTACCCTCAGGATTAGTTTTAGAATTAAATAATTGTTATTTTATTCCTACCTTGGGCAGAAATATTATCTCTTCTTCATATTTAGAGGAAGACGGTTTTGAATTCGTAATAAAAAAAAGTGTTGTTCGATATTTTCGGATGGTATGCTCTATGGTGTTTGTCCATTGGTGAATGGCTTATATATTCTGAATCTTGAGGATACACATGTTTATAACGTTAATACCAAGAAGCCTCGGCTTAATGATTTGAATCCTACCTATGTTTGGTACTATCGTTTGGGTCATATAAATGAGAAGCGTATATAGACGCTCCATAAAAATGGGCTCCTGGAGTCATTTGATTTCGAATCATTTGATACATGTGAGTCTTGTTTACTTGACAAAATGACTAAGATGCCTTTCACTGGTCAGAGTGAGAGGACAAATGAATTGTTGGCTATTGTACATACTGATGTATTTAGATCAATGAGTTCTATAGCCAGAGGTGGATTCCAGTACTTTATTACTTTTACCGATGACTTTAGTAGATTTGGTTACATCTACTTAATGAGGCATAAGTCAGAATCATTTGAAAAGTTCAAGGAGTTCTAGAATGAGGTACAAAATCATACAGGAAAGACAATTAAATTTCTACGATCTGATCGTGGAGGTGAATATTTGAGCCATGAGTTTAATGATCATCTAAAACAGTGTGGAATTGTTCCGTAGCTGATTCCACCAGGTACACCTCAATGGAATGAGGTGTCCGAGTGGAGGAACCGAACTTTATTGGACATGGTCCGGTCAATGATGAGTCAATCTGATCTTTCATTGTTCTTTTGGGGATTTGCTCTAGAAGCTGCTGCTTTTACATTAAACAGAGTTCCATCTAAATCTGTAGAGAGGACACCATATGAGATATGAACTGGGAAGCGTTCCGGGTTGTCTTTTCTAAAGATATGGGGTTGTGAGGCCTATGTAAAATGTATGATGTATGATAAGCTCACTCCTAAATTTGATAAATGCTTTTTGTGGGGTATCCTAGGGCAACCAAAGGATATTACTTCTATAACCGGAAAGAAGGCAAAGTGTTTATCGTCCGGAATGGTGTTTTTCTTGAGAAAGAGTTTCTCTCGAAAGGGGTTAGTGGGAGCACGGTGCGACTCGAAGAAGTTCGAGAACCACTAAAAAATGTTTCAGCTCCCACTGAACCATAACTCGATATGCAAGATATTGCAGAACCTGTTATCGAGACACCAGCCCCATGTCGATCGGAGAGGTTGAGTCGTACGTCCGAGCGGTTTGCATTTTTGACCACTAGGTAGCGCGACATATTATTGTTGGACAATGATGAACCTAAGACCTATTCAGAAATAGTGATGGGACCAGACTCTGAGAAATGGCTTGGAGCCATAAGATCCGAGTTAGAATCCATGCGAGAGAATCAAGTTTGAAACTTGGTCGATCCACCTAATGGTGTAAAAACTATTGAGTGTAAATGGATTTTAAGAAAAAGATAGACGTTGATGGAAATGTTCACATCTATAAAGCACGATTGGTGGCGAAAGGTTTTAAGCAGATTCAAGGTGTTGATTATGACGAAACGTTTTCGCCCATCGCAATGCTAAAGTCTATTCGGATCATCCTAGCAATTGCCACATATTATGAATATGAGATATGGTAAATGGATGTCAAAACGGCTTTCCTTAAAAGAAACCTAAGTGAGGATATGTACATGACATAGCCTAAAGGTCTTGATGATCTAAAGAATGCTAGGAAAATTTACAAGTTACAAAGGTCCATTTATGGGCTAAAGCAAGCTTCTCGGAGTTAAAATCTTCGTTTTGATGAAGTGATAAAAGGGTTTGGTTTCATCAAGAATAATGAAGAGTCTTGTATTTATAAAAAGGCTAGTAGGAGCACACTTGTATTTCTGGTCTTATATGTGGATGACATATTGTTGATCAGAAATGATACTCCAATGCTTGATGCTGTTAAATCTTCGTTGTGAAAAAGTTTCTTAATGAAAGATCTTGGAGAGGCAGCATACATATTAGGCATAAAGATTTATAGAGATAGATCGAGAAGGCTAATTAGATTAACAAAAGCATGTACATTGATAAGGTATTAAAACGGTACTAAAATCATTTCAAATCATTTCTTCACTGATACACGCAAACGCGCTAAGCCGTGCGCGCTGATGGATGATGGAACTGCTTCGTTCAGTCCCGAGGCGACGGTTCATTTTCCGCGACAACCGTACCGCTTCTTTTCCCCGGCGACGCTTGATCGCAGTACTAATCGCATGTTAAAATCTACAGCCGTGACTAGTACTATCACTCCTCCAGTCGCCTTCTTTCTCCTTCTTCCTAGACCGCCGACGGAGAGATCGACGTAGGTGGTGACCATAACATCGAGTCAGTGGAACGCGCTGTCGTATGATATCACTACGGAGATCGCCCGGCATGTCACCGAGACCTCCGATGCACTACTGGCTGACCTCTAGAGATTGCGCTAGGTGTGCTAGACCGTGCTTCAGGCGTGCCGTGGCTGCGCCGTCAGGAGGACGTTTGCCCTGGTGCATGAAGGTCCCCAGATGTCTTGGCACAACTATCCTTGGTATTGATGTCTGCTGTTCGCTTTGGCCGACAAGGGCCACATGGAGTCATGCTTCATAGTGGGCATGTATCTAGTCTTCAGTGTAGGGTCGTCGTCGCTTGGTTCCGAAGTAATGTTGTGTACGTCAGCCGAGGCTGGACACAAGATGACTGCCTATTTGCTCACCCTCCTTGAGTACAGCCGCGAGGATACCGTAACCGAGCTCACGTTGCGGCTCATAAGGATGGTGGAATGCGAGGAGGTGGACAAGACAGTCTCCATCGATGGCGTGCAGCGGCGCAAGAGGTTCACCAACAACCACTGCTGGCATCTTTGTGAATGCTCGGTGGATAGGGTGTATCGAGCAGTAGGAACGTGGTGGGATCCTGAACCCTGCAGAGTAATGATGCCGTACATCTGCACGACCGGCACCGGCGGCTGCGGTGACTACGAAAACTGATGGCTTTCGAAGGTGCTCTCCTTCTGTAGCGAGGAATGTAGAATCAATCACGAGTGCGATCTGTTCTTCTTGCGTCTGCCAGCACTGCCCTATTATCGTTAAACTGTTGTAATTAATTAGCTATTATATAGTTTGGACTTTTATATTAGACACTGTTTAAATGAAGTGGAGCAGTATTATATTTAACTTAATAAAGTCTGTTGATTCTGTGAAATGCGGTGTACGTGATCGATCATCACATGTGAAATTTAAGTTCATTTTAGAAATTTTAGTTCTGAAAAGAAAATCCAAAAACTTTATACAGTGATGATCGCTATAGTCACTCGTGTCTGTATTGAGGTTTCGCGCCCGTCTCTCCTCAGAATACCCGTTGAACTTTAGTACCGCTTCCAGTAGTTAGCCGGTACTAATAATGGAGTAGTTGGCCAAAATATGGCACGCGTCTCCTCGCCATCTGTGCTCATCCAAATTTAGTACCGGTTTATAATATCAACCGATACTAAAAGGCAAAAGTTTCACGGCTGCGTCTCTTTAGAACCTGAGCCCATCATGTTTTAGTATCGGGTTATCTTCGTAATTGCTACCAAATACATGACTATATAAGGAGGGCAATGTACTCCGTTGTTTCATGTACTACATTCTTTCCTCTTTCTTCTTTGTTGACTTCTCGTCCGTTGTTCTTTCTCTTCGGTAAGTTCGCTTTCATCTTGTTCACGTTGTTCGTCTTCAGTACTATATTTTGTTCGTCTTACGTTTTTTTTTCAGTCATCATGACATCTCCCTCCACATCATCTTCGTGGTTATGGACGTCCGAGGATGACTTCTAGACGGCCATGAATGACTCATACATTGCGCGGGTCATGCAGGTGTAGGAGGATTCGGGGGATGCTAGGGTTCTTCAGGCCGAAGACGACACCGTCTAGGCTAGGAACTTGGCAGCGCAAGACTCTGACCATTCGAATGCTTATGCTGATGATGCCGACGCAATGCCGGATGCCACCGTCGACAGCGCTCCTCGGCAGGACATCAGCGGCAGCGACAACGGTGATGGCAGCAGCGACGGCGGCGGTAGCGATGACAGCAAGGGCGACGACAGCGATGGCACCGGCAGCGACGTCCATAGTGATGGCTCTGCATTATGGGGCAACGGCTTCAGTAGTACTCCGTAGGTATATATATGTGTGTATGTAATAGCTATGTAGATATATGTCTTCGTAATATATATATATATATATATATGTAAATATACCCTATATTATATATATAAAGTGATAACTTTTATATTGTGCTATCTTCTTTTATCGTGTGAAATGAAACAAAAAATTACGTACGATGCAAATTAAACGAAAAAACAGCGTAAATTAAATTAAACTTTACCTGTCTACATTAGATAGAAAAAATAAATTAGACTTTACCTATTATCTATCAACAGACGAGAATTTAGCATAAATAATTAAAACTAAAATAATGTTAATCTTTACTAGTTAACTAAGATCACAGTAGATAATAATTAAATGTACTATGTATTTAGTACCGGCTGAGAAGTCAAGCTGGCACTAAAGTTATGGATTTTAGTACCGGCTGTGCGTCTCAGTCGATACTAATGTATGGAAAATTAGTTATGGTTGGGTTCCCCACCCGGGACTAGATGGATGTATTAGTACCGGTTAAATAACGGTACTAATGTGCTACCACTTTAGTCTCGGATGGATAGTACCGAATCGAAAACCGGGACCAAAGGGTGTTTACAACCGGTACTAATGGCGCGTTCTCCAGTAGTGTTTAGGTACTATTTGGCTACAATATGTGTGTGATGGACTAAGAAAAGTACTACTACATGACTGGAAAAATCTCATCATTTAAGATCTATTTGGTACAACTCTAAATTTGAGATTCATGCTGGATGTGAGTTTGTATAGTATAATAAAATAGTTAAAACTTTTATTTTAGTCTAAATTAAAAACTAGTTTACTTAACTAAATATTTTCAATCTATCCACGACTCCAGCTCTAGGATTTTTTAGAGCTAGGTTAAACCAATTTAAAAAAAAAAAAGCCAAACGGGCCCTTAATTAGCGGATAAAAGGTAACATACAGAAAGCAAAAGCCTCTGTGACTTGAACTCTTATCATTTAATTAGCAGATAAAAATTAACAGGACTGCCAAGTAAGTTAGCATTAATCATGGTACTGAAAAGCGTAGGGTCCGTGTCAATTAGCTCAGCTACTGTCGGGCGTGCCTGCTGAGTAAGCATCGCCGAATTAATCAAACCCTAAAACACACAACGTTGTCGGTCAGCGCCACGTCAGCACTGCTGAAAACTAATAAGGTTTCATTAGCAGCTGGATTAATTGACTAAACAACAATTAAGGTTAGCTGTCCTATGCTTACATCATCAGACCCGTCCTAGAGCAAGAGTGAGAAGTGTGCGACTGCACAAAGCCCTCTGGATTTTAGGCTCGAAGTTAGACCAAATATACTGCACTAAATCTTAGACCGGGTCTTAAGTTAAACAAGTTTTGGAGTTATTTTACGGTACTTGAGACGGTATCAAGGTAACATAATTTTAGTATTTTCTAATACATGAGATATCGTGTATCAAAATTAACATTAGAGATTACGGTAACTTTTTACCTCTTGACCATAAAATTTTCCATACTTTTTAGATGATTTTTGATTTGGTTATGGTTTATATACTAAGTTGTGTAGTTCAGTTTCACAAGGTGTATAATCTATTCAAAGTTTCGTTTCATGATTGCCATGGCTATAACGTGATATGGCAGTGAGATATCATCTCGAATATCATCATTTAACAGTGATTAATTAGTGCACGTGGTCGTAACCACTAACCAGTCGTAGGTGATCGATCCAACACGAAATCTCTCATTTCACTTGTGATCCCTCATCAAAATTAACGTAAAAAATCAGGGGCCGTTCAAGTGTTTGTCAGCTAGCTGCTGTTATTGTTTGGGAGTCGCTGGAACGTGATTTTCTTGAGCTGTCTCCGGTGAGTTTGAATGAGATTGGTCGACGAAATTCTTATCTAAAATTGTAAAAAATAAAACTATACAGCTCAATTCAGCACTCTAATCTATAAAAAAATAAAAAGTATCAGGTTGTTGAGTTGCAAAATAAAAATTACGCATATCCAGATTTTACATGTATTCTTAACACACTATAATTGAACATAATTACCAACTATGACATATATAAAATTATGTTCTAATTATTCACATCGCTATACAAAAGCGATAATGATTTGTTTGTTTTCTAAGATAATAACTGCTTTCATTTATCTAATAACCTATAACTGTTTTTTTATAATCTATAGCTCAAACAAATAGATTGTGTCTAGATAGATAAGGAGATGTTTGGATCCTCCCTTCTTGAGAGGAGTCTGGTCCTCCTGTATTTAACAAGAGGTACAGGCAGAACATGATCAAACTAAAGGCCGGGCTTAGCGGTGGCGTCAGAAACCCTAAAATCAATTTGCTAGAGAAGGCTCGTGACACTGAAATTTCTGAATTTTTACAAAAGCTATAGTAATTGTAGTGTAAATTGGCAAACCTTGAGGGGGCCAGCGGAGAATGAAAGAATTTTTCGTTGATCCATACAAGAATAATCTTTTTCAAAAAATGGAGATTTTACGAAATGAAACTGAGACCATCGGTTCCAAATTAAGGTGCCATTAGGACAAACTAATTAGGCCATTTTTAATATTTCAATTCTTACCAGTATGGGAACTAATTTCGTTCTGCTACGATAGCATTATACTACTGTTTAGAGATTCTTGTGTAAATAAAACCGATAGGTTGTAAGATGATGATGATCACAAAAACACATAGATAGTCCTAAGATTTCAAAGGGTTAAATGAAACTAAAAATAGATGTCCTATATATCTACATGTTATCACACCAAGCTGCCACCAATTGATGTGCTATCATGCTTTGCACCGCGGTGGTCTTTGTCTTTTAATGTCGAGTGTGCTGCTTAGTTGCATTTACATAATCATTTGCCGAAAAAAGAGAAAAAAAAGAGGCGAATGAGAATAGACGTGCAGTGTCTCAAAGTCACGACGACTCACAACTTTTCGTTCCTCTTGTTCCATGGTTATATACTTACATGTGCATATTCACTTGTGTATGTAACGTAACATTTTTTGTCAGAGAAAAGTAACTATTTTTCAACCTATAAAAACACGATTAACTATTTATCACTTAATATAAGTGAATTAATTATTTGTCATGTATGTAAGAAAATATCACTTTATATTATAAGAGGACATATCCCTTGCCCTCCGGTGCAAGCTTTGTGCAGGAAGTTTATTAAGTTTCAGGTCGGGAAAAATTCTTAATAATGTCTACTTGTACGACTTCCGTTTGACTTATTATAGCGTAAACATTAATGAATTCCACTGTCCATCGTGATCCAAACTTGTTCTTTCATCTTAATAATGGAACAGCTAACGGAAATGGGAGAAAAATTAGGTCACCAGGATTATCTAACTGTACCACCTATTACAACTATAATCTTGCTTAATGGTGTAAGCTAATTAGTTTGGTCCGTACTAACGATCACTTTTGTATACCACTGCATGCAAGATTTCCCGGTCAAAAACCGATCTTGCAAGACGTGTTCTTATTGGATATTGGTGGGTTCCTGATTCCTGAATCCTGATAGTATCTTATTTTTCACTCGGTAAAAGGAGAAAGCTTCGCATTATTTATTAACCATATTTATTGTGAACTTAATCGATGGTATTATACTATCAGTAAAATTGATTTAGAAAAAATATATTAGTATTTTTGAGCGATCATATTTTTTATATAATCGTCGTTAGCGAATTTACATTATATATCTCTTGGGTAGTGGTACTATACTTGATAATTTTATACTTTCTAATTTCTACTGTCACTAATTAAGATAATAATTAAAATGATGGGCGGATATTATGGTCCGTCTCTAAAGGGTACCCTTTAGTGACGGGTGGATATTGTGGTCCGTCATTAAAGGGTTCCTTTAGTGACGAATGAACACCCGTCACTAATGACAGGGCTTTACTGACACGATAAAAATGATGGGTGTGATGTCCGTCACTAATGAGTTTTATAACCCGTCACTAATGACTTTTTTTAGGTAGTGCAAATCAATTGTTTGGCTTTTGGGTTTCCTGATAAGTTATAATAAGAATAACAAATAAGTCTAAATATTACCTCCGTTTCAGAATATAAGTCATTCTAGCCTTGTCTAGATTCATCTATAGAACAATAAATCTAGATATAGACCAGATTCATCTATTGCTCTATAGATAAATCTGGACAAGACCAGAATGACTTACATTCTAAAACGGAAAAAGTAATAAGTAATTCTGTGATACACGAGTAATTGTGATTTTGTCTAAGCCGTTTTTCAAAATAGGGCTCTTTCGAACCAACGATTAAAAAAACATAGGAATAAATCATACAAGTTTTAAAACACAAATATATGAAAGTGGTATCTTTAGATGGTTAGTACGAAATAAAATACATAAATTTTAAAAGAATTTAGTTTGTAGAAGAGAGAGAAAAGAGAAAATGAGAGAGTGTATTAGACTTCTAATAGAAAAGCATGATGTATGAGCTCATATTTATTTTTCTGTATAATAAGAGCATATGAATATAACCCATAGGAATTTTATAATCATATTTCTTTGTTTCAAATGACCTGTTAGGAATTTTTTCAAAGGATTTTAATCCTATATAAATCCTATGAAATTCCTTCTATGCAAAAAAGCCCTAGAAGTTATATTATGGATGATGAATTATGTATAAAACTAAGTCTATAATAATTATTTATGTGTTTAGCTAGTAAAATTAATGTTAAAAAATGATAAACGATTTTATCTTTTTTAATAATTTTACATAGAAAGTGTTTTAAAAACCCTAGCGTCCAGAAGCTTATGAAGTGTTTAGGGTTTAGGTTATAGGAACGTGTACGAAGGCGTGGCCAAGATAATCCATAGACTGTTTGTAGTTTTGAACGGGCGGCCTAGACACTCGTACAGGCAGGCGATCTTAGTACGAGAAGTAGCAGAGATTAAGCAACATGGCAAAATGGGATATGATTTGGCAAACAGCTTAGGAGCTGAGCTATCTGGTGGATCATGCAGCACTACCACAATTGTTGCGATTTGGGATTGGCAACTTTCGCCGGGCTTGGCCGTACATGCCACATACCAACGACCCTTTCCGAAATCCAAGCAAACTTTTCCTAAATTCAAGCAAGCTTTTCGCAAACCCCAACCTCTCCCAAGTTGTAGTGCAAAACGTCGTCCTCGTTTGTAGATGTCGCCCCAAGTCACTCAATTCGGAGGTTCTTGTACAATGGCACACACTTGCCTATTGTATTGATGGTACAGTTTACACTTGTTAGAGTTTGACACGATTAAGAAAGTTGAGATAAACATGTAAATATATATAAATATATTTTTGTAAATATTGAAGATAAACAAAAGTTCGATTGTAATCTTTAGATTATAGAAAATCATCTTGGGATAAGATTTTCTACATGTAATCCTCACCCCTAGCACTATATAAGGGGCGAGGGACCTCATCCACTTTTACGTCTCGTCTTTACATCTAGTTTTTAATGAGCAATCTTTAGATCCAATTTATAATATAAAACACATAACATAGAGTTATCATTTTCTAGGAGACTTGAAATTGTATAAATCTCTTAGCTCTATTCTTCAAGTTAACCACCAAGCCTAGAATCCAACACTTATTCCTATCACATAAATCGCCACTAAAAGTATCCCTATAAAACACCGACATTAACTATATGTACTTCTAATCCAAAAATCATTTGGTAGAATACTAAATATAATATAAATATTTAAATAGTGAGTACCCCGTTTTTCGCTAACTCCACAATAGAGTTCAACTTTGTCGGTCATGCCTCACAAGTATATAGTCCCATTCCTTGCCAAAACCATGAGTACGTGATACAAAAACAGTAAGCTGTGATTCAAAAGACAAACAGTGAGCTGTGATTCAAAAGACAGGGACCACGCGTGCCGCTAGTGTAGATGGCACCTTTTGTGTTGGCTCGCCAACTGACCAAAAGAGAAGCCTCTGCTTCAACAAACAATACATTGGAATGGACTCGCCCAAAGTTGTACAAAATGGAAAGATTGAACAATGGGCGTGCATATCGCTACCCTTCGTCCCTTAAAGAACTTGTTTTTAGCATGAAGTATTTGTATCCTAAAATTTTTAGTTTATTTCATTCGGTTAATCAGTGCACGAATTAACCGAGTTCTGATTAATTAAATAACATCATTCAATCGTTTCATCTAAAAATCAGAGCTAACATTACTAATAACTATGCATAAGTCATTTCTCTGTAATGCTGATATGTTTTAGAATGATTATAAATGGAGAATTTTACGGTGCCTCCAAATTTTGTGGATCATCCAATCTGTACGATCCAACGGCTCAGATTTGATATCGGTGATCTATTACCTCTAGAAGGTAATAGGACATATAATATTCTTTTAATATGTGCGGGCCCATATACATGTAGCAATTAATTTTTTTCTTTGCATGTTAGTAGATTAATTGTTGCATACACTGAAAAAAGAAATAATCAACAAACTTTCCGTGTGGACGACATGCATGCAAATTACTTTTTATAATCAAGCCGATTAGCCATTTTCTTTTTTAATTAATTATTTTAAATTTACTTAATCAACGATTTATATTAGTTTTGATTATTATCTCTGTAGAAGGTAAGTGGTAACGTAAACGGACCTAAATAAAGTCTTTTTAATGGAGAGAGTACTTTTCTCCGGCATAATGCTCTGGTTTATTATTGTTTCATTGATAGACTTGTGATCAATAATCTTATTTCTCTGTACCTGATCACGTGGGTGCACAGCTAGCTCGCTGTCACAGTAACCAGTTTCATTATTGAACAATGACGCCGAACAATGCAGATAGAGAAATGTAGCACACATTCTTCTATATTTTTCATAAAGCAGATATATTTACTCTATTTTTAAAAAATTAAGATTTTTTTTTAAATTATGAATATAATAGTGTTTAATTCGGTTTAAACTTGATAAAGAGATCCTATGTTTTATTTGCTGGCGTCAACTCCCACACGCTCGTGTTACACCGCTAGACCACATCGACAGCCTATGGTATGACCTTTCGCAGCTCCCATTTCGTACTATGACAACCACCGTATTACGGTAAAGTAATATAGAATAAATAATATTTTTAACTTATCTATAAATATCGTAGAATCAGTCTATAGAAAAAAATAGATTTAACTACCATACTGTCTGTTTAGATGAAATATAAAATTAATTTATCTTTTCTCCTCTCTTCTCTCACTAATGTTCTTCCTTATTTTATTTACACAAATCTCATTTATTTAGTCCATCTAGATATTTAGCAGCATCTATATAAACTATCGTGTCTAAATATATAGAGGATGCTCTTACACATAAGCACCCTCTCGAACCGTAATTAGAGTACCTTCCACAAACGAGCAAGAAGATTACATAGGGTGGGTGGTCAATGGCGGCTGCCCGAGTAAACCGACCACCAGGGAAACAAAGGGTTGAGGACCAATTGGGGGTTAAGTATCCATCCATCTTTCACCCTTTTGATCCTGACAGGTGACAGCCTAGAACAGAATGGCTCTAACAGCTGATTAAAAAAGTCCAAATTTTGCGTTACTATAAAATTTTGCGGCATCGATCACCGGTCCAAATCCAGAGTAGAATAAGAGTAGGTCGCTGCCTCCTCGCAGAGAGAAAAGGCGGAGCCTTTATTCCGGTTTGCCCTGTCCGGGCAAATGCGACTAGTAGCAGGCTAGCAGCTGCAGCTCTCTGCTCTGCTCTGCTTTGCTCTTAGTCTGCCTGGGCATGTGAAGCTAGCTACTGTTGCTGCTGCGAGTCGCCGGCCATGGCTCTCACGGCGGCGGCGGCGGCCGGAGTCGACGTCCACGACGAGTACGCCAAGCTCGTCCGCGGCATGAACCCGCCCAGGTAGCCTTCTCATAATTTAATTCTCGCCTTCTTTGGGCTGTCCTGTTTCTAAATCGATTTCAAAACAGTTCTCTTTTTTTCGGGGGGTTTGGAGTTGAGGTCATGGTCGGATTCTTGAGCTTAGCTGACCTCTAATGGCGTGATGCGTGCAGGGTTGTGATCGACAACGAGGCCTCCGACGACGCGACGGTGATCAGGGTGGACAGCGTGAACAGCCACGGCACGCTGCTCGCCGTCGTCCAGGTCATCGCCGACCTCAACCTCGTCATCCGCAAGGCCTACTTCTCCTCCGACGGCAGCTGGTTCATGGACGGTGAGCTCGCCGCCAGCGCCTATGTTTGCTTGCCCATCGACTAGTAGTCCGCAAATCCCCATGAGTTCTGACCAAAAAAATCGATTCTTTTTCTTGGAACCTGCAGTGTTCAACGTCACTGACCGCGACGGCAACAAGATTCTTGACGACCGAACCATCTCTTACATACAAACGGTAATTCATAGGAGCAATCTCCATTAATCTCTATGTCCTAGTTGAATTAATTTGGGGATTAGATTAGCTCGCTGATTGATAGATTGATCGTTTTGGTTGCAGACGCTGGAGGCGGACGACTGCTACTACCCGGAGGTGCGCAACACGGTGGGCATCGTGCCGGCGGAGGAGTACACGGCGATCGAGCTCACCGGAACCGACAGGCCGGGCTTGCTGTCGGAGGTGTGCGCGGTGCTCGCCGGGATGCGCTGCGCCGTGCAGAGCGCCGAGCTGTGGACGCACAACACGCGCGTCGCGGCCGTCGTGCACGTCATGGACGCCGGCTCCGGCGGCGCCATCGAGGACGAGGCCCGCATCGGGGACATCAGCCGCTGCCTCGGGAACCTTCTGCGCGGCCGTAGTGGCGTGCGCGCCGCGGCGGCCGCCTCGCCGAGGGGGCGGACGCACAAGGAGCGCCGCCTCCACCAGATGATGTTCGACGACCGGGATTACGACGGCGCCGCCGCCTCGACGCCGGGGAAGCGGCGGGGCGGCGCCGGCCGACCGCCGACGGAGGTCTCCGTCACGCCATGCGCCGAGCGCGGGTACACCGCCGTCGTGGTCCGGTGCCGCGACCGACCGAAGCTGCTGTTCGACACGGTGTGCACCATCACCGACATGCAGTACGTCATCCACCACGGCACCGTGAGCCGCGAGCCGGGCGACGGCGCGTACCAGGAGTACTACATCCGGCACGTCGACGGCCACCCGGTGCGGTCGGAGGCGGAGAGACAGCGCGTGGTGCAGTGCCTGGAGGCCGCCATCGAGCGCCGCACCGCCGACGGGCTGGAGCTGGAGGTCCGCACGGGCGACCGCACCGGCCTCCTCTCCGACATCACCCGGATCTTCCGGGAGAACGGCCTCACCATTCGCCGCGCCGAGATCTCGTCGGAGGGTGGCGAGGCCGTGGACACCTTCTACCTGTCCGACCCGCAGGGTCACCCCGTGGAGGCCAAGACGATCGAGGCCATCCGCGCGCAGATCGGCGAGGCCAGGCTGCGGGTGAAGCACAACCCGTTCGCCGGTGACGGCGGCGACAACCCCGCCACCAACGTCGCCGGCTCGACGGCGTTCCTCTTCGGGAACCTCTTCAAGTTCTACCGGCCGTTCCAGAACTTCAGCCTCATCAAGCTCTACTCGTAATTAATCCCAACCTTGTTGGGATAATTACCTATAATTAATTAGTTATTTGGTCTTTCACGTTTCACTGTAAATATGGTTTCACAATTCAGAAGATGATGTAGAACTGTGATTAGTGTTGAAGAACGAAAATTAGTGATTCAATTAGCAGTTAATTAGATAGACATCTCTTGTTGAATAGACACCTCTTCATGAAACAATGCAATGATTCATGAAGAGATGTTATAAACTGTCACCTATTGACATCTATAAATATATACTCTCAACATTGAAATCAATACAAAAATTCGTTTTCTTTTAAATCTTTACACGTTATCAGCACTTTCGCTCTCCAAATCGAGCAAGAACGCACAAGAACAGCAAGGTAAAAATGGAGAACAACAACATGGCCATCATCTTCATCCCCATACCTGTTCCGGTCGCCGTGGCAGATCGCCTTCACGCCATCCAACGCGACGAACAGGAGCGCCGCCGGACCCTAGGCGCTTCGGCCACCACCGTTTTGCACGCCACCGCCCTCACCGGATGCACCGTCGACCAACCCCATACCCTCACCGAACTCAGATCTGGCCACCGCCTCCACCGTCGGCTCCGAATGGGAGGGACTCGAGCCTTCCATGGCTTATGGCCGACCCCTCCGCACCTCCCCTCATCCTCGACAACGAGACCGATGAACGCCGACTACCACCATGCCCTATGCACGGCCATGGCCCGTGCCCTCCACTGCCTTCACCGACTCCGTTCGACGATGGACTTCCTACTGGACTCCGGCGTGCTGTGGCAACGACAACCGGCGAACACGCCGGTTCTAGTACGGGACCTCTGGTGAATCGACGCTACGGCAACTCGTGGCTTGACTTCGGGTATCCTCCTCCCAAGGCGGAGGAGTACACCCCCCGTTAGCCACAGAGGGAGCGGGCGGCGCGGCGCGGCGCCG